>PRKT01000050.1:417663-449534 GCA_003671525.1 Saccostrea glomerata
AAGATTTTCAAAGATTTTTCCTTACGATATACGATATCATGAAGCACTAACGCGCTTCATGATATATGTCGTCGTGAAGCGTCCTAGTTCATAACCTTATGAATCTTCAAAAATTAAATTCATTTCTTAAATGAATAAGGAAAGTTGACAGTTGGTAAGTTAAGTTAATATAAAGCTTTATTGTAAGATTTCCAAATTAACGTCATTTTCTAGTAAAATATCCAAACATGAACTAACCGGGATATATGGTATCAGCAAAAGAATAGTAAGTGAAATTGAAAATTGACAATATGTTGTAGAATATCGAGATGTTAATATCTTGCGCTACGTTCTCTTGGCAAAAGTGAAACCATTGTCTCTGGACCGTTTATTTGCTGTTCACTACACAACCCTAATTACAATAATCTTAGGCATTTCAAAATAGAAAAACAATGGGCTTTTCCAAGAGATTATATTATCTTATATCAAATACGTTTTCCTTTTTCTGATTTGCTGCTGAACAGATAAATCAAAGCTATATTGAAATAATTTCCTTAAACGGTATACCACTTAACTGACAAAGGTTGGTTGAATGGATAAAAACCTATGATCACTGATTAATGGATGTGAAAAAACGAGCCATCTGTGTGAATCAGTATTTGAAATTGATATAACTCTACCTTATCGTAGCAATGGACGTACATGAACTGTTCTAATCATTCCACTTTTCAAGAAATATAACCTTGTTTATTTTTTTAAAATTAAGTTTGACATTAATAAATCCGCAGAAAAAGATGAAATTTTATCAAGTGACTGAAAACTGTTTATGTTTTGAACAATGTTCACAATCAAATTTTAGACACACGAGTTCTAAAGTAAATTTTCCCTTTTGATTCAATGATTTTATTTTATTTAAATACTCCCTTTCATCTTTAATAATACTTTAATAACATATACATGTAAATAACAAAAGTACAAACATTTATGTGTTATTTGGTTCAAAGAATTTTTTTTTGTTATTTCTGATTAGTGTACCAAAAAAATAAAAAAGACGATTATTACATAATTTTATTTTTTCATTGAAAGATATTTGCCACAAGTTATCGGTGCAAACAAAAGAGATTATTTATATAAAACACTGTGCAACACAAAAGAAGTCAAAAATATTATGGCTAGTTATTCCGTAAGTAAACTTTTTAAGTTTATTCTTTCAATATATATCATTTCAAAGAGTTCATTTGTCGACGGAAGTAAATTCTTTTCAAATCGATTATAAAACTAACGAAATAGTAATATCTCGTTAGATTCAATCTTTTTTTTTTCTTATTGTCAAAACATGGAATACTGCAGGGCTAGGGTAAGTAAACGATTCTCAATTCAAAGACATTAAAACACATACAAATCCTAAACCCCAACATTTTTTTTGTAAGAACAGAAAGGATAGTGACACTCATTATTAATATACTTTGGTTCTCTGTATTTCTCTTCTTCCGCTTGGGATAGAACTTCTGGTGTTTATCGAAGATAAAATTGCCGCATCATCATTATTTTGCAATAAAGGTGACTGAAGAATACCGCGCATGCCCGGATTAATTGGACTGGGTCCCCGGAATGTTTGACGTCGACGTCTTCGGCCGCCTAATCGTAAAAGCTGTCGTGCAAATGGTGTGATGTCAAACCCTAGCGGGTTTCCTTGTAAAATGACATTGCATGGGCGTGGAGAATTCCTGTTAAAAGAAAAATATGAAAATGACTTTCAATGGATAGAATGTTGCTGTAAAACCTTCAGTTTTGAATAATTAAGGCGATGGACAAAACGCCTCTTCTATTAAACTTGAAATATACAAACAGGAAAACTTTAATTAGAAAATAGGTTATGTGGTTTGTAGTTGAAATAACGGATTGTTAACAGCACCTGCATTTGGATTTTCTTAAAGCTTTCATTCACTATACAGATAATATAGGCTTATGTATCTTTAGAGTGTATTTGATGTTGAAGTTTTATAAAACGTTTTTAAAAAAATTAGCATTATGAAGTAGTCTACTTGTGCTTAAGCTTTTGCTGACATTGGACTAAAATTGCAAGAGAATTATGAATTTTAAAATGATCATTTACGAACAGATGGACGAAGGAAATTTAAACAAAAATTATTTTACAATGGGAGAGAGAGACTTTACCCTTGGATGTTAGGACGTAACATCAGATTTGGTTGAAAGGAATGGACAGTTCCAGGAATGTTCTTCACAACTGAACACAGAATCTTTGAGTATCGTGTCTGCTTAATTTGTGCTAGTTCAGCTGAAAGAGGAAGATCAGATACCTAAATGCCCGTAAACAGTCAAATAAAAACACGAGTTCAATTTGGATACAACACCCAACTTTTTTCATCGATAGATTTATTTTTTTCAAGCATTCCTATGTAAAATTTAATCACCAATTGTATCTTTCCCCTACCCCCATGAGTCAGCATTAAAACATCGAATGTACTTACTAGAAAAGGATCTTATATTATTTGGCTAACCAAAAAGGTTTTTGACATTCATGAAAAGAAGATTAAAGAGATATTGTCCAAAATATTTTTGTATGTATCTTTTTTTTTCTATAAGAAGTCCCAACCACCATGATTTAAATAAATCCGAATAGACCTTTACACTTCCTGGGGATCCTTCAATATCAATATGACAATTTATTCTTTGCTGATCTTTGATCGCCTTTTGAAGCTCCATCTTACCCCTTATCCCAGAAACATGTTTTGAATGTATAATATACAATACTGTTTAAACCGTAGTTCTACCTCTTCTCTCCATTGAGGAAATTATATATTGTAACCTTTATTTGTGTTGTTTTTCTTTCAAACTACGGAGGAGCTTGATAACTTTATTGAATTCCTGATCGTAAACAGTAAAAAATTGTTTCTCTAATACAAATTTACCAGGCGTAAAAGCTGCCAGTGGATTTTCTTGGAAGGTGCGTTCATACCAAAATCGGTCACCGTGTTTGTAAAGACTAAATTGGAATGCTATCAGACATTGGAACGTAGGGCCTAGAATGCTTCCTTGTCGAGGAGTTTCAGACATACCACCGGCAAAGAGGTCAATATCGTCGGGGTGACTGGCGAAAGAAAAAAAATCAATTCAATGATGGCAAAAATTGTGATTCGAGTAGCATTAGTTGTAAAAATTCCTAATATATTCTTATAGAAAAAATACCTATTAATATACCACATGTCTTGATAATTGTAAAAAAGAAAACATATCAAAGAAAATATATTGGAATTTCACTCCTCATAACAGGTAAAATGTTTTTACCTTTCTGCTATTCAAAATCTTTCGGGCAAACTTTGCATAAAGCATATTTTCGTAAAGGGATAATTTAGGTGAAGGGTTTCAAACTTGTACAAATTATTTGTTACACATTATTCCTAGAGTGCGGATATTTACATAATGCTAAAAAAAATCTTTTAAATAATGGATGAAGGTCATTTAAAAATCTTCAAAACGAACTACTAAGAAAATAAAGATGACCATAATTATATTAAAAGGTTTCCTTACAGAGTGTAGATTCAATTTATTCTAATCATTTCCTCAAGGGCTAATCAAGATTTTACAGGAGAAACATTAGGAAAGCTTATCTTGAATTTTATCGGGTTTAAAAAGAAGCATCTTCGGATAGCATAAAATAAAATTAAAGCCATGAGAGTGATGTTCGCTTCTGAGTCTTCATAGAAGGGTTTTTTTTAATTTAAATTGTTCCTATATATTCTTATGTAAAAGTTTGCTTGCCCTTCACTCATCAGCGTTGAGATAAATGTACCTCTCCTTATCTGCTTGTTTTATGACGTTGTAACTTCTAAAGGGCAAATTATTATTCTATAAAATTTTATTTTCAACAGAAATCTGTATCTGTTGAAGCATGGTTGTCTGGGCTTATATAATAATGAAATATATTGGATAAAAACAGTTTATCAGAAGATATGGCCATTAAACTAGCTATCATTACCAAAACTGAGCAGAGTAAACAATGACCTCTGTGGGGGAGTTGGTAACAAGTCCCAAGGAGAAGAAAATAAATATGCTGTGATGTAAAAGCAAAATGGAATAGAAGATATCGAACAATTCTTGACTTACAGAGACCAATAAAATATACCTGTAAGTTTGCTGAAGGGCAGCCGCTGCCTGTGGGGAATGGTCAACGAGTCCTCCTGGGACTGTAGCAAAGAAGACTGCTCTACTTAGTCCACAAAATTGTCTGTAAGCGTTGTAAGAAGGTATACCGTGATCTCGGCCTCACTGGATGTTCAAAGCTCCCAGATCAAAAGACAGGGTTTCAGATGGATGCATTCCCTCAACCGGTGGGAATTCAAACAATCTATTTCTGATTCCATCAACCAGGAATCTATCACCCCTAGATTTTGGTTCACGGGACATCCAACGAGCCAAGAATTCATATCCGTTATTAAACATAAGATCAGGACGCTCAAAATGTTCGCTTACAGGAAATGTCTGAACACCCCCTACTCCCCTGTCGTGACCTACTGTGTTTCTTACCAAACTGTGACCCATTCGATAGGCAGCTACACCAAAAGCATTGATTGTTCTTGGATCAATCTGAGGACTGTAAACATTTGCATGTCCAAATGGGCTTGATCTTAAATTAAAAGCAGTCATATGGAAATTATCAAGAACGGCGGGTAAAAATTCGTTGTATGTTACATGTTGAAGCTCTGCTATCACTATTCTCTTTGCTTCCTGAAAAAGGATTTCGTCATTTTGGATGCCAGTCGCTTGTCTTAATGCGTCAGCAATGAGGTTATGACGTCTTAACCACGTGATGTGTGGAATAGTAAGAGTTGGTGTCTCGCTTGGTCTGTGGTCTCCTGCCAAGAAAGTTTTGAGAATGTTATGTAGATTAAGGTAATGGCTGTAAAATAGATGCATTGACATTTAGAAGATGGCAAGAAGAAATGTTTTATGTGCCAAATTCATTTTCTAAATTGTCTTTGGAGACAACGAAATAATAGTGTATGTGGAAAAATTTTAAAGCACATGTCAAACCATAATGAAAAGCAAATAAAAATATCTGCATTTTTAGATAAAATGAATAAACTCTTCATATTAGAAAACATAAAAATGATGACACAATTTTTCATTAAGCAAAACTTCATCAATGTATTACAATAACTTATGAGCAACTGTTGAATTGAAAATATTTTTGACGTTCATTTAATCAGAACGCTGATGGCACCAAGAATGGTCTAACAATTAGTGTGATACAAGTCAGCCAATTTTTCTGCCTGTCAGTTGCCTCTCTTTGTTTAGAAGTAATACTTTAAGCCTTGAGTTCTTAATTTCTTGAGTATCAAATAATTTGGGGAATGTAAACAACATATGCAGCTGTTAGTACGATATATGTATAACTGCATAAAAAAAGGCCATCTTTTTTGTCACATAATCTAGCTATTAATTTGGGCCTCATCGTCTATAGCCACTCCAGTTTCAAAATTTGAAACAGATGTGGCAGACTCTGTTTTATTTTTCAATTCATATTGAATGGTTAACATTATTACAGAATTGCATAACCACACACAGGGTTTGATGACATATATCACTATCTAACCAAAGATGCATCGCTGTGCTATCTAGCAAATGTAAGAATATATTACAAGAAATGTAAGAATATATTAAATGATGATTAAACAATGGACTTTTATAGTGAAAGATTGAAATCTCGTATAAATGTAAGAAAACAACTCTTTGAATTTATTTCTAAGTTAATTAAAGGCTGTTAAAAAGTTCCTAATGAGTTGGCTGACGTGCTCTGTTAATTGTCCATTAAATGTGTTTAAATATTTTGATCCTTTTTTTCGCAAATTCTTTAATTTTTATTATATATCCTATAACAAAAAATAAGAATAGAATTTTTTATTTAGAAACTTTTCTTAAGAGCTAAAGTTCAACGAGTTATTGGTAAAAGTTACATGCCAAAACAGTTTATTTACTTATAATTTATCTTCAGTACTTGATATGATAATACGAGAACTGCTTTTATGTACTGTTTCTTCAAGTTGATTCATTAATTAGCATATAGTTATTTTCATTCAGAAAATAAACAATGTAGCGTTTGTCAATTATATATTGTTAGTATGGAAATATGCATATGTTTGTATATTTTTGATTTATATTGTCATTTAAGGAATGTTTTAAAGTTTTGCGTGAATTATTGGTGACAGACTTGTCACTTAGGCATATTTCACGAAGCACACTAGCGCTTCATGAAAAAGATACTTGCGTGAGAGATGCTCCTAAAGCGTGACGTGACATATCTAACTCAACGTTACGTCGAAGTCTTCTCGGATTTCAAAAATAGTCATGTTCAGGAACCTCGTGTAACTTTATTGGTAATTTTAACAAAGTGAAATTTTCCAGTATTGTTGCAAAGTAGCACCATTTTATAAATATGCCTATTGTTTGCTTTTATCACACCATGATAAAATTTTAGAAAGAAATTCCACGAACTTTTGGATCAACCCTCGTATTACTTCAATCTTATCTATCTAACTTAAATTTCGAAATAAAAATAGTGTATAAATCTCTTATGAAACCCCGGTTTGTTTATCGTGCGCCGTTAGACCGTACCCTGTGCACATTCAAGTACATGTATAATAAAATCTTTATTCTTGTTTATATTTTCTCAAAACATTTAATATGCACTAAAATATATTAAATATTTGCTAAAAATTTCAGCAAAGTGCGCCCAATTTTTTTCCGACTCGGAGAAAAACGCTTTGTCCATGATTTTACCAGCCAACCCTCGTATTTGTATTTTAAAGATGTAAATTATAATTGCTAAAAATTTGATTATACGTACATGGTTCTAAAAGCTTTTACAAACAGTGACTTGTTAGAAAGTTGTTTTTTTAATTTGTTGTATGTTGTTTAACGTCCCACTCGAGAATTTTTCGAACATTTGGAGATGCCAAATGTCAATAAAACTTAATAAATATCTAAAGCAAACGCTAAATTTGAAATAAAACTAAAAAAATTCCGGAGAAAAAGATGTTTAAAAATAAATATGCTTCATTTTGAAAAAAAAATCTGCAATAGGCATACCTGCTATGAAACAGTGAAAACTAGTCATTATTTCGGCAGGGCATCCTTCTGGATGAGGTGGCAAAAGATTCTGGAAATTTTCTGCGAGTCTTCCAAAAGCTAAAAATAAATATGAGCTTCAGTGTTCAATTTGTCATTAAAACACAAAAACAAATGAAGATATCAAACGGTGCTGATCTTATAAATTCTTTAATGAAATACAAATCATAAACAGAGAGTATAACTGACATCTGAAAACACAGGAAGTTAGGTCCAAAGTGTTTTTGCTTGTTTGACATCCTTTTGAGAATTTTTATTAATATTTGAGACGCCACCACTTTTTGGAGATGGTTGAAAGCTAATAAATATGTTTACCTCCTAATCTCAAGTTTCCCTCAAGAGTGACGTCAGATCCATAGACCATAGAACCATCAACGAAAGCTGTTCTCTGATTAATTTGTTGACGCACACCTAAATATATGAATTTGTATTGTAATTGATGATTATATAAAAAAAAGATCAAAAGGACCTTGGAATCTTGCGTAATGTAATGTTATCCATATTTCAATTTCATTTTATTTATAAAACCATTACAAGAAAGAAGCATTTGACAAATTTAACCCGTCTGTTTTCAATTATTTCAATCTCCTTAATCCAAGAATGTTTTTATAAAAATTATATGTGCACGAAATGACAAATTGACTGGCGATCGAGAGCAGCAGATCTCATTACCCTCAGTTCCGAAAACCAAAGAAAAGCTACATACCGTTTTCACATCTCAACGGAGGAGCACCTGCGTGACGAACAAAGTTCATACAGTATCGGTTAGGCGGGTGAAATGGATCTGGTTGAGGTACAAATATGTTAAAACAGGCATCTGGCTTTTCACTATCCACAAAAAAGAACACTAATTTTGGCACTGTATAGTGAACCAATGCATTGTGTGTCAGTAGTGTTTAACCAAATTATCTATGTAATGCATACAATTCCTTATTTAAAAACGCTGTTTTCAAACTTTCACAGCAATAAATAAATATTGTTATTTTGCATGGCAAATATTTAGCGAAAGATATAGTTTCTGGAAAATGCCACTATTTTTTCTAACTTTCTTTTTCTCTGACAACATATCATCAATACACTACAAAAACCAATGTGCAGAATATTACCCATAATAATGTCAAGAATAGATTGTCAATATCATTACTAATTAAATTAATTGCAAGGTAGATAAAAAAAACCTCATGAAACAAGCATGCGTTATATGTTTCCAAAAAAAAATTCAAAACAATGTAGATCCAAAAGTTAAGGTATACATGTATGTAAACTTACTTCACCGGAAAACAACAGTCTAAAATAGCCCGGGGATTTTCTGGAGTTCCCACTGTAAATAAAACAAATAAACGTATTCTTTTTATTTATAATTAAAGGTATATTAATTGTTTAAAGATAATTCTTTAGACTCTTACGTTGCTCGGAGGGCGTGGCAATGACGTCATGATCAATAAACTGTCCGTGATGAGTGAGGTAGGTGGAGAACACGGCACTGACTGGGGTCATGCCCCCTCCCAGGTACTGGAAGACATTGTTACTAACTGTTCTTGCACTAGGCAGGATTCCGCCGGTGACAGAGCGGGTCCTAGGAGTGTCGATGACTGAGAAAATATTTCTCTTTAGATATTGGCTTCTTTATTTCAACATTATATATATAGATTTAAATTTCAGGAAATAAATGAAACTAATGTTAAAAATATTTTACAAATGTCTTAGATTTAGATACTTACAGTCGTCATACGCTGCTGGTAGAACACGCTGTTGGGGCGTGAGGGCTGATCCTAGCAAAGGTTCAAACAAATTATTACATTGTCCATCTGTTCTCCGGTAAGGATCACTCACGTCACAAAAGGGTCTCTCATAGCAGTACCGCTCAAACGCTTGCTGAAAGCTTGCTGCTATTTGTTCATCTTGAGCAGCTCGCTGCAATGCCACCCCCATGTCACCCGTACCTCCCATGCCTCCCTGAAAAGCTGCCGTCGTACCTCCAGCTAAACTATAAATTAAGGAGAAAATAACATAATTAATTATCTCAGTTATATCGTTTAATTCATTTTCATATATACCCAGGTATATACAATAAATTTAAGGATAAATATTTCCATTTCTAATTTATTTCTTTGTGATAACTCTTTAAAAGTTAGCAGAGTTGATTTCTTGATAATTCTACCGGAATGTATATTAGGCAGGTCGATATGTCAGGAGCTAAAGAGGCATGCAAATCTCGTTCGCATCTGTCTTTGTGCCTGGCGCTAAGGAGGCCAAAATATGCATGTTACTCTCGTGCGACTTCCTTTGTGTTTGACGTCAGTGGGTGAGGACTATTGAAATTTGCATGGAAGTCCTCATGTAATTTAATTCTATGTCTACATTTTTAAAGTCTAAATCTACAATTTCATTTCACACTGAAATGGAAATATAAGGAATCACTCTCTAGTATAGTATGCCAGGGACATCAACGATGGAGGGGAACATGGGATTATTTATCCTTTTGTGTTAAGTAATCCAGGAGTGAAAAAAGATTTAGATAGATAACATGAGCAGTACGTAATGGTCCATGCCGACAAAGCAGGTAACAACATTGTCTTCGTTTGCAAGGATCATTATATAAATTGTATTTTAGAAGAACTTGGATTTAATTCTCTAAGTTGTAATCCTAAGTATACTCATACTTCCTTTTCTAAGGAAGAAATTTTTCAAAATCAAATGTCAGTTTTGAATATTTTTAGTACTCCACCGAGCCAAAATGAATTTGAATTACCATATATATATATATATATATATATATATATATATATATATATATATATATATATATATATATATATATATATATATATATATTGGATTCCGAAACTTCATATGAATCCTTACAAACAAAGATACATTGACGGTTCCAGTAAATGCTCAACAAAGCCTCTTTCGTTTCTCCTTACTAAAATATTGACAGAAGTGAAGGAAAAAATTCAATAGAACTGTGCAACAAAATAATCAAGAAGTGGTGTGAATCAGATGTGGATACTCAAAAATTCCAGAGAACTTTTAGACAATTTGAAATCACAAGATTTCACCAAAATCAACAGCTTTAAAACTTACGACTTTTCAGCTTTATACACAACAATTCCTTACGATAAATTAAAGTCCAGGCTTTTTGATATCATTGACAGCTGCTTTTTCAATAAAAATGAACTCGTAAATTTACCTACCTGGTTATAGGTCATTTGCTAAATTATTTTGTTAAAATCCATTCTGATTGCACACACAAGTACTCTGAAATTTACACCAAAAAGATTGACAATATCTATGTGGTTTTTGGAGACCAGGTCTTCCAACAATCTATTGATATCCAATTAGTACCAATTGTGCTCCGTCATTAGCAGACCTAGTTCTGTATTCATATGAAGCAGAATTTGTGCAAAATCTTATGTGTGAAAAGAAGAAAACCTTCAACTCGACATTAAGATATATCGATGACGTAGTATCAATTAACAATGGTAATTTACATTCCCACAGATATATCCTACGATATATCCCGGAGAGCTTGAGATAAAACATACCACAGAGTCTGACACATCTGTTTCATACTTTGATATTTTACTTGGAAAAAAAAAACGTTAATGGTAATCTTACAACCTAGCTATATGATAATCGTGATGACTAATTTTTCTTTCGTCAACTTCCCTTACTTATGTAGCAATATACCTCCATCACCTGCAACTGGAGTATATATATCTCAGTTGATTCGATACGTAAGAGCATGCTGTACGTATGAACTATTTCTTAAACGAGGTAAATTATTGACAAGCAAGTTGATGAAAGAAGAATGTCAGCCGTCTCGTTTAAAGTCATCATTTCGTAAGTTCTATGGTCGATACAATGACTTTGTCAGCAAATACAATTTATCATTGAGTCAAATGCTGACTGCTCCGTGGCACCTGATCCCACCTCTGATGTTTCGGAGGTCCGGGTTGCTCTGCTTCTATTTTGTAATGTTTTATGGACTTTGATATTGAATACTGATCGTTATCTCCATATCCTTCCCTCCGCATAACGGGCTTCGTCCGTTATGCAAATTATCCCATGTTTCCCACTATCGTTGATGCCCTGGCATACTATACTAACTAGACAGTGATTCCTTAAGTATATAGGAATTGAAGATAACTAAAAATACTAAAACTTTAAGGTTCGTATTATTGATTTAAAGATGGGTGCAAATGAATTGAATTGAATTTAAGATAGGGAAATTGATTCCTATACGTGTAATTTTTTTTTATATTTCTTTATAGAAAGGTGTTTATTGTACCTATATCTTGAATTATATCTATCTGTAAAATAATTTTTCCTATCTTCCAGTGAATAAAAAGATAGATATATTTGATCTTAAATATTAATCTATCTGTTAGTGAATTAAATTGAACGGATTTAAAGATCGAATGATATGAATACAATTGAATCCAGGTTCAATTATTTATAAATAGGTGTAGTCAATCATACCCATGTTGAATTCGATTTTCAAAATATTCAATAAATGAATATATTCAGTTGAACTTATTTAACTTGCTTTGAAATATATATATTTAGTTGAATTTTTTTAACGTACTTTAAAATAGGTTCAATATTTTTGCAGATAGGTACAAAAACTCGATTTTCACCTATATTTGTCTATTTCGTACACATCTTCAAATCAATTCTAATGGATTGAAAATAGGTGTTCATCAATTCTACTGCAAGAATGAAAGATACTAGGTATTGATGATTGAAAGATAATTAAATGAAACATATGGAATTAACGAATAGTATTCAAGATAAAAAATCCATAAAACAATACAAAATAGAAGCAGAGCAAACACGGACCTACAAAACATCAGAGGTGGGATCAGGTGCGACAGAGAATTGAGCATCACCTGTCGGGCACACCCGCTGTGTGATCTTGATATGATCGGGAATTATTGGATAAATCCGTCATCAATTCAATGTGTAAATAATGAACTAACAATTAGTATGAAAAACGTCAGTCAGCATCTGACTCATTATAATTTGTATTTGCTGACAAGGTAATTGTATCGACCATAGAACTTACGATATGATGACTTTAAACGAGACTGCTGATATTCTTGTTTCGTCACCTTGTTTGTCAATTATTTTCATCGTTTTAAAAATTGTTAATACCAGGTACGTAGTGCATGATCTTCAACTGAGAAACATAAACTCTGTATGCAGTTGATAAAGGTTTATTGCTGCATAAATAAGGGAAGTTAACGATAGAAAAGTTAAAGTCATTACGTTTATCATAGAGATTGGTTCTTAGCATACCATTAACGCCATTTTCATGTAAAATATCCAAATATGAAACAGATGTGTCAGACTCTATGGTATCTTTTATCTCAAGCTCACCAGGATATATCATCTGCTTATAACGGGGCATAACTTAACGTAAAAAGAATAAAATTTGGGGTTTTACGAGGCATAATTAAATGATAAATTCATTCTTTAGAATGGGGAAGTTTCAAATAGGGGACCCTATCAATCTTTTTTGGGTGGGGGGAATGGGATGGATGAGATGGGGGTTATAATTTTTATTATTTTCAGGTACTTATTGCACCAATCAAACATTTGATTTTTTTTAGACATTACTACTCTTTGCATTAAACAACACAATCAACATATTGGACAATATCTGTCTTAACACTCCTCATTTGTTAGCACTTTAAATAAAGAACTTTTAAATATGTGTGGTTATCCATTAAAGCTAAAAAAAATCCATCATTTAGTTTATGTCACACAATAAAGAGAATACTCCGTACAATCTAAATTAAGGTTAAGTGTAATTAACTGTTCCAGTTTAAGGACTTGGGTCCCTATGATTGATATACCTTAACCTTGTATTGGTTTATTCAACTTAATTACTCCAGTGTGTCAGAATTTGAAATTTTCTCTACCTTTTACCTGTAGATACCTACTTTTACCTGTAGATACCTACTTTTACCTGTAGATACTTACTTTTACCTGTAGATACCTACTTTTGTGCGATCCTCCTGGAAGCAAACGAGGCCCTTGTTGACCGGTCGCTGAGGAGAGCATTTGTTGCGGGTGAGTTACTCTGGGAGAACCTGGATAGTGCCCTGGCTGCCCCCGAGCCCCTACCTCCTTCAGGTCTAGGGGCCGGGCCTGTAGCAGTTCGACCTTAAAAATAGACGTCAACAAATAAATTTTATGCATTGTAATAAATGGACGTGTAGTATTAGTTTGATAGTTTTCACCACAGGTATTTTATCATGTTTATTTATATACTAGTCGAATGATAAATAATTTACTCATTTATCTCTTTGTGATTATTAATTTTTAAAATGGCAATTTGATATTTAATTTTTTTTTTATTGTCTTAAGTATATTCATTCATCTATTTATAAAATATTCTAAGGAAAAATATGTATGAAAGTAAAAGTTCATTTCTGCTGAAGGCTAAGTGAACTTTTCTGATATCGATGCATGTTTTGTTCGTCGTCTGCCTGTCTGCTTAAATTGCACATTTTCAAGGGTAACTGTGTTAATTTTATTCAAGTTTGCTAAAAATTTATTCTTGAGTGAAGGAGATTGAGATTTGCTCAAATAAAGAGCCAATCCTTATTTCAAGGTGAAATAATTAAATATGAATAAAAAATAATGGCTATTATAAATCCTTTAAGTCAAAATTGAAATATTGATGGGTCAGAAAAGCATAAAATTGTATACATTGTGAAAGATTCCCTTTATAGAGTTAGCATTCATAACCCCTACCTTTTGATATTTAAGTATGATCTGACATTAATGTTATCAAAATACTAAAGTTGATCATGCGATTTTGAAAAAAAATTGTTAAAATCTATTGATTACATTTAAACTTGATGATGATTTATCATTTTATTCTCTAAGAACCACAATCTTTATCACAGTTTTGTAGTTAAAGCAGGAATTGAAATTAATCACCAATGAATGTAGGTTTATATCATGACGAATCCTTTTTTCCATTAAATCCTTACTTGCTGGAATTTGTCCTGCTGTTGGTGCAGCCCCAAATGCTGGGGCGCCCCCTGCTGGAGCCCCAAAGGCGGCCAGCCCAGCCCCACCAGCCCCACCTAGACCCCCTGCTCCACCACCAAATGCAGTGTCCACAGCTTCATTTACTATAGCATCAATTGTCTGACCCGTGACACAGGAAACCAAACACACGAAAAGTAACACGCAGCATTGTGCGTCCATCTCAATCACCTGTAACAAAGGTAATCAAGTAGGTGAAAAGTTTCAGAGAACATCACTTGACTATCTCAATCCTATGTAACACAGAAAATCAAACAGGTGAAAAGTTACAGGGAATACAGAGCGTCCATCTGCATCACCTGTAGAAAAGGTAATCAAACACCTGTTGTATTACTTGGAACATCGAGCATTCATTTACATCCCCTGTAACAAAGGACAACAAACTGGTTAAAAATTAAGGCACCATCGCGTGAACTTACAGATTACGACGAGGACGGAATATCTTTTCAAATCCTTCTTTATAGGAATCGAAGTATATAATTTTAAATTTAAGGTAGTCCGATCCTCAGGTTTATAAAATAAGCAGTTAAGTAATCAAAAATACTCATTAAAATATCAAAGTTATGTAAATTTATCCACAGTTTTTCTTTAACACTTTACAACTTACAAAATTTTTATGCAAAATAAACTGAATCCTCACGTCATAGATATATTATGTTATCATTTCCTCGCAAGCACTTTCTAGCAGGCACAAGTTTCTCTAAAGTTAAGCGTCAATAATATCATGACATGATATTTTAATTAGAAAATAATTTTTCTTATTTTATGCGATTAAGCAAATATGAAATAGTTGGAATTTGGCAATAAATTGAAGATTTAATAAACTTTTTAAAGTGCTTGAAAATGCGTGATTGCGGGGAAACTGTAATTGCGTGATTTTGCGTCAAAAATAGGAAATGCTATACATGTATGCGTTAAAATGCGTGACTGCGGGGAAGGGGGTAAAAAAAGTTAATCAAACTTAATCATATTATGTAGGGGGAATTGTCAAATCTCGAATATTTTAGTAGAAAAGGCGAATTGGAATATTAATAATGCATTTCCTTTTATTGCAAATTGATCATCAAATATATTTTAGATTAAAAAACGACAGGTATCCAGGCATTTCGAGAAATTGTCATTATTTTTATGCTTATTTTGTACTTTTTGTCTTCTATTACCGTCATGTATTTTATTATACATTGTGTAAACGGCTTTTGCTATCATTGCAAGACACCACCAATCACTTCTCATTTCATATCATGCTAATAAGCATTGGTATCTTAGGCTGGATTCAAGAAAATCGTATTTCTTTAAAACTGTAGTAATTTGATTTCCTTTTATAGGGTACAAATGTCAACTTTAATAAAACCTTTTCTAAGACTTCCAAAAACCTTGAATCTTAAAAAGATGAAAATGAAAATTTCATTTTCTAGCTTCATTTTGATGCATTTCAAATTAAATATTAATTTTAGGAGTTATCCTCCCTGGCTGAGGATCAGATATCCTTAAATGCCAATATAATTAGTATAGTTAATTCTCTAGTAATTTTATTTTATTTTTAATACTTGGCATAGTTTCCAATGAGATCAAAATGAGATGGGGAAAATGGAATTCTGTCCTTTGCTTATTTGTTTGATTTCTTTGATAAATACGTATATATGGATGGCAAACTAATAATTGCTAATCTTAGAAGAAGAAAAATGTTATTGTTTCATTGTGCTTGTCTGATTGTTTTTTTTTCTCTTGCTACTTCTTGAAATAAAGCAAAACTTTTTATATTAGTTATACTGAGATCTTCTGTGATTGAGTAGAATTTTGAACATCGTAGAAGTGTACAATTTCGTAATATTTTGGAAATTTATTAGTTGCATCATTTGCAACTAAAATAGGTCCAGAAATATATACCAATCCAGGCATCTTATTTTGGTTTGTATACTCTGTCCTTGATACGAAAAACATTAGTCAGCACAACGACATTACCAATCCATTATCTTTTTTAAAACAGGAAAACGAACCCTTTTTAATAAGATAGATAAGACTTGTTGAATTGATGGATTCATTTAAAATCAGCCTACAGAATTTTTAAAAATGATACTGTCTCTTTTTTTTTGGAGAAAAAAATTGCATAGCAGGAACAAAATGAAACTTTTGACAAGAAAAGAAATGACAATTATTTGTCGTCCTAAATGAAAATAAAAGTAATGACATAAAATACCTAAATTGGTTATGAATTATCAAAGAAAACCACATTTAACAATTTCTAAGGTACTTGCCCTTATAGTGTTTAGACTAAGAAATCTACTTACAAATCATGAAATGTGTGTTTTGTCACCTGTCTCGTTTAATTTCACGAAAAGGTATAGTTAGTAAATAAACAAAGATTGAGTATCTAATATTCTGAAATTGTTTTATATGTTAAAAATAAATATTGATGATCATACTAGAAAATGAAAAATGCTCGTTCTGCATCAAATACACATTATAAATTATGCAATGCTGGAATTTATTTCCTCCCATTACCGTTGAATCCCGTGCAGTGAATTTTATTTGTTCTACATTCTAACATTTTTACATGATACCTATTATGCTAGATAAAACCATTTCATTAAATCAATATGGTTTTTGCAAACGATTAACGCAAAAATAATAAACAGGAAGTTTAAGAGAATTTTAGTTAGAAGAGAAAAAATTCTTTGTACCCGAATACATCGTAAGGTATTTTCCGTTCCCCATAATGAATTAAGGAGATGACTAACGGTAATCAAGCTCTAAAGTCCATTAAAACAATTAAAATTAGAAACAAATCTCCTTAGAACATCAGAGGTGGGATTAGGTGAGATGAAGGAGTAAGTATTCCGTGCTAAGAGTTACAAGGAACAAAACCATCCCCTGCTCATTTTATACATATGACGTTGTCAAGAATATAAAAGTCTTATTTTACAACATTTGAAACACCTTATTATAGTATAAACCTATGAAAGGAAAACATTATCAAATGTTGAATATGGAATCATGACATCAGAATTATGATATCCTTTGGATAAAGCTTGACTAAATTCCTCATATTTTACAATTATTTTTTTTTGTATATATGCATGATCAAAGATTCTATATCAGAGGAAATTTAATTTTGGTTTACGCTTGAAAGCTTATAATACCTGTTTTCAGAGTATCAAAAAACGCATTTGTAATGTCTATAGAATCGAGGTTATAAGATGGCCATTTGATTCGGAAATAGGAGTAGGATGGCAAATTACTTTCAGTGATAGTATTAATTTTCATGACAGTCTTGAACGATTTTAAACATCAGATAATGGTGTTATTATTTTCTTAAAATTTTAACAAACAATAATAATAGAACGAGTTGATAAGAATATCAACATCATTCTATTAATCCTATGGTCGATATCTTGACCTTGTCAGCAAATACAATAAATCAGCAAGTGAAAGAATAACATTTTTCATTTTCATATTTATTGGAAGGCCACTATAATTGTGGGTAGATCTTCAGGGTATTTTCCGATCATGTCAAGGAGCACTCAGCGGATATAACCGGTCGGCAGGGGATGCTCAATCCTAAATGGTACCTGAACCCACCACTGATATTTTGGAGGTTCGTATTTACGCTTCTCCCGATTTGTTTGAATGGACTTTTGAGTCTGAAAACTATTCATTATCTCCATATACTTCATGGCGCTGATTCTGACTCGTCAGTTTCAGATTAGGTATTCATCACTTGAAAAGTACTTAACCTTTTCAATCGCAAATTTCCTTTCTTTATTGATTAAGTAGTCTGATTGTCTGTGATTGACAATACATGTATCTATGTCCTTTTTGGAGACAAGGTCTTCCAACAATCTATTGGAGTTTACATGGGTACCAATTGCGTCCCGTTCTAAGCAGACCTATTTTTGTTCTCAAATGAAGCTGAATTTGTGCGAAATTTTATGCATGATAAAAAGTAAACACTTGATGTGGCTTTCAACTCGATATTTAGATATATCGACGAGGTATTGACAATCTTGAATACTGTTCTTTATCTCCATATGTTACACAGTATACCTTTATCAATTGTTTATTGAGGATCTGTCTTTCAATTGATTTGTACCATACGAGCATTCTCTACATTCAAATATTTCTTAAACAAGGCAAACTATTCACCAACAAGTTGATGAAAAAGTGTAAGGGTATCTCGTCTTGTTTAAGTTTGCATGAAATATATGGAGAAAAAGCACAAAAAGTCCACAAAGCAGTATAAAATAGGAGCAGAGCAAATCCGGACCACCTAAAAATCACAGGTGGTATCAGATCCCATTGAATGAGCATCCCCTGCCGACCGGTCACACCCGCCGTGTGCTCCTTGTCATGATCGGGAAAGATGTGTAAAAATTTGTACGTCGTCGATCAGTGTATAAAAACAGACTAACAATTTGTATGAAAAAGTCAGTCAGCATTTCACTCAATAAAAAATTGTATTTGCTGACAAGGTCATTTTATCGACCAAAGAACTTACGATTTGATGACTTTAAATGAGACTGCTGATATCCTTGTTTCATCAACTTGTTTGTCAATAATTAACCTAGTTTTAGAAATTGTCCATACGTAGAGCATGCTCTTGCGTATCTAATCAAGTGATAGATATTAACT
Source organism: Saccostrea glomerata (assembly GCA_003671525.1). Lineage (NCBI taxonomy): Eukaryota > Metazoa > Mollusca > Bivalvia > Ostreida > Ostreidae > Saccostrea > Saccostrea glomerata. Next base: position 436,489 of record PRKT01000050.1, read on the forward strand.
CTACATGCAAGTGATGAAGGTTTATTGCTGCAGAAGAAATGGAAGTTGACGATTGAAAAGTTAAAGTAATCAAGTTTATCAAAGAGTTTGGTTGTTAGATTACCATTAACATTAACGACTTTATCAAATAAAATAACAAAATATGAAACAAATGAGTCAGACTTTTTCTTTTATTTCAAGCTCACCGGGATATTGTATCGACAAAAGAATGGACATAACTGTTTCATATTTGGACATGTTGGATATTTGACTAGAAAAAGACGTTAAGATTTAACAATCAAGCTCTATGATGACTAACTTTTCAATCGTTAACTTCCCGTATCTATGCAGTAATACACCCTTATCACGTGCATACGGAGTTTATTTCTCTCAGGTCTCACAGACCTATAAAACAATTATGTACATGTGTGCAGTGTGTATAGGCCATATGGTATTGTCTTCATAAAGGATATGGAGGGAACGAACAGTATTCAATAACAAAGTCCATAAAACAATACAAAATAGGAGCACAGCAAATACGGACCTCTAAAACATCAGAGGTGGGATCAGGTACCATAGAGGAGTGAGCATCCCCTGCCGACCGGTCACATCCGCCTTGTGCTTCTGGTCATGATCGGGAAATAACGGAAACAAATCCTCCGACAATTCAGTGTGTATATAATGCCCTAACAGTTAGTATGAAAAATGTTAATTAATATTTGACGTAATAATAAAATAACAAGGTCATTGTCTCGACCATAGAACTAACCGAAATAATAACTTCAAACTGACATTCGTGAAACAGCAATTTTTCTGTTAATAATTTTACTTCATTTTGTAAATGTTTACACGTAGAACATGCTCTTGCGTATCGAATCAACTGAGAGATAAGTTGTGATGTTATAAGTAGTGTTGGCAACGAGTACCCGGTTAACCGGTTAACCGTCGAACGATGCGAGTATCGGTTAGAAAAACTGCTATTCGGTTACTCGGATAAAAATACATTTTTCATAGTAAATAGGTATAAAATAATTTGTAAGTTATTCATGTTATTTGTAAATGTATATTGACACATTTCCCCAATTTAATTACTGTTAAGCTTGGTTTAGTGTTAAACAAATAGGATCAAATTGTTTTGATTAGTTTAATTAATGAATTTAATTGCCAGGGGGTACAAGTTTTGAATACCTGAGATATAATTACCTCATTTAGACCTGTTTTAGTCAGAGGGACATAACAAAATCACCTTAAATTAAAACAAATTTCGAAGAAAATAAACACGGCTATATTATCCATTCTCGCTCGAAGATTCTTAGCCATTACCGCTAGTTCAGTAAGACCAGCACGCATTTTCTCTATGACAAGAAATGTTATCACCAAGTTTCAAAATCGTTTGTCCTCATGTGTTGATAAAATTAGTTTCTCAAACCTAAACAGACCGCCCCGTTTCATTAGTGAAATTTAAAATCAAAATTCTTCGATGAAATTGTGTGTGGGTTTCTTTGAGTTTGTATTCATATAATGTTCATATACATCACATTTGTGGTCAATTAATTCTACCAATAATGAGTTTAATAATAAATACGGAAACTGCATAAAAACATCCAAGTAACCGGGTACTAAGCGAGTAACCGGTTACTAAAAATCGTCCGATTTGCCAACACTAGTTATAAGTGTAACGTTACGTATAACCAGCATCTTGCACGACCTTGCATGCCATACGACATGACTTTTTATGTCATTCCGTTTTTCCATTTTACATGGTGTACTTGTTATCTTTTGGAGCTCCAAGGTCATTTTGGCTACTTTATTATATAAATTAATGGTGTGAATCGGGGATGGGGATGTTCTTGACCCCCACTAGATCTGTGCATGTCCTATCATCTGATATGGCATTTTTCAAACGGAGGTACAAGCAACATCATCTTAGGATACACATATAGCAGTCTTTAATTAAAAAAAAATAGATTTTTCCGCCCCCAAAAAGATAAAAGGAGATTTAGACTTTTTTATGTTATAGGTTTTCCTGACATGTAAAAAATCAAAATCGTGAAAAGGCATAGCAAACGTCAAATATTTTGGACTACAGACTTTTGTGTTTTGAAATTCCTTCCTGGGTTCCATTTTTTTTAATCATGTGAACACTTTTGTAATATTGTATGCTTTTTTATCATAAAATTACAATTGTAAATATGAACTAACGTGTAATGGTATATGTGAACATGTACCGTACAAGTGGAAATTTTAGCGATACGCAAAATTAGCGATTCGTCCTTAAAAATTGCTATTTTAATTTTAGCGAGATGTCATTTTAGCGATTTTAAAAAGCTCACTAAAGAAGCTATTACAACTAGAGCGCAATTAATTTTAGCGATATTCAATTTAAGCGATCTTGGCACCCTCGCTGATAATGCCAAAATTAAATCCTCGCTAAAAATTACCTCCCTCAACCCCCCCCCCCAACCATAAAAAAATATTAAACAGGAAAGTGTGAATGAAGAATGAAAATTATTCCAACAGCTGTTCATTGTAAAAATTTAACGTTGCGTTCGTGTACCATTTTACGCTTTTTTTTTTGACGTTATAAGCATCACCAGTATCGTGCGTAACGTCATACCCCATATGAAAGTATATATTGCTGCATAAGTAAGATAATTGGAAAAGTTAAAGTCATCAAGCTTGGTAATCAGATAACCATAAAAATCATCAAATAAAATGTTAAAATATCTTGCTGTTGATAAATAACGGAAAATTTTGAATTAATTTGAAAAGCTCACTTGAGCAATTTTCTCAAGTAAGATGAAAAATGAATAAGATTGTTGATTATTTTATAGGAAGATTTTTTCTCTAATTATCGTGGATCACACAACTGACTGTTCTGTTTTAAAGAAATTATACATGTATCAATATTATTAAGTAATTTCTCTATTTTTATTTAAAGCTTCTTTTTTTCCGTAGTAAATTTAAAGATCAAGTCCAATTTAAAAAAAATACATATTACTTAGTAATCTAAAGCTGACTTTTCATTAAGAACAATTTAACTTGAACCTTACCTGACAGAGTTATAATTCCTGACTGATATTTAATCCCGAAATTAAGCCAGATGTAACAAATAATTAGTCACGTGACCTTTTTTGATTAATTAATTCATGAAAGAACAAGATAACATGATGATTGTGACAATTTAACCCTAACTCTGTTCCAGAAAAAAAGACCGATATAAAAAAAAACATAAAAAGGACGTGTTTAACACATTAACACATTACCTTACTAGTTCACGGAAAGAAAATCTTTGTGTTTTCTCTCCCTCTCCTTTTTTTTAATATTTATAACCAAAATTATTAGCATGGGCGGATATTTTTTCTTTTCTAAATCATTTAATGATATTTGAATTTTTATGAGAGGAATTTCCATTTGATTGATGCGTCAATATCCCTCCAGATAAAATTTCCAAACTTTAAGTGCGTCGATAGTTTACACTGTTTCCCTAAAAGAGGATTTTCCTGATCATTGTGTATTTCATGATTTTTGAAAATTACAGAGGACTGACATGAATTTAAATTGAGGTTTGAAATCCTATCAAATATATTTCAATCACCTGAAGTACAAAGAATATGGAGGTAACCATTATTTAGTTTAAAAGTGAATTGAAACAAAAGATATTGGGTGAATAGCAAACATGGACCTGTAAAATGGTGTCATTAAAAAGAAAGCATCTTTTTTCGTCCGATCACATCCGTCCGTTGTAAAAAGACCCCTATTATATTTAGAGGTAATAGTAAAATAAATGCAAAAAGAAAATGAACTGGTCCAAAGATTTTTTTTTTAATTTAGAGCTGAATATGATATGTAATTCCATATTCGCGTTCTCCTATTTAGTTGTAAATTTCATCGCAGTGATCCCTCTATGAAAAAATGGAAATAACATTAATAATTAAGAAAAAATAATGCCCTAGTAAAAACTGTAAATTGTATCTAATGACAGTATGTTGTATGTGTCTTTTTAATGGAGCATTTATCGTTCCTGTATGTCCCAGTTTTGTTTGAAGGTGAACTATTTGATTGATACTCCTTGCCTACAAATATCGTATACACATCATTAACATTTGTTAAATAGAAAGACCGATTATCTGACAGTAAGACTGAAGACAAAAATATATTTATATAAAATGACATTTATTCGTGGTCTCCCTACCTATTTTAACAGTTTTAAAAAGTATTTTAAAATTAAAAAACAACACCAAATTCTATTGATGAATTCAGAACACAGTGAACTAAAAACATCACAGAGATTGTAAAAAATCACTAAAATTAAGCATTGCAAGATGTTGTATGACATTGGTGCAATTCAAACTGTTTTAATCCGTATTAATAAAATTGAGATTTCAAAAATTCTTTTATCAAGCATATCACATTCAAAAAAGATAAGTTGGTGTAAATCAAACCGAATTTTTTATCATTTTCATAAATTAAATTACCTATTCGTAATCAATTCAAGTTTCAATAATAATTTATTTTATCCAAAAATACATAATAGGTCATAAAACATGGATCTCTGGGAAATCCGGTGGATTAGGTGTCGTCATGGCATACCTGCCTTGAACACTACCGATTGGTGAACTGAAGTTTGTATAGAAATAAATGCCTAGAACGATTGGCATGATATATATGTATCAGAAAGGTACTACATTGTGCCCGTTGGTAGGTTGTATGAGCATTAAAATAACAAGGACACCATGTCATAAATTTGCTTATTTTTTAACAAGGTCGTTGAGATCCGTTTATTGTTAACTTAATTGTCAGTAGCCTACCTTGTTAAAATTAATTGAAATCAGATGTTGTTCTTTAGTGCCAAACAAATCGAGAGACATAAACAGAATTTTCAGGTTAAAATTGGATATTCTTAATAGATAAGGAGAATTGAGATCGAAAAATCTGAAAACATTTTTGTTGTCATACATTTCAGTTATTTGTTGGTTCTTATCGTTAATATTTATTGAAACGTTGAATATGAAAATGATGTTATAGATTCTTTAGTGTTTTTTCACTTCGTGTTCACTTTAACACAAGAGTGTACAATCAGCGTGTGTTTATATGGAAGTGTTTTACTCAGAAAGTGTGATCTGTCGGCAGGGAATGTTCACTTTTCCATGTTAGTGTTTGCTATGATCCAATTTTGTATAATTGTTTAGTGGACTTTTGAGCTTGAATACTGTTCGTTAGCTGCATCTATTTCAGAAAGACAAGTTGTTAATGGAATAGTTAATTTTTCATTGATCAAACGTTATCGGCAAATTTTTTTATCTATTTCATTACAAGTTTGAACAAAAGGCATCCTCCTCGGGTTAAATTTCTGGTTTTGAAATAAACTTGAGAGAAAATGTGAAGATTGGTAAATGAACTAATATGAAACTCACAAATCTAGTAAAAAATATGATTCACAAACAAGACAAAAATACAGAAATAAACTATTGGATTAGGTGTGGAATCAGCATTTACTGTCGACTAATCTCATTTGTCAGGACCAACTTTAAACATGTATTTAGCAGGTATATATGTTGTCCGTTACTCAAAATGATATAAAACTATGACCTTACATTCCACATAAAAATACAACCCAATGCGAGATCTATTTGCAAAAAAGATCCTTGTACATTGTAAATACCTTGTACTTGTCGCTGACATTTTCTCGATCTTCATTATATCATTTTGAATGGAAGATTATAAAATGCATTTTTTTTTCAAAACCATAAAGAAGGAAATATCACCAATGTCGAACAGAGGGTCGGTGCTATTAATATTATTGAAGATTTGTAAATTTGAACTGCAATTAGCATGGGCGTAGAAAATTATAATATGCTCACAAGACAAAAAAATATATATAATTTCCACTTAGCTTACTGGTAGCAATAGCGTAGATATATAACGTTCGATTCTCGTTTGCCACATTGCGTCAATTTGAAACTTAAAAAACGTAAACAAAGGTACCGTCAGGCGCCCGTCATTCGAAGCGAACGTCAGGGATCATTCAGATGAGTCATCAAAATGTGCAGTCCAAAGCTACGATTGACACCAAGCAATCCTCAAACTGTTCATTAGCTCTTATTGCTGAGTCTAAATTTGAATCCCTCTACCAGCATACTGAGTACATGTCGAGACCTCTACCTGAATAAAAAAAACTGAAATAGGACGTAAAACAACATTAAATAAATTTAAAAAAAAACATCCAGTTTGCTTAATTCTAGAACTTAAAAGAAATTATGCACAAAACCATTTGTAAAAAGCTGCTTGACATGGTATGATTTATAATAAACAGATGTTCACAAGAAAATCAAAATTCACACATCGCAACACAAGTAGATTTTAAATGATGCATTCTTACTAGCCAAAACCCTAAAAACCTCTAATTACGCAGTACTGTTAAGGCTACCCGGAGCTTAAAATGCATTTAAAACGTAACACTGCATTGCCAAGTTGATTTTTAGTTTTATTTTTAAGTTATGTACTTCAGTGCGCCAAATTCATAGAAAGGATCCCCTAGGCTATATATAAACATATTTGTTACGATGTCACATGACCTTGTTGATCACGTGACGGTCATTTCTTCTTTTTTGAAATGTTTCACATAAATCGCTTCGGCGCAGGTTGTTAACACAATTTTTATTAATTTTTGTCACATAAATAAACTCGTTGCATCCTTGTGAAACCGAAATGTGCTTGGGAAAAGTTATACTATTTCTTTGGAACAATTTATTTCAGATTCACTTCAACTTACCGACAAATCTGAGGGTATTTTCCGCCGAATATCGTCAACTGTTTTAAAACAAAGCCATCATTCATTTTTCCCAAGCAAGATTCAGTTAGAGGGGAACTCTTCTTACATAATTCCACAAAAGATATTAAATAAATCCTCATTTACAACCTGCGCCAGGCTCTTTTACACACATGTTTTGAATTCTGCCTCTGTCCACGGGTATAAAAAAGGGTAAATGTCAAACGTATATTTTCGTACGAAGTTTGAACACGCTAACTCTTAAACTAGATTAACAAAGCTAGGTTATCTATATTATTCGGATATATTACACTTAGAAAAAATGATAAAATCACGTTCATTTTAAACTAGAATTCCGCAACTTTTTATGCAGATTGAAATAAGGTGTTAAGTTTATGACATTCTCCCCATCATTACAGCTCAAGTATGCAGTGACTTGACGTCATTTTCAATTATGACGTCATACATTTGTAGTTCAGAGAAGTTCATGCAGAGAGTACACTACAATATTCTCTGGGAAGCCTTATCGTACCTGCGTAGTTAAATAAAAACAGAGGAAGGAAATATATAGATTGCTAATTATCAGGAAACTTATTAGGGGGTTTCTATTAAACATATGTTCTCTTACATTGTTAAGTGAACCATGATTAGATGATAAATTAACAATCACACAAATCAGCTGTCAAGTGCCGAGCAATAATTGTCTGTTTCTTGATAAAAAACAATGATGACGAGAATTATTTGAACACTGTTGATTGGAATATTTCAATGAAATGCACTTATTTTTTGGGTTTTCTTTTTATTTGTTTTGTTTAAAACATTTTTTTGATTGGAAAATAAGGAATAATTAACGGATATTGCTTTACAAAAAGTTTGTAATTTCTATTTTGGTCAGGAAAAAATGTTACATTCTTCTCAATTTAATAACTTTCCTTGTAGCTACGTGAATATAATTCTAAGTTTACAATACCTGAATCAGTAGTGAAATACAAAAGTGCCATAGAACAAAAGGCATATACAATTTAAAAAAAATACACAATTTGTTCACATTTATTTCCAATTCCTATTTTTTTCTGATTGTGTAATTCAAGATCTCAATTTAGATAATTGTATATTTCAGCAATGAATCATTAATTTTGAAAAATATATTCACATAACTGCAACGGTGTGTGCAAACTAGTTGAGTACGTGTTAGCTAGTTCTGAAAATTTGTATGCATACACTGTTGCAATTGTGAGACTAAATTTTTGAAATAAAAAGGATTCTTTTATTTACAGTTTTTAACTCTCTGCCTTGACTGCAAATGTGATTTTTATTATAAATCCAAGTAGTATCATTCGCGTAAGCTGCAGTTAATGGAAGAGCCAACATATATAACAGCTTCTTATCGCCAACAAATGGATAATGCTTACATATACCAGTGTAAATATCAAAGTAAAACAACGAAACAACTGTTATGAAATAGGTAGGAAAAATAAACAACCTTATTCTGTCTATCACTTGCTTTATTCATTAGACACATATTTTCACGGTGTGAATACTACAATGGAATATATATGGACATAACAAACAGTTTTCAAGATCCAAAGTCCCTAAAACAATACTAATTTGGAGCTGAAAAAACAAAGACCTAAAAAAAAGATAGGACCAGGTGCCATGGAGGATTGCATCCCTTGCCGACATGTCACACCCGCCATGTGCTCCTTGTCATGATCGTGAAATAATAAATATAGAACGAAAAGACAAAAAATAGAGGCCATGCATCATGCGATATTGTTTTAAAGGTATAACCCACGAGTTTTCTAGGGTTGTAATGATTTTACAGAACATTGGTAAAAGTAAATATCTAAAAACAATCAACAAACTCAATCTAAGTTTAATAAGAAAAATAAAAAGTTCATATGTAGAGTACGTGCAATTCTTTATCACCATTCATTCCATGATCGATGGTTGTAAGCAGACAAAGCACACTTTTCTTGATAATTCTTCTTAAGTCAAAGAATACGCAATGAGTATTTAATCTTTTTTTTTAAGTGCAGTCGGCTAAAATAATGCCGAATTGACAATAAATCAATCTAAATAATAAAATTATAGTGCATATACGTATTAATCATTGAAGCAATCATTAAACGACCTGGAAGGGGCAGCAACGTAAACGTTAGGAGTGTTCTGATTGCGCACACTAATGCAGTGAAATGATAAATAGACAAAAGAACTTTTCTATAACGAGTTTTTAGAGTCATTATAATAAAACAAATAAAATACCTGTACAGAACAGGGACAAACTAAACAGTATGAGATACATAAGCATTTTTGGGGAACAAAACTTCTATTTCATACGTTTTCATATTTTTCTTTATCCTTTAAAAGATCTCACTATATATAAAGATTATCATACGAGACAATTAAATTTAAAGTAATAATTAAATTTAAGTTAATAATTGTTAATCCGAAGTTCACCAACTTTATTCAAATTTTTAGGAAAAATTAGAGATTTCGAATATTTTTAAAAATTCTTCATTGTACAAATGGTAGTTGTGGTGAAATAGGCTTATCAAATTGTAATTTAAAATTTTATTTTGAAAAATTGATCGTTTAATACGATAGGGAAAACACTTTTTATTGATTTGTTGTTGTTGTTGTTGTTGCTCAAATCCTGTTCTTAGATGCAAAACTATTTAAAGACAGAAAAGTTGAAGTTTTGTTATAACATCAAATTTTTTTAAGTATATTTAAAAACTTTAGTGCATAGTAATCATAGTCATTAATAAACTATTTTAAAAAACCATTCAATCTTTGATTCTAAAAAAATATAACTAAAGTCAATGTCCAGTAGTTATTTTTAAGAAGCAGAAAAAAAATGTTTTCAAACATGTTCGCTGCTATTTCGCCAGAATTGTAGGTTTGCTAGATTTAAAATTAAGTTTACCATTTCCATTCAAAGTCTATATTAATGAAAAGAAAAACAACTAGAGCAAAGCTCGTTGCAAAGCAACAAGTAGGTCTTCCGTCCTGTTTGACTGGAAGTAACTTTTATTCAAAAAAAAAAAAAGAGAGAAATCACGTCTCTTATGATTTAAATCTTCCAAATCTCTTTCAAAATTGCGAAAGTAAGCGATTTTTTGCTACTTCCTGTTTGACCGGAAGTGACGTCGACGGACGGAAAATAAGTTCCCTGCTTCCAGCGACAAATATTTCCCCAAAACATGTCAAAACGGCAAAAATACGCAGTTTCGGACTACTTTCGGTATGGCCGGAAGTGACGCCACAAGACGTATTTTGATGACATCAGTAGATTTTACCAGAGATTTTCAACAACTTTGCTTCTTTGATGCATAACAAATTCTCAATACTTTTTAAGATATCTGGAAAAAAGTTTTTGCCCCTCTAGATCCCTTAATTAAGGGGTCTGCCCTTTTTCCAAGATATCATTTGAAAAATCTTCTAATTCTGCACAAATTATTTTCTATATATTTTAACAAAATAATTTTTGTTCAGAAGATAAAAGGCAAAATATGAGTAATTTTTGGCTCTTCTAAGCGTTCTAATTTTTGACCCCTATATAGCGCCATTTTGAATAGAGAAATCGAAAAACAAAATCCGATGTGCACAACTTCAATCCTTCTATTATCTAAAATCAATAGAATTTCTGCTCCATCTTTAGTCGTCTCTGAGCCTTTGTCTGGAAACAAAATTTTCGTTTAAAGGGAAATAACTCAAAACCGGAAGTGACTTTTTGAAATTTTAGACAGCATTCTGATAGAGTTTAGTATCTTCTAATATCTCTGAAAATTTGAGCGAAATCAATTGAGAAATGAGTGAGATATGAGGCGGCAAAGTTGGCGTCTATGAAGTAGAAGAAAAAAAAAGAATAATAATCTTTACCAACAGAATCAGAAGAAGGTCTTCCGTTGGAAACGGAAGACCTTAATGATATGAAGATAACGAACAGTATTCAATCTCAAAGTCCATAAAACAATACAAAATAAGAGCAGAGCAAACACGGACCTCCGAAACATCAGAGGTGGAATCAGGGGCCATGGAGGAGTGAGCATATGATCTTTAAAATCCTTATTGGCATCTGATTCCACCTCTGATCATTTTAAAGACCGTGTTTCCTTTGCTTCAATTGTGTTGTGTGTAATGGACTTTTTAAGCTTTAATACTGTATGTTATCTCCATTTATTTCATCTAAATGCATATGTATACAACAGAATAGCAAATTCACTTTGGATACAATTGTCAGAAGAAGCCTTCTTTACTATGTTTCTCCTTTACAGTAATAATTTGTTTTGTATAGAGTAAAGACAGCTAGTAGAGGCTCGGTAAGAGAATTGGCTAGAGCTAGATCTTCAATAAGATTTTTATATGAAGTTAAGGAAGCCAGGCCTTGAAACAATAAACTGAAAACGGACTTAAGTCAGCATTTTGTTTTTTGAATAGCTTGTCATCTATAACACAGACGTTATCAAAATTTGCAGGTCTATATATTATTCCAATTTAAACATGTGGTAAAAACTGTTATGTTATCGAAATTATTTCAAAGTTATATTGATTCGAAATTGTTACTTCAGTTGGATTTCCAAATGTAGATCAAAAGCAAGATCTTCTTCTGAAATACAGTTATAATAATGAGATTTGCGAACAAAGACAATATCGTTAAAAAAAACTTTTTGACTAGAGCCAAAAACTCTTTCGAACTCTTTCATCAACGAAGATTAAGCGAAAACGGAAGGATGCATTTTTTGCATATATATTGCCTTTTGAATGCTTTTTACGCAATCCATTAATGTTTTTTAAGACTTGATTCATTCTTACAAAGTGTTCAGATCTTCCTTTTCATATTAAGTCAAACGTATGACATATAGTCTTCGACAGAATTCATAATGGACACCATTATGATGGACATTTTACAATGATTGGCTTTAAGTAGGAATGCCACACCCGCTTTTCATTTTCTAGATCTCCTAATCATCCTTTTTAAACAATGGTCTCAGCATTGAATATTAGCTCCTTATCATTCTATATGATTTTTGGTATTTTTTCACATAAAACCGAAAAAAATTATTTGTATCCAAATAAGTTGCTTTTTAGTTAAAAGTTTACTGTAAATGAAGGCATTATATGAATATCTGATAAATAAAATATGTAAAGAATGGCTTGAAAATTTTTTAAAAAAATTTATAAAACATTATTTATTATAATTTAACACATTATTTGTGAATATTTATGTAAACTTTTGGTTAAAAACACAACAAAACTAGTCTCAAGTAAGGAGAACATGTTTGTCAATCATATCTTTAAATAAAAATATCAAAATGAAATTGCGAAATTTTAGACAAATTATTTTTTTTAATATCAGACCGTTCCCGGTCGAAATTAAACTGATCCCAATCAAAATTAATATAAAATAAATAAAATACTATTGCCACCTTCATATATTTACAATTAAGAAATCAATTGATTGCCAGGTTCAATTATTTTTTTAACTCTTATTACACCTAATCAATCTAGTATTCTTGGGAAATATTTCCAGTAATTGTACAAATTTTGGTGGGTCGGTTTAATTTTGATTGGGATTGGTTAAAAAAAAAACCAATGTAATTTCTCTATCATTTCGCGATTTCATTTCAATTTCTTTTATAGATATGATTAACTAACATGTTCTCCCAAGTTTTGGTTTTGTGAAGATTTTAACCACAAGTTTAAAAAAATATTTACAAATGATGTGTTTTATTTTCTTAAATATTTTTATTAAAAGAAATTAAACATCTATACGGCTTTTACATATTTTATAAGATATTTATATGATATATTCATTTAGGGCAAAGTTTTATCTCTAAAAAATCAAATTTGGATATAAATGTTTTTTTCATATTCTCTGACAAAATACAAAAAAAACTAGATGCTGTCATGAGACAGTAATACCCGCACTAAGGTGTTTGCCTCCAAATGCACACTCCTTCAAATTTGGCTTTACCAAGGAAAAATAATTCAATAATTTACATAATACATGTATTCATCAAATTGAGAATAATATTCTCAGGTGACCATTTGACCCATGGCACGGTAAAAGATCTCAACCCCCCTTTTCTGTTAGTTTGAATTCCATTTCTAATGCATCAAATTCTTTTGATATAATATATTTAGGCATAAAATGACTTATACCGGTAATAATTTTGATTTAATGGACCGGGCGAAATGACTGAAATCTGCAGAACACCATAATATACAGATAAAAGTAACACTCTCAAATATTTTTTATGCAAAAATAATTAAATTTAAATATTTGAAA
>PRKT01000050.1:466672-494913 GCA_003671525.1 Saccostrea glomerata
GGGCAAAATCAACATTCCAAAACCTTTCTGCACATCTACATGACACCACCAAATATCTCTTAAAAGATGATTAGGCTACTGATTCAAATGTAAGAGGAGTTCAGGGAAGACGGGGGTTTTTGCAAAAAAACCATCATTTTTCAACCCCCATTTGACCCCCAGGGGAAAATCAAAATTCCAAAACCTTACTGCACATCTACATGACACCATCAACCATCTCTCAAAAGATGATTAGGCTGCTGAGTAAAATGTAGAAGGAGTTCAGGGAAGACGTGGCTTTTTGCATAAAAAACGTCATTTTTCGACCCCCGTTTGACCCCCAGGGGCAAAATCAAATTTCTGAAACCTTACTGCACATCTAAATGACACCACCAACCATTTCCCAAAAGATGATTAGGCTGCTGTGTAAAATGTAGAAGGAGTTCAGGGAAGACGGGGCTTTTAGCATAAAAAATGTCATCTTCGACCCCCATTTGACCCCCCAGGGCAAAATCAAAATTCTGAAACCTTACTGCACATCTACATGACACCACCAACCATCTCCCAAAAGATGATTAAGCTACTGTGTAAAATGTAGGAGTAGTTCAGGGAAGAAAAGTGTGACAGACGGACGGAGGACATGAGTAACAATAATATACCCGAACTTTCTTTAGAAAGTGCGGGTATAATCAAAAAATAATAAGTGCTAATATTGGCCTCACAATGCTGAAACCATAATTTGATAGGGATATCTTAAAGATCTATGAAATTAAATGTTGGTGTGGCATTCCTCCTTAAGTCTTTTCATATCGCAGTTTTAAAATTCTCATTGATATTTATATGTTGTAGCTGATATATAAGTGTATGTTTAGCATAATGACAATAATTATTACTAGCATAGCATTGGTAGGGTTTTTTTTTTAATAATAATTAAGCCAAGCTAGTCAAAAATAAGCATTTATAATACAGTGTATGATATTTATTATTACTCCCAAACTCTCTGGGAGACAAACGGCAAGAATGAAAATGGTAATTGAGTACTTACTGAGCTAATTTTTCTGTAACTGCAAGTTTACAATTCATTGTGTTTTAAAGTCAACTGACATGAAAAACGCAAATTACACGCGCAATCTTTCAAACCCATTGGCCAAAATTATTTAGAAAATAAGTAAGACTTTTCCAAAGAAGGAAAGTTACTTGTTTAATACAAGTGGTAGAACAATCATTGACATGAAAGTCGCCAACAAACGGATAAAACTTTTTTCTGTGAAAACTATCAAAGTAAAAACAACAACAACATAGCTACAAAATAGAAAGGACAAATAAAAGAACTAAATTTGATCAATACAATGATCAATGCCCAACAATCTTCTTTTGAAAGGAAATTAGATTTAATTCTTGCTGATTAAAGTTTAGAACATAAAGTTGAGAAGTCTTTTGTTCTTAAGATCGAGCATCTTGTCTGTTTTTCTGTTAACACCTTTCCAGTAAGTGCAAATCTTATACTTTTATTATTAGAATAATGGGATTCATTTTACTTTACATTAAAAACATTATATATTGGTAGTTCCTTAAGGTATGTTCTTCGTCACATGAGTTTTATAAGATTATAATTTCTTTGAGAAATATATTTAAGATAAGGATGAATGACAAAGGAAATTTTCAGTCAATGTGCTTCTTACTGGGCAAAGGTACAATAAACTTGACCTCCTTGAACATTATAGTTAGATTAAACACTTTTTCCTGTATTATATTTTACTGATTGTGATCATGGCAATAAAAAAAATTGTTTAATATTGAATTATTTATTTTACAAAAAACCTCCATATTTTTGCACGGGAATAATTTGTGAGACCGTAACTATGCTCTAAAATATATTATTTTAGGGGTATTAAAAATTTTAATTGATAATTAAATATTATTGTATCAGGTTTTATGACTTTAATATTGACTGTTTGTGAGTACTGCATAGTTTTTTTTAACGTAAAGGTGGTGATCCATAATGTTTTATTCTAGATATTCGTCTAAGTTTAGGATTTTTGGGCATAAAAAGATAAATACTTTTTAATTACTTCTTCAATATATCGTCTTTTAAAGCTGAATTCATTCGTTTAGTGCAGTGAAAAATAAATATATAATAATTGATATTTTTAAAGCTTCTAGAATAAAGTAGCGAAATCGGTTCTTTTAGTATAAATATGTAGCGCAAAATTAATATCAAATGTATATAGATTTAAAGATCTGCGAAATGTGTATATCCTGAACATAGAAGTCCCTCTTAAATCTTGTTTAAACTGAAGTTTGTTAGAAGTTTTTTAAATAACATAGTATTTTTGATATAACGATATCTTTTTCAAAACTAGAATGATAATAATTTGAAAATTAGAGGTTTTGATGACAACTTTCTCCAAAGCGTACTATAGGGACATATCTTAAAGACTGTAAGACAGATGAATGAAATATATAAAGCTGTAAAAAAAATGTGCTCTATTATTTTTAAACGGGATATCGTTTTCTAGTTTGAGCAGATGAATCGTCAGCATCCATGATTCTGTGTATTATGTAGAGGAATGTAGATATTTTTTTCATTAAGAAATTAAAGGAGAAGGTATGGTAACCGTTGAATCTGGCCCCTTATTTGACGTAAAAATCAGAACACAGTTAAAACTGTGATAGATCGTAGTTAAAAACTTAAAGTGAAGCTTTTTTTAAAAACCAGTTCTAATTTTGATTCAAAGAATACATGGAGTCAACAAGAGGGTACAGAAATAGGAAGTTTTCCGAATATCTCCTATATTCTTGTGGAATTTTCGTCGAATTTTAGATACTTTTCACCTCAGGAAACATAAAAAACATGCTTGCCTATCTGAGATGTTTACATATATCATGCATTTGATACTAGTGTATGAAATATATTGGCTTGGTAGATAGGCATGCTTGTGCTCTATGTTCTCTGAAAAAAAAATGTGCTTTAAGATTGATTAAAATTGGCAAAAATATGAGAAAATTTGGAAATTGACCTATTTTCTGACCTTCCTGTGATCTTAGTGTATCTTAATACAGTGTGATCTTAATGTAGAACCAATACTTATTTTGTGGCAGGGGTGATAACTGGTTTTCAATTCATAAACTATTGCATCATTATAACCCCCCCCCCCACCCAACCAGGCACCAAAAAATGGGTGTTACCCTATCTTGTCCTTTCATCTTCGCAATTCTCACATGATTTTAATACTAATTCAGTTTCCAAAGTTATCTCTCTTTGCCCTGTACATTTTTAGCTAGAGGAAATATAAACAAATGCAACCTTTTGGAAATATTTTAAATATTAATTTTTGCAATAATATGAAATCTAAAATGCAAATGAGCATTAAAGGCAAACGCACACTATATTGATTATTTTATGATAATCTATTTTCAATGACAGATTTAATATTGCAATAATTATCAATTCTAACATGCAAATGAGCATTAAACGCAGGCAAGTGAAATATTTGATGATAATCGATATTCAATGACAGATTTAATATTGGCCTGTGTCACATGCCTCTTAGTGTTCCCAGTTATCTCTCCCTATCTCGGTGAATGAAACAGCTAAGGTATTCCCTGTGTTTACATTTTGTAGATAAAAATAGAAATGAATCACATTACTATGAGTTTTCACGTGAAATTGTTGAATATTAAATGGTGCTATATAAAATGTTCCGAACATATTGACATAGAAACTACATTAGTGTTGCTGTTCCAAAGACATACATACATACAGACAAACAATAGTAAGTATGCTAAATATCAATCTGATCAGATCATTTGATCATCATAACTAATGTTTATCACAACCCTTTTAATTGTACTTTTTTCTGATTTTTTTGTAATTTTTATTTTGTATTATTTTATTGAGATTTGAGCTTGAATACTTTTCGTTATCTCCATATATTTCACTTCATAATTTATTTTTAAGGAAAAAATGTGTAATGGATTACACTTTTTCCCGGTTTGTGTTGTACTTGTTTCCTTGACAACGTTCTGTGTGACCTATATATTGTCAGTCGTGAGAGACGATGTTAACCCAGTTTTACCATACATCAGGTAATGTTACGCGTGCACAAAAAGGAATATCCTTAGTTTATAATTTCTTATTAAATTTTATGTGTTGTTTCTTCACAATGATATATTGTAAAATAAGTCGTATATACCCGTTTTCCATCAATTAATATTTTCTTTCACAGTGACACAGGAACATCGCCATATGAAAGTTGCTTATTTAGTTTTTTCCTGAATATATCTGCCATAGCTGGTAAGTCCTCATTATGTTTCTGAAAATATATTTTAAAAAATTAATAAACTTCACTCACTTTATATCCTACATATATATATTTATTTTGAAACTTTTTAATTCAATGAAAAATTACCACGAATCGTCAAATACTTTATTTGTTTTTTTCAAAATTTCTTTTCAATAATAAAATGTTTCAGCTTTTTGCACGATGTACATCAGATACCGCTGGATCCGTTTGGTGTCTAATGAAGAAAGGTCACTCCGGTGTTATAACATTCTGGGGCTGGTCTCCGGATGGTTCTCCTCCCTCGGCCTCGGGCTTGTGGCAAATTTTCAGGTAACTTCCTAATAAGATCCTTACATCGCGGGTTCGTATCCCATGCACTGTGGGAACGTGGAGACGGGTCCTTCGGATGAGAGGGTATAAACCAATGTCCCCTGTCACAGAAGGCGTTGGCAAGTAAAATATCCCACCTGAGTACCGAGTAAAGGACAAAATTTTAGATCTCTAGTCGTGGCGTCGTGTCCAATGAGGGAAGAATTCTCGAGAGGGACTTCAAACAACAGACAAATAAACTCCATAATTACTATGAAAGCAATCATTTCACTTAATTTTCTTTGATGTGTTTTTGTCTAACAGGTAATTCATTCATAACAAGCTTCTTTCCTAGAATGCTTGCATTGAAATTGTTGACATATATCATTAATATTTTGAGGTTCAAAAATGAATGAATTGCATTATGTATCTCAATATTTTTTCACAGGAAACGAACCTAGAAGGCGTTCATATGACTGGAGCAGCGATGACTATTGGCTTTGGTATTCTGTATATGTATCTACACACTGCCCTATCATACAAAATGTCCGACACCCCGGTCCTGAGTAGAGTCCGCCTGGCAATGTCAATATCGTGTACAGTAACGGCAGCTTTATGTATCCTTTGAAATAGTACGCGATTTACATAAAAAAGGTTATCTTTTTGATTCATTTATGAATAAACTTGCATTCCTACAAATGGTTCTATTTGATATATATCATCCGGAATTCATATATAATAGTCTAAGAAGATATTTATTTTACCACATGTTGACGCAATTGTACAATGGGTATCAGGCATATGGTATTGTCTTCATATCAACCGTTATAGCGTCATAATGATTTTAACGGAAAAAAAGATTCATAAGATTTTTGAGTATAAAAATACGTAATCATGCCATACTTTACGCAGAGTGATTACGGCGCGGATCTAAGAAGTCTGATTTTAATTATATTGATCTAACAAAAAATGAGAAAAAGAAATATGCCATAGTTTTTTAGGTGATTTATATCCAACTTGATTTGTTTTTAAATCTCCTTAAGTACTACGGCTTGTAAATAATATAAATTGATGACAATGAACAATATTTATTTCCATTCATATGTCAAATTAAAAAAAAACAAAAAAAACGTAGAGTGTACCACTTTTGCATTTGAATTGTTTTTATATTCACCTATTAGAGTGCTAGCATCAACATCTCCCAGCTTATTCGATTCTCAAAAGCACGTCTCAAGTACGATTATTTTTTAAACCGATGCACTAAATGATAGATAAGTTGCATCAAATATAAATATGTTTTTTTTTTTTTTAAATTCTTTGTTTAATGATAGATAAGTTGCATCAAATATAAATATGTTTTTTTATTTTTTAAAAATGCTTTGTTTATTACCATATACAAATAATACATAAATATTTGAATAATGTGTTGTAAATATTTCAAAATCTTTAACAAAGTACAAGTCTTAATTGCCACTCTGGTCGCCAAATCTCAGCGTTCCTCCGCCACCGATCCTTTACATTGGAAATCATCTGACAAGGTGAGACTTAGTTTATATTTCAACAGAGAAACTTTAGTTTAATATTGAGTGTCACATTTTTTCACCTTTCAAAAAAAGAAAAAAATCACCGTTACCAGGATATTAATTTTGAAAAAAACATTTTACTCTTTGAAACTATTTTTGGCATCAAATGAATATCAATAAAATTTGTATCATTTATAATACATGTATACATTTTAAACGTAATCACAACCACAATAAAGATTTTGAAAGAATTATCTTAAAGTAATAAATATCATTTCTGCTTAGAGTAGAAATCTATATCACTTATTTTTACTTATTATAGGGATATCCAGCACACGTGACAGCAGCTATCAGTGAGTGGTTGACTTGCATTGTGTTCCTTCTATTCTTCGCTACGTTTGTCCAGGATTTCAAACGAACATCTGCATCCGTGACATTTCACATAAATTTAATAGAAGAGTCAGATGGTATCAAGGTCTGAACATTTTTTGTAGCAAAGCCAAATTATAGAGCAAATATTTTGATATATTTTATGTATATTTTTATTATGTTGTTTTGATTTGAATCTGTTTATCATGATATACACGTGAATGCATAGTATTGTAATATTTCTTTTGTTACATTTTTTATTGAAAATAAATATCTCTATTTGAAATGTGTTACAGTTTATCTATGTATGGCAATAACCGAATTTAAAAGCTCTGCGGAGGCATTAAATGTATGAATTATAAATACTTTATACAATTATCTCAAATATATCGTCTTTTTACTCGTACTTCATGGTTGATATCAAAAAGATGCTTGAGTTCTCATTAACAATAATTATGTATCTAATCTTCAATTTCAAACCAGCAGGTATATTTTCACAGCTTTGCTAGGTAATGTTTTACGAAAGATCCTAAGATAATTTTAGGGAATAAAACTAGAAGACAAGTAAAGCAAAGGTGACTGGGATCTGTAAAAAGTATCTATAGACAACATTGTAAAAAAAAAAAATAACTGTGCCCTCCGCTTTTGAATAGTAAATAAAATTGAAATGGGAATTGTGAATTTACTTGATACTTTTAATTATTACTTTAAGCTTTATACAGGTAATAATGTTTGTATATTCATAGTAAGAATACATTGATTTTCTAAAGAAAAAGGCATTTCGATAAACCAAAATAAATTCAATTAAGACCATTTTTGTAAGAAAAAAAATCAATTCAGTGTACGTTAGTACAGTGCAGCTTTCTTAAAATAAAGTTATATTTCATAAAAATTCTAAGATTTTTTTATGATAAGACACTTTTGAAAATCTTGCTAATACGTGAAACGACTCCTAAGAATAATGTAGGAGTTTATACTCAGATGTAGCTTCTTAAACATACTTGCTGGTCTGCGAACAATCGGTGGGAATTTAATGGGTACTTATTATGTCCATGGATGTTATAATCTATATGCAGATCTGTTTTCATATTCTTATAAATATAGGAGGATATAATTATGTAAGCCCTCTATATGAAAAACATCTTGTTCTGACTCTCAGTTCGCCATAAGATATATTGACGACGTTTTATCAATTGTAATTTTTTATTCCTATATTGATTGACCTTTTCTCATTGACATGAAGAAGCAATAAAAAAAAGGCCATAACGCATGTCTTGGACTTACTGGGAGACAAAATACCTATATGCAGGCTATTGGGTTATACAGTTACACATGTAAGAAAAGTTAACGATAGAAAAGTTGAAATCATCACGTTAAACTTGTCTTGTTTTTTTTTCAGTTTTAAAGATATAATTCACTCCAATCCAATTTCAATTAGAACTCTATTAACTAAACAGAAAAAAATAATTAAAAAAAATCTTTAAAATCTTCTTTTCTTCTGGGATTTTTTTTAAATTATGTCTTTTCGTCTCTTGGTATTAAGCAGATAAATTGAGAACATAGTTACGATGAGCAAGTTCGCCTATTCCAAAAAAGGACCCGTCTCCATGTCCCGGAATTGGATTCAAACTTGGGATTTTCGGATCAACTTCTTTTTCTCCGACTCGAAAGCAAACGCTTAATTACTGCGTTAAGCAGGCGACCGTTATTTAGTGCTGGACTGTAAAACTTTTTGTTGATCCTAGATTATACTACTTCTCTTGCTTTTGTATAACATATCTTAATTTATTTTTTTTCGGGAGGGGTGGGTGTTATATTATACTGCATTAGATCATTTACATAATTGTATTACCTTGAGTGTCCAGAAGGCTACCCTTGAACCTCTTGTTTTTCCAAAAGATGATGTGGCATACCATTATTATTATATCATTATATATAACCAGGAAAATAAACAAAATGTTTTTGATTAAAAAAAGGGAAAACGAAATTTTTATTATTACTGAAAAAGCAATCAAGTTTCATTTAGCGGGACCTTTATACATCTAATTTGGAAATACTGTAAACCAACTTTTCTTTGCGTGCGAGAAATTTTCGCGAAAGTCGCGAGAGGCCCGTCATCGCGAATATATCTCGCCGCGAACATGTCCTTAAAGTCTATGTGCCTATTAACAACAGGTCCAAAAACGCTTGTTCGCGAAAATTAATCGTTGCGAATTACATTATCCCCTGTAAATCGTGAAATAAAGTCGTCGCGAATAAAAGTTGGTTTACAGTAATTGAAAAACATGTATTTTATAGTTATCCACTGGTATTGTAGGTAAATGTCAAATATAGTTCTTGTCAACAATAAACAAGTCCATCATGTTTTGATACAATAGAATCATATAGTTCTACTGGGGCGACGGAACGTTATTCTTCTTCGTATGGGGAGAACACTTCCTGGGTTTATCGGGGAATGGAAGGCAGATGGAGAGAAATCAGGTGGTGGGACTCTTCTTCTGTCTCCACTCATGCATGAAGACGCCCGTGAAGCTGAGTATCGTAGGCGTCCCAAACTCAAAAGCTGTCGTGCAAATGGTCTAATGTCGAATCCAAGACTATTTCCTCGCAAAATAAGCCTGCAGGATTGTACTGGATTACTTTAAAAGGAGAATAAAAATCACAATTAATTTGATTAATTTTGTCATGTATTATGCTTTATTTATGCTGAGTCATGAGGATGTTTGCATTGTTATTACTGAAAGTTATACCTTGTTGTAATGAATTTATTTTTTATTTGTTTTGATACAGTTAAATCAGCATTCAATAGAAATACCAATTACCAATTAGGAGAAGACAATCTAAGTTTTTGAACTTAGATTTAATCCTTTTGAGTCTTTCTTTACAAAGTAAGTTCAATTCAATTCAATTTAATAAGATTACCATATTAGGATAAAAATACAAAATTCGTCCTTATTTAAAAAACTAATTTGATTTCAATCCCTAACAGGATCAAATTCTATACGCTTAAATGTCCGTCAAGTGCATAATACTCTGATGTTATATTAAAGCATTTTATAGGAAAAAAGGATTGCCCGCGAGAAAGTTTTAAAAAATCATTAATTAAACAGTAGTTCATGTTAAAGATTGCATTGAAGTCTTTAGGGGAAAGTGTTTTTTTTTAAAATAAAAATTCAAATAATTTGAATACCAATAAATACTGTGGTGGAATTGAAATGCATTGAAACATTAGAAATAGAATAACAACTGAAAACAATTTTTTTCATTGGGTACAATATTTAAAATGATTTTTTCTATTGATTAAAAATAGAGGGAGATAACTCTTGTCAAAATTCAAGGTCATAATTAGGACTCGTCCCACTGTTTTCATGACCTTCCCTTACGTTTGTTTCGTTTGTTTGCTTGATCATGTTATTATATATTTTTGTCCCCCGCTTTCGCGAAAGCGAGGGGACATTAAATCTCATTCGTCTGTCCGTCCGTCCGTCTGTCCGTCTAGCTGTCCGTCCGTCACAAAAACTTTAACCTTGCCCATAACTTTTGATTTAGTGGAGCTATGATTTTCATATTTCATATGTGTATTCCTTGTGATAAGACCTTTCTTTGGGTACCACCAAATTTGACCTTTTGAACTTGACCTTGGAGTTTGACCAACTTTTACTAAAAAATTCCAAACTTTTACCTTGGCCATAACTTTTGAATGGTAGGTATTAGGACTTTCATATTTCATATATTTATTCTTTGGGACAAAACCTTTCATTGGATACCAACAACTTTGACCTTTTGACCTTGACCTTGGAAATTTAAGTACTTCTGAAAAAACTATAACCTTGACCATAATTTTTGAACAGTAAGGGCTATGGCTTTTATACTTCACATGTGTTATTCTTGTAAGAAGACCTTTCATTGGGTTCCAAGAACTTTGACCTTTTGACCTTGACCTTGGGGTTTTAACTACTTTTTAAAAACTTTGACCTTGGTCAAAACTTTTCAACGGTAGAAACTGGGACTTTTATATTTCACGTATGTATTCTTTTTGGCAAGACCTTTCATAGGATATCAATAACTTTGACCTTTTGACCTTGACCTTGGAAATGTAAGTACTTCTGAAAAAACTATAACCTTGACCATCATTTTTGAACAGTAAGGGCAAAGGCTTTTATACTTCACATGTGTTATTCTTGTAAGAAGACCTTTCATTGGATACCAAGAACTTTGACCTTTTGACCTTGACCTTGGAGGAGTTTTAAATACTTTTTAAAAATTGTAACCTTGGTTACAACTTATGAACAGTAGATACAAGGACTTTTATATTTCACGTATGTATTCTTTTTGGCAAGACCTTTCAAGGGATATCAATTACTTTGACCTGTTGACCCTTACCTTGGAGATTTACGTACTTCTGAAAAAACTATAACCTTGACCATAATATTTTAAATATATGTATTCTTTCTGGCAAGACCTTTCATGGGATACCAATAACTGACCTTTTGACCTTGACCCTAAAGAATAATATCTCGCCCACAAAGACACCGAAAGCGGGGGACCACAATTCTTTGAATTTGCTTGTTTTTGTTTGACACCTCTTCGAGAAAATTTTACTCATTTTGAGAAGCCACCACTTGTCGATTGTGGGCTGAATATTAGACCTATACTCGGCATAAACGGCCCCCATGAACAACTCTCTTAGCTTTTGTAGCAAAATATCATGTTCATTTTATCTGAAGTTTACTTCTTTCATTTAACACAGTAAATATGAACATATTTTGGGAATAAAAAAATCCTTTAACAAATCATGTAATCAATGAAGAAGTTGATTTTACAATGCTTGCATTGATATCGTTTAAAAATAGCATTTTGCAATTTCTTTGGTCAATATAATTACTTTGATGCAATAACAATCTGTCACATAATCAAATATTGGTCAGATGATTCTTCTGAAATATTGTGAGGGTATTTTCGGAATTCCAATCTGAGTTATCTCTGGGCTTATTTTCTACTTTTTGTATCATGACAGGGATTGCCTGGTGGGAGTGACCTGTCGACAGGGATTGCACGATGGAATTTACCTGTCGACAGGGATTGCACGGTGGAAGTGACTAGTCTGCAGGGTTTGGTGACCACTCCACGGTACTTTATCTCATCTCTGTTTTTATGTTTAATGTTGGCTCTGCTTTTAAACTGTACTGTTAAGGAGCTATACTGACGTTAAATAATGATCGCTGATCACTACCTTAACATTCTATGTTTTTAGCTGACCTTGAATGAATATATTGTTCAGATAATAAGAAAGTTTTAGATTTACTTTTCGACTTTGGACACTTCTATTTTTAATTTTAGTTGTCTTATTACTTGTTAAACTTTCAAAATGCAATAGCAAGACCCAGAATAATAGATATTACTTCCCCCTCTCCTTCTTTCTTTCTCCATCTCTGTGTCTGATAGTGTGTTAGTGAGGGTGTTAGTGTGTTTGTTAGTGAGGGTGTTAGTGTGTTTGTTAGTGAGGGTGTTAGTGTGTTTGTTAGTGAGGGTGTTAGTGTGTTTGTTAGTGAGGGTGTTAGTGTGTTTGTTAGTGAGGGTGTTAGTGTGTTTGTTAGGGAGGGTGTTAGTGTGTTTGTTAGGGATGGTGTTAGTGCACACATTTGATTATTATGTAAGAACAATAGGTGTGAAGTGTGTTTTGATAGCAATTATAGTCTGATTTCTGGTTTGGATTTACCTGGGTTTACCTGTGAATACCTGATTTAGCTTAATGTATTCTTAAGAGATTTTATACAATTAATTTTTTTTATTTACGGGAAAATATTTGATTTTATTGAATAAAATATTAATATTTATTTAATATTATTTATTGATTAAGTCTAATTTTAAAAAAGAATACTATTCAATCTTGATAAAATTGTAAATGAATTAAAAATGAATAATAAAACAAATAATAGAGAATAGAAAATAGACAATAAAAAATTAATATGAAAATATTGCCCAAGCCAAGAAGATATATTAACTTTGTATTTATTCTCTTACTTTCTCACTATAAGTTCACCTTTCACATACTAACTAAGTATGGTAAAGACTATAGCAATTTAGTAATTATCTCACCTGGTCAAATTCCCGTTTTTCACACATTTTTTAATTACCTGTAATTCAAATGTGTGCAAAACGGAAACAAACCGGAGGGTGTTAGTGTGTTTGTTAGGGAGGGTGTTGGTGTATGCCAGACACTTACCTGATCTTGTGAGGACGTAGAAACAGATTTCGTTGGAAAGAATGGTAGCAGCCATTAATATTTTTTAAAACTGAACACATGATCTTGGAGTATGTTGTTTGTTTTATTTGTGCCAGTTCATCTAATTAAAAAAGATAAATAAATATTCTTAGATATAGGTCATTATCGTAAAATTACAAAATATGAAGGGACATATTTGTAAAATGATTTTAAAAATTATTAAATAGATACATAAAATGAAAAATTGGAAACAACTTATTTTAACCATATCTTTCATCCACAAAAATAATTATGATTTTTATAATTAAGTTGCTATGTTTCCTTTATTTCATAAAATTAAAGAAGTTTTTTATGTTTTCTAACTTGTAATCAGCAATTTACCTTGTGTGAAAGCAGCTAACCGGTTTTCTGGGAACTGTCTTTCGTACCAAAAGCGATCGCCATGTTTGTATAGATGGAACTGAAGACCAATAAGACATTGGAAGGTAGGTCCTAAAATGCTTCCCCGATGTCGAGGCTTCTCAGACAAACCTCCAGCATAAAGATCAATATCGTCTGGATGTCTTTAGGACGAATGAAAATTAAACTTTATTTTAAAAATATAACAACCGAGGATAAAGGTTTCACCTTGAATCACTTTTGGCTTGTTGGGTATCTTCAGTTTTCATAATAAGTGCCGTTATCTTCACATTTTATATGGGATGAGCGTTGCTCAGTGATAGAAACAATTATCAAGTAAGCTGGTCCGGGTTTAAATGTGAAGATTTGTCAGAGTTAAGTATGAAATTTCTTAAAAATACACTAGATTAACCTAACCTTCATAGATGAGAAATATATTAAATCGAAGTTTTCCAGTTTTACTACATTGAAAAATCTTATTTTATTTAAAAATTGAGTTTATTGAAAACATAGAAATGGGAGAACATTTCCACCGAATTTATTGAAGGCCTGTTTTGGAAACAGAAAACCCTTACTAAGTTAAAGTCGACATGGACAACCATGAACTTTAACGTTAAAATCGGTAATGGTAAAAACCAAATGAAATTCAGAAAAAATTAAATTACGCCTGTGGTAGGACATTCTTGATCCCACATCTGATGTTTCGAGGTCCATGTTTGCTCTTTTCCTATTTTGTATTGTTTTATAGGCTTTTGGTCTTGAATACTGTTCGTTATCTCAATATGTTCAATTCAATATCATTTTTTTTGTTTCAGTAGAGATTCGACGTAACACTTAAATGTAGTGTTAATGGCTTACAGACTATAAGTAATTTTTAAGGAATTTTTATTACAGAACTATGTACGGTTTATGCATATGTCAATTCCAACAAAAGTCAAATTCTGAACATCCCTCGAAGTGCTTAATTGTGTAAATTGTATTATATTTTTTTTAATTATCTGCAAGCTGAAGTATTAGTTTGGAATTTTAAGAGAAGGGATGCAACTACTGGTCATTATACAATTTTATCCTTCGATAACATGATTTTTGAGTCTTTTTATAAATCTGAATCATTTTTCCCAGGTTATACATAACAATAGATGCTTACCTGTAGGTTCTCTGAAGCGCGGCTACGGCCTGTGGAGAATGATCGACCAGTCCTCCTGGGGAAGTGGCAAAGAAGTGCGCCCTCGGGAGTCCACAAAATTGCCTGTAAGCGTTGTAGGAAGGTATACCGTGATCTCGGCCTCTCTGGATGTTCAAAGCTCCCAGATCAAACGACAGGGTTTCTGATGGATGCATTCCATCAAACTCTGGCAATTCAAACAATCTATTTCTGATTCCATCGACCAAGAACCTGTCAGACTTGGATTTTGCAGCTCTTGACATCCAACGAGCCATGTACTCATATCCTCCGTTATACATCAAGTCGGGACGTTCAAATTGCTTACTCACATCAAATTCTTTGATATGCCCCGTGCAATAGTCGTGACCTACAACATTTCTGACTAAACTATGACCCATACGATAAGCTGCAACGCCAAAAGCATTAATGGTTCTTGGATCAATTCTACTATTATATACATCGTGGTGCCCCCTTCGTCGTGAACGAAGATTAAAAAAATCTCTCGTGTACTTATCAAGTAATACAGCCAAAAATTCGTTATAGGTAATATGCTGAAGCTCTGCAACTACAATTCTTTTAGCTTCTTGAAAAAGAAGTTCATCATCTTGAATTCCCGTAGCTTGTCTTAAGGCGTCGGCAATGAGGTTATGGCGTCTCATCCAAGTGGTATGAGGAACGGTTAATGTAGGTGTTTCACTTGGCCTGTGATCGCCTGTAACAAAAAAATTGTAAACAAAAAATCATAAGCGTTTATAGACAAGTCAATTTTGTAACCTAGGAAGTACAAGTAATACTAGTTATAGAAGTAGTAATATTCCTGATTTGACTTGTGTGAGAGAGAGAAAGAGAGAGAGAGCAAATGAATTATGCACCCAAGATGTTTTTAATAGAAAGGCAATGATTTTTTCTTAATTTGAATGAAAATTTTGTAATAGTTCAAGAGAAAAGGGGGGGAATTTTTTACCTTTGGATTGATAATACAGCACACAAAGTAGCAGACACGAATAGTTGATCGAAGTAAAGAGTGAATTTTAAGATTTCATAACATTTTTTAAAGTTTAATTAAACAATAATGTTACTTTACCAGCCAGGAAACATTTGTATTCTGTAATGATTCCCCTAGGACATTCCTTCTTAGGTGGAAGAAGATTTTGAGAGTTTACCGCAAGTCTCCCACCAAATGAATCTGGAATGTTAAGAACTCAACGATGTCAATTTTCTTTTCCCTTGCACATTTAAACATGCAGTTAATTTTTTTATAATTTTCTCATTTTACTTATTTTGCTCAATTGACCACGGCATCTGATCCCACCTGTGATGATTCGGAAGGTCTGTATTTGTTCTGCCCCTAATTGTATTGTTTAAATGCACTTCAAACTTCCTTAATGTTCGTTTTCTCCATATACTACTCGAAGAAAAAATCTTACTTGATCCGTTCCTTAATTTCTTTTCATCAGTACACGTAGATCCATAGACCATAGAGCCGTCCACAAAGGCTGTCCTATCGTTCGTCTGCTCACGGACACTATCTAAAAAAATTCAATAAATATTTAAAGAATTGTATAAAATTTCAGCGTGTATTTTTAATTCATACTTTTTTTAGACTCGTTCTGAATAAAAAAAAATCCTACCTATTGGACAACCTAATTCAGGAGCGGCAGAATGACGAACAAAATTCATACATGTTTTTCCTCGAAAAAAAGGATCTTCTCTACTTATTTCGATATTGAAGCAATGATGAGGATATTTCCTATAAAAGATGTGCTTCATTATACACCCCGCTTGATTATGGAAATTGGGAGGGTCTATAGCTATAGTTATTGGGTGTTACGATGTCTGTACGTCCAGCCGTCCGTCTGTTACGCTCTGTGGTACCCATCTCTAATTAAGAACTCCTCTTATACCACTGAATAAAATTTGATGAGACTTTCACAGATTCTTTGTAACATAATGTCATTGTTCACATCCTATCTAACATTTTGTTCCGACACTTATTTTATTTAAATAAATATTTTTTGGATTGAAAAGCAAGAAAATATTTCTTAAGCCGGTCCTCCCTTTTCCCTCTTGCATTTTGTTCTTTCCAAAAATAGAACCGTGATCAAACGTTTAACTAAACACTCTCTATTCTTTATAGTGTAATTTTTAAGGAATCACTGTCTAGTTTTGAGAGTATGCCAGGGCATCAACAACAGTGGGAAACATGGGATAATTTGCATAACGGGCGAAGCCCGTTATGCTAAAATTATCCCATGTTTCCCACTATTGTTGATGTCCTGGCATACTCTCAAAACTAGACAGTGATTCCTTATATTTCCATTTCATTGTGAAATAAAATTGTAGACTTAGACATTAAGAATGTAGACTAATCGATTTAAATTACACGAGGACTTCCATGCCAATTTCAATAGTTCTCGCACTCTGACGTCAAACACATAGGCAGCCGCACGAGATTTACATGCATATTTGGCGTCCTTAGCGTCAGACACAGAGACAGATGCGCACGAGATTTGCATGCGTATTAGGCTTCCTTAGCTGCTGACCTATCGACCTGCCTAATTTACATTCCGGCAGAATTATCAGGAAATCAACTCCGCTTACTTTCAAAGGGTTATTATAGAGAAAAAAAAATTAAAAATGGAAATATTTCGTGATCAACTTGCAAGATTATTGATTTTCTACTAAAAAAAATCAATTTATGTAAATTTCGAAGTTTTTCTATACAAACAGGAACGAAAACTCATGTTAATAAGACACTACTTTAAAGTCTTGAGTTTTCGATTTCATGTTATGTTTTCAGTTTTTAAGACTGAGCATGAGCTTGACTGCTTTTTACAAGTAGTGCATCTATAAATTAAACCATGTCCATCTTAAAGATATGTCATAAGATCCTATAATGTACTAGTAAATCGGTTTAATTAAAATCGAATATTAAGTTAATCATGACGCAAAATATAGTAAATGTTTCTTGATAAATTTCGCTCGAACACTAGTCCTATCTGTGGTAATCTATCTTTGAAAAGTCATTTTTGGAGTATGTGAATTGATGCCAAAAAGTATTCTCAGTTCTTTTCATCATTATCTTTCATTTGTAATCTGTGAATATACTTTGTGTTAATTTTTGAAGATAGTAAATGCACTGGTAGTATGGAAAACATGATACTTAATTTTGCGAAATTTTTACTTGAGTGTATCAAAAGTAAAAACATTAATAAAAGAGAAGTAACCTTGTTTTTTGGCAGCAGTCTAAAATGTCTGTGTTATTTTCATCTGTAAATAAAAATAAATGTATGTTATTATCCTCGGTCAATCGAATCGATATAGGAAAACGAAAATGACAGTTCACAATTGAAATAAACTTTACTTTTTGGTGAGGGTGTGGCGATGACGTCATGGTCAATGAACTGCCCGTGATGAGTGAGGTAGGTAGAAAACACGGCACTGACTGGAGTCATGCCCCTTCCCAGGTACTGGAAGACGTTGTTACTGACTATTCTAGCGTTAGGAAGGTCTGCACCTTTTACGGAACGTCTTCTAGGCTTACCCTCTAAAACTATATTCAACAAGTAAAAATGTTATAATAGTATCAGAAAGGTAAAACTTACGAATAGTGCTTTAAAAATGCATATAGTTAAAGAATAGAGAACAGGACAAGACACGGACCCTAGAAATACTAGAGGTGAGATTAAATGCCCAGTGAAAATAAACATTTTCTATATATATATATATATTTGCAACCAAGGATATAGTACTACAATTGAGAAACTCTTTATTTTTAAACCATATACCACATATAACTTACTACATTGACATCAGTGTACATGCCAAGTTTGGGGAAAATCTATAATCCAGGTACTTTCTAGGGACCTTTTCGAAATACAGGTGCCCCGTGGGGATCCGGGTTAGAATAGGTCCTCAGTACCCCCTTCCTAGTCGTAAAAGGCGACTAAATGGGGCGGTCCTTCGGATGAGACCGTATAAACCGAGGCCCCGTGTCACAGCAGGTGTGGCACGATAAAGATCCCTCCCTGCTCAAAGGCCGTAAGTGCCGAGCATAGGCCTAAATTTGCAGCCCTTCAATGGCAATGGTGTCGTCTCCATATTAGTGAAATATTCTGGAGAGGGACGTTAAATAGTATACAATCAATCAATCGAAATACAGGTACATTTACTATAGAATTGTATAGGAAAAGTGTCAATTTTTGGCACTTTAGAATTTAAAAAAAAAATACTACATTAGTCATTTTGCACAAACTACAATACTATACCAGGTGGTATTGCACATTATATGAAAGAAAAACACAATTCTACCGTCTTAAATTGTTTCCAGAGGGGTGGGGGTTGGCATTTAAAATGCCAAAAATTAACGAATTTTTAAATTTTATACGGTTCTACAAAATATGACGGATACAGAGGATTTATTTACAATCGATCAGCAGAGGCTTAATTTTAAAAAAAAACATGCAAAGTGTGCATTAATGTTCTCACTACAATCATTTGCTGAGAAAATGTCTAAATTTTGCACTATTAAATTGTAATTTTGAGTTTAAAACAAGGCAGTGTTGTCTTCAAAATGAGTGTAAAGAACCATGAATAGCAGCACGTAATCTATTTTTAGCATTTTTTCCAGACAACTTCTTATTATGGAGGCACATAATGGTCTAAAATGAAGAAATGAAGAAACTTTAAACCACAGGGAAATTAATAAAGCACCTGTATTTTAAAAAGTAAAAGAGATTTTTAAAAGATTTTGTCACATACACATTTTCAAATTTCATTACACCCTAGCTTATGCCAATCAAAAGCGCCCTCGTTCTTTCTCTTAGCCAATATATTGAGATTTTTATTTATAAAAATTAAGGGAAAAGACTTTACCAGATCACCATTGTAAAGCTGTCCACGCATTTAAATATATTTTAATATATATTCTTTAATTTTACAGAGTGTTATCCTCATGTGTATTAGACAATGCATTCGTATTAAATGTATCATTCTAAACTTGGTTTAAGATCCCAAATAGGGGGCTTTTTTATTTATTTGATGCGAGGCAGAAGACTGAGACACTCAGAGAAAACAATTTCATTAATTTTAGCATTGTAAGTCATAGGTGTCCATCAATATCATAACAATGCTATTATTACAGTATCAAGTTTAAAAATAAAATATTGAAATTTAGGGGTTGGAAGACTATAGGAATGATGGCATATTTAAGGAATGTTTTTTAGTTTTGTGTGAGTTATTGGTGTGTGAATCACACAGACTTGTCACGTAGGCATATTTCATGAAGCGCGCTAGCCTATGTGCAAGTCTGTGTGATTCACACACCAATAATTCACACTATACTGAAAAACATTCCTTATATTTACATTTTACCTGTTTGGAGGCAACTAAAATATACTCGTTGTCCTATATTATTGCATTTTACTAACGTCGCTGTAGTCTCATTGTGACGTCACGTTAACGCACGTTTCTACGCGTGAGTATACACGAAAATGTTTTTCAAATCAATTTCACAGAAGGGTATTGAAAAAAGAGTGACGATTGTTTAAGTTCATTAATTCGTTTCTTCTTTTTTTTTATTCTATTCTTTGATAAGTAAATGTAAAGGTGTATAGGGGGCACTAACAGAGGACAGCTTCAAGCAACTTAGCATTTATCATAATAAAAAGGGGCCAATTTGATTGTTCAAAACTATGAAAATTCTTTCTCTCTCATACGTTTTACTGTACTTAAAAATTTCTAGTTTTCATCTGTTGTAATTAACTCATTTATCATTGCAAGTTTTCAACGTCATACCAGTTAGGTAAATACATAATTATATGAATGCTTTGAGTATAGCATAGACATCGAGACTGAGCGAAGGGCCAGGGGAGGGGATGGGGGGCTCCCCCCCCCCACTTATTTTGGAAAGATACGTACATCGTATAAGCATTGAAAATGCAGCGAACCCTTTTTAGGTTTATTGCTCCCCTCCCCCTTTGTTACCGAGACCTATGTATTGGAAAGATAAAAATTTGGACTGAGGGATCTTATACCCGTCTTTTTTGAGGTTAGGGTTAGGCTTAGTTTTTTTTTTGAAAGATAAATAACAAATAAAATCTTTCAATGACTAAAATATGATTTTTTTTTTCAAAGTGCGTTAGGTGTCTCCATGGTAAAATATATTGATGTAGACTCTTAACGCACTTTGAAAAACTTTTTCAAAGTGCGTTGATTTTGTCCCAATTTTAATGCACTTTGAAAAACTTTTTCAAAGTGCGTTGATTTTGTCCCAATTTTAATGCACTTTGAAAAACTTTTTCAAAGTGCATTGATTTTGTCCCAATTTTAACGCACTTTGAATTTTTTTTTCAAAGTGCGTTGCCACAAACCATATTTCTAGTTTATTTTATTTTAAAGGTATACTTCTTTTCTTTAATAAAATAAAGAGATAATTCATACTTCAAACAAAATATTAGAACATTTTCACACAAAGACTTTTTAACATATTACCTATTATGCATGACGGATTTTTTAAAAATCCGACAAGAAAACTGGGTGTATACTTACATTGTGCTCCATTATAATTTTTCATGCATCATGAATTACAATGAATTTGCCTTCATTTTAAACATACAATTCAAATAAATTACATGTTTATTTTGAAAGTGATTTGACATTTCTGGTTCTTTTTAGGGGTCATTTTGGGGTAGAAAATAATGTCTGAAAATAATTTATTTTTAGCATTTCACACTTTTTTGCACATACTCCTGTGTATAAAATAGCATATAAAGGTATTATTTCTATTGACTAAAAATTAAATGCAAGTGGCAAGGACAGATATGTCAAAGTTTCGAAAATTTCATACAGAGACTTTTCGGACATAGGTCCCCTGTTACAACGCACTTTGAAAAATTACGCACTTTGAAAAAAATTTTCAAAGTGCGTTAAGTTTTGGGACCAGGTTAACGCACTTTGAAAATTTTTTTCAAAGTGCGTTGAATTTGGGACCGAATCAACGCACTTTGAAAATTTTTTTCAAAGTGCGTTAAAACTGTACATCATAATTTTACACCATGTAAACATTTAACGCACTTTGAAAAAATTTTCTTGAAACAAAAGGAATTAGACTTATATTTTAGAAATAGACAATAGTATTATCCCCTCGCAACGTATGATGGGATATAGTGATGCGATTATGTGTGTTATTACTTTATGTGTATGTTAGTTTTTTCTGTGTGGAATTGACGTAATTTGTCTTGGGATCGATGTCAAATGATTTACTGAACATGCTTTTTTGGGAAGGAATGCTCCGCTTTGCGGTGCCCTTACATTGATGTGTTTCTTTCTAAAAACTGATGGATTGAAGAAAACCAAGAAACGGAAAACGAAGAAAAGACTGGCTGAATTAAGGTCTATCAGCTCAACTCTTTATCATTCCCACCCAGATATATCTATTTCTATAACTCGTAACCTTAAGTGTCAATGATATTCGAAAAAAAGAGCATTCTAAATACAGTATAAGCACTGTACAAGGAAGTCTGTAGTAAATCGAAATTTTGTTCTTTTAAATCTCAAAGTCTATTTATGTTCATTTTCAGAAAAATCAGAATATTAATTACTAGCTGTAAATTCCTTATTTTTCGCGAGTGTTTTTATCGCGAACTGGCTCTCAAACGTCAAATCGCTAGATTTATAATTCGCGAATGAACGGTTAATGAACAGATTTTACATAGATTTAAGCACAAGAAAAATAAAAGCGAGTAATATTTTTTTCGCGAGTGATACTTCTCGCGAAATTACGCAGAAATTAATTCCTCGCTTATATTAAGGAATCTACAGTACCTGTCGGCTTTTCGATGTTAATTTGATACCATATCTGATAATCTCTCTGTTAAACTCCAGGTGTTTAAAAACACAAGTTTTGCCAAAATTATAGAGTTATTTCTCTTTGGTATCCCAAATAAGTAAGGTTTTATGAAAATTCATATAAATATCTATAATTTTTTTTTAGAATCATTCCAATATGTTAACTTTTGAGAATTGACTAAGAGATAGGCGGAAGAACAATACTATCGTTCGTAGTTCTTTACGACATTGAATGTTGACCTTTTGACCCCAAATTCAAAAGGGGTCTTCCTAAGGCCACAGGGATTCTGTTATGTTAAATTTCATTGCAAATGTTCAAAGGGTTGGCGAGATATCGTGTGAAAACGAAAGCGTTACAGAAAGACGGATGGACGGACAGCTAGACGGACGGACTGACAGATAGACCCAAATTAATATCTCCCACTTTTCAAGCGGGGGACAAAAAGTATCATATCAGGTTCAAATGATAATTTATCATACCCTAGATTTGTAGGAATATTGACTAAGCCATGCAGAATTTTTTTTCAAAGTGCGTTAATATGGTCGATATTAACGCACTTTGAAAAAAAATTTATTTTTTCAAAGTGCGTTAACCTGGTCCCAAAATTTAACGCACTTTGAAAATTTTTTTCAAAGTGCATAATTTTTTCAA
This sequence comes from Saccostrea glomerata, assembly GCA_003671525.1. Taxonomy (NCBI): domain Eukaryota; kingdom Metazoa; phylum Mollusca; class Bivalvia; order Ostreida; family Ostreidae; genus Saccostrea; species Saccostrea glomerata. The sequence goes on from PRKT01000050.1 coordinate 489,429, forward strand.
AGTGCGTTGCCACAGTCCCCCCTTAAGAAATACTTGAAATACGGCATTTGTTTATAATTAATTACAAATGGGGGAAAATCATTCAAAAAATTTGATTTTGATGTTGCACATTTGTCATTGCATGGAAGCAAATTAAGAGAATTTGTTTTAACAACGCGCTATACATCACACAACTGTTCAATACTCTAAGGTCATAGGCAAGGTAGTTTGAACTTTATTGGGTTCGAATTCTTTCCTAGAGTTGAAGAGTTCCACTAAAAGAAGGACCTGTGTGCAATACTTTTAACGTTTATAAATTGATTTGTACATCTCTTCCACAAAAATTTTGATGGAAAAAATCTGGAATTTATGTTTCGTAATTTCTGTATATTTTTCTTGAACAATACATCTTTTTTCAATAATTGTCACAAGAGTACGTTTGACACTTGATTCACTCTCCGAAATTTCGGAGTCCGTGTTTATGCTCTGTTAAAGATTTGATTTGTTTATAGATTTATTTTGATTATTATTTGTTATATTTTATTTTTTCTTTGAAAGCTGCATGTCAGCTTTCTTTTTTTTTATATTATAAGTAAAGTAATTGTTTCTTTATATATTTGTGTCGCGTTTTGCATCTGTCAAAATTAAATTCCTTTCATTTTTATTATTAATCACGATAATAGCATTGATATTTTTGAATATAGTATATAATCTTTAATTTCTTTGTAAAATTTTTGGATGTTTTTAACCAAAGATATTATTTGTACCTAAGACTTTAGGAATTATATCAAATACTTCACAATGGTACCTACTGTCATCATATGCAGAGCGTAGAACACGTTGCTGTGGTGTGCCTGATGATCCAAGTAAGGGATTCAGCAAATTGTTACATTGTCCGTCTACCCGTCGGTAAGGATTATGAATATCGCAGGCCGGCCGCGCATAACAGAATTCGTCAATTAAACGTTGAAATATTTCGTTGAAACGTGGATCATTTGTCATGCGAATTAAAGCTTCTTGAATACTAATGCCTTCTCTGTAAAATAAATCAAATGTTTTACTTTTATGAACATTAATTTTAAAAAGATAAGTTTGAAGAAAAGATGAAATAAGATTTTAGTGATATAAATGAAATATAAATAAAATATTTTACTTTTATGAACATTTATTTTAAAAGGATAAGTTTGAACAAAAGATAAAATATGATTATATATATATATATATAAAAGATATGTTGTGTAATATTAATGAAACATATGGAGATAACAAACAGTATTCAAGCTCAGAAGTCCATAAAACGAAACAAGATAGGAACAGTTCAAACACGGATCTAAAAAAACATTAGGGGTGGGATCAGGTGCCATGAGGGAGTAAGCATCCCCTGCCCACTGTCCACTCGCCATGTGCTCTTTTCATTACGTGGAAATAATATAATTTTCACGAATTGATATTTAATTCAAACTTCCATTAAGGACAGATGAAATAAACAAACTCATTTTTGTTCTTCGGAGGAAACTTTATATCATGTCACAGGTTTAGAAAAATAAATAATTCTTAGAATATTTTCTCCTAAGACTTGAAAAATGATATATATTCGGCCTTCACAGGATTTGATCACGTGACCGACCCACTTCAATTCACACTGATGTTTAAAAACTTGCTATTTATTTCTTACATAATTAAATCGATCAACGATCAACAATCGATTAAACTATAAGTATTTCATTACAAAGTCGTTGTTTGTTTTTCGATTTGTCTGTTTGCTATGCAGCAAATTATATGGTTTTATTGTAATTCTGAGCTTGATTAATTTACGTTTCTCTTTATTTTATAATGATTTTTAAGCAAGCTGAAAAATAGATGTTTCCTAAATTTTGACCCTTTTCAAATTTATTGATAATCGTTTGTTGCGTTTAACACTTTCCCATTTTGATTGCTCGGGAAACTTTAAAAAATTAAGAACAGGGACCTTATTCACAAAGCATCCGTTAGATAACGGGTCCGTTAACTTTACGGAGACTCTGACCGTAAAAAATTAACGTGGTATTCACAAACGTCTCCGTTAACGTTCACTTTACTGGTGCTGTAATAACGGGTCCGTAAAGACAGATTCTATGTATCTGCAACTCTCAATGGTCGAATAAATCGATTGTTTTGTCACAGTGTTGTTTTTCTAAATAAGGTCCCAGAATTTTATTCGGTAAAAACCTATATTTGCCCCCCAAATCAAATTTAAACGGAGAAATATTTTATTTTGTTATACCTTTACAAATTAGTTCCTATACAAATCTATACGAAAAAAATCCAACATTTTTAATGTTTTGCTGAGCGGGCATAAAAAATCGATGTTGGACCGCTGAGTGAGATGTTGGACCGCTCGCAGAGATGTTGGACCGCTTACGTCACAGAATGGGCGGAGCTTAATCTGATTTTCATTCGTTGGTGTTAAACAGTGGCAGATCTGATGTTATAACACGGAATACAGCACAAAATACATGTATTTCAAAAAAATTAAAATAAAATGAAAGGTATAACAAAACATTTATTGACAGAGTTCTCGGGCAAAATGCGTTTTGTCGGACCCTCGAACCAAACTGTCTGCCTTCGGCCTAACGGCCTCAGGCAGCCAGTTTGGTTCTTGGGTCCGACAAAACGCATGTTGCCCTCGAACTCAGTCAATAAATGTATAATGTTCTGGATATATGCTGACTTCAAAGCACTGACTAGTTTCATAGCAATGACGTAATATGTTTAAAATTACGTCACGAAAATGACGTAAATTTCAAATTTCCATGATTTCTACAGAAAAATGTATAAATTAGGCCGGTATTTTGAGGAAAAATTACTGAGTGCAGGTCTGATCAGGTTCAATATTACCGTATACATGTAGTATGTTAATGTGTATAATGATAATATCAATGAAATATGTAAATATTGTTCCTGAGCAAACTTGCTCTATGATAAATTTAAAAACCGAAATTGTTGAAATTTTGTCCATTTTGTCCTCTCTCTAAAAAATGATATAAAATCGGACTAGTTTGTGACGTCATAAAAACAAAAATAGTCAATAAACTACTTTGAAACTATAATATGTTCTGTTAATTTACATAAATTTCTCATTCGGTTTATAGAATTCAGCACATTTCATGATTTTTTTCAAAATTTGACTTTTGTGGGGGCAAAGATATGCAATATACCGCATATAGTTCTTTATTGACATTTTTTAAAAGACGTCAAAATAGATTGTGGATTAAATAAAGATAATTTTTACCCCAACCTTATCTTTCATTTCAAAATTGTACTTTCATTTCAAAATAGGGTGAGTTAACCATGCATCGGACACATACCTTGCTTCGGACAACTTTAGGCAATAAACTTTCTTTCAACTTAAGAGTTCTGTGTATTTATTTGTTTCTAACTTGAAGCCGAAGATTTAAATTTTTTAATGATACCGATTGTTTTTGTCATGTTATGATAAAAATACTCCGAGAATGGCCTTGAAGTTACGTCATATTTTATATCATCAAAGGGGAATAACCAGAAATTTATGACTAGGCCCTATGCAATTTTTAGAGCTAGTAATCGTTCTTTTAAATTCGACTTCAACGAAACGAGTCAGACTTTGGTAAATTTCGTCAAAGATTGATATTTTTAAATAAATGTTAAAGAAAATTTACTTCAATGTTTGTATAAATCTTTTTAGAGCTGGTTTTTAGTAGGATGTTCATTTCTCCACGTACATCGGACACAAATTAACCATGCATCAGGCACATTCCAATGCAAAGGTAATCGCAACCATTTTCATACAGAACCCAACTGACAGCTGTTTTTTGCGGAAATAGAAAATATTTACATCCACTGAATATTTTCTCCTTTATTTCTTAAGAAAATTCATTGCGTTAATCACTGCATGAACTACAGTAGGCATGTCGCCTGTACAGATTTCTTGATCAGTGGCTGTTCCATCAATGAAACGTATGAAGACGTTCGCATCATTAATACAATAAATAATCTTTTTAATTTTACTTTAAATGATTATTAAAACAGATATAAATAAAAGCAATAAAATTGTTTTCTTTGTTTGTTATTACTGGAATTAACGGTCACAGCTATTGCATAAAAAAAATTCTGCTTACACGGGTTATTATTATTATTATTATTATTATTATTATTTTGCAACAGCTGCTTCCGTTAATTCCAGTAATAACAAACAAAGAAAGAAATTTTTAAAGCATTTTATTGTTTAAATAAAAACTCTAAATCTTCAGTCAAAATGCAAGTTTTTGATATATGACGTCTAGAATCTGGCTAAATATTTTTCCAAACCAGCAGGCATGTTTACGAAACTTTCCTAAGATTGTTCATAAGAAATTCTTAGGATCATCGTAAGATTATCTTAAGGTGTTTTTCAAAGTTATCTTATGATTATCCTAAGCTAAGACGTCTTAAATCATTATGACATAGAAATACTCCAAGCTTTTAACCATTGTAAGGGATCAGAGAGTTGTAATTTTTTGCTATATATAATGCTACACGTTATGTCATCATAATGAAAATATTTAAAAGAGTGAAAATTTAAAAAAAAAAAGAATATGAGGGGTTTTTTTAATTTATAGATATAAATTATATATTTTAAATGATTAATCATCTAAAATCGACGATATACTGTAATATTGGTTACATTTAAAATCAAATACAGTGCCATTTCATCATCTAGAGTTCTTGAACGATGAACGCGCGCCAATTTACGTTATATTTACAGTACTTTCTTTCGTTTGTAAGGAATTTATTGTACAGAGAGGCGTGGCAGTCGAGTCGCGCAGCGACGAGACAGCCACGCCTCTCTGTATAATAAATTCCTTACAAACGAAAGAAAGTGTCTGTAAATGTCTTGTGTCATGGTCATTTGCATAGCCACTCCCTCGACATCAAACAGCACACGACATTACGTCACGGGCCTAGGTCCATCGTAGACGGTTCAAACAAATTAGAAAATACGAAGGAGATGGTTGCATTGGAAAGTCAAGCGATGTTAAAAGAGTGTGCAATTGTATTTGCTGGATTAATTTAAGCAGTTTGAATATTTCAAAAAACCATAAGGTACTGGAAACCTGGATCCGTCCGCAAAATGATCCGCTTCATTACTGTTACTACGGATATGGTTGCATGTCCGGAGGAAATCCGAATGGAGTACGGTAGCCACTGGTGTCAAAATGGAATGCATTGTAAAAAAGTCCGAATGCATACATGTATATTATACGAACATGTGTCAGTGTGCATGTAACTCAAGGAACCCAGGAAACAGGTACTTTTTAGAAAATCATCGAACTGCGTGTGTTTTCAATATAGTCAGATTTAAATTGTCTTATTTTCATTTGAATATACGTGTTTTTAGTGAAATTCTGTGTATTGTTTTTATTTTTTGTTTAAAGCAGTTAACTAATGAGTTTACATGTATTTCTCTTGAAAATGGTTTTCACGTAATTCAGGGATTGAGTCGATTACA
>PRKT01000050.1:496162-517828 GCA_003671525.1 Saccostrea glomerata
GGGGGGGGGCTTAGAAAATAAATACCTCTTTTAAATGAAATAGTGCGCAATATCATTAATCAGTCAAACTGTATTACATTTATTTTCATGAACATATCAACAAAAATTAATAGTCTTATCTAACATTTAATTTAACGAAACCTATATATTACAGTGGTATATAATTTTTACAGCTGTCGTTAACGGTCCTGACATACTAGTAATCAGTCTTTCGAATTCTTCCTATATCTTTAAATACTCATTCACGTCAGATACGACGATTTCGTCGAGCCAGCAAAAACATGGAAGCAGCTATTTCTACTTACGATAGACTTAAGATATGTCTAAAGTTGTCGTAACTTTAAGATAATTCTTAAGAACTTTCTTAAGTTACGATACTTTCGAAAACCCCACTTAGTCTTAAGAATTGTCGTAAGTATATCTTAAGACGTTTCTTAGTCCTAAGATAGCTTCGTAAACATGCCTGCAGACCATCTTCAGCCATGAGAAAAAGGCGCGAATTACAGCATTACAAGCATTTTAAAGCATTTCAAAGGCAAAGTGAGGCATCTTTAATATTTTTACATTTGTGCAACGATATCGTCAAAAAATTAAATTTAAGTTGAGGGTTATCCTTGACATAAAATATAAAAGTATATCCATATCAAGGATTTTTAAATTACTGTGATAAAGGTATGATATTTTTTCGGTCGAAATACTGTCTGACCGATCCATGGTGAATTTTGAGTTATTTAGAAAAAAAAATCGATTTTGGTGATATTTTCTCAATAAAAGGCATATAATTGTGTCCAGATTTATATTTTTCTCACATACTAAGAGTTAAGCTCCATATTGATAATTTTACGTCGGTAGCGATATCGCTAGAACTTGTTGAAGTACAAGGGTGTCCGATGCATGGTGAATTCACCCTAATACTCGTGTATTCTGCAATAGACCTCTGTTTTTTTTTTGTTTTGTTTTTTTCGCCGTAGGACCATACCCTGTGCACGTACAAGCGAAATAGAATCTTTTTTATCACAAAAAAATAAAGATGCACTTAAATACGATAAATATTCGCTGAAAATTTCAACTTATTATATTCCGAGAAAAACGATTTCTCCACAACGACCCTCGTGAAATACAAAATGTTTGCTTTAAAATATTTTGACTTACAAGACTTTTGCCTTGTTTGATTTAAAAAACTACTTAGACTTACTGTTTTAGTGTCTTCGTTAATTTATCTTAGCTGGAGAAATAGCAACTCTATGTTACTTGTTTATTGTTAATCGTGGTTTTTTTTTTCGCATAATGTGTTGACCAATATCAGTAATTGTACTCTGGTGTTGTAAAATCCAAATATGGACGTTCCCTGGCTTTTTCAGATAGGTCATATAATTCTTGATACGGACACAGTAAAGTTTGGTACAGATATGATAGAAAACATATTGTTAATTCACATAAGTTGGTAGTGAATCAAAAGTTACATTGTGTATACTAGTAATATTTTGTGCATAATATTTTTTTGAAGGCAGATCTCCATGCACATGCTTACGTTTCATAAGAAGTGGAAACAAACCTTTTTGATAATTGTTCTGCAAGCCACTTTTTAGCCATCATAATTCTTGTGAATCGATCGCTGATCATTGCATTTAGAATTGGTGAGTTAGTCTGGGAGAATCTGGCCAGGGCTCCTGCTGCTCCCGATACTGGACCAGGGTCCTGTCTTGTTTGTTCACTCACTCGACCTTTAAGGACAGATAAGTGAAGATCAAATCTGCTTATTTGACATTCAGAATTCAAATTTATGTTTTAATCATAATTTTTACAATGCTATTTTTTTTCAGTCACAATAGTCAGATTTTACATGTATACATTGTTTTGTATACTTTCCATCGCATTAAAGATTTTTCTGCAAAAAAATATCAACGCTGCCAAAATCAGATGTCTGATTAACTTTATTTTGTATTGTATAAAGTTCTGGAGCGCTGAAAGTTGTTAACTATTTTCCTTATAACAAAATAGTATATCATTTACATATTTATTAGATGACATGTTCCCAAAGAAATGTTTTATTGTAACAGTTTTACTGCTGATAATTTCTTGACTTACGTGCTGGAATCTGTCCAAAAACTCGAGGAGCGCGCCTTGCAAAATCTCCATCTGGTGGACCGAAAGATCCGACTGCCAGTGTTCCACCTTCCCCACCGAATGCTCGATCAACGGCATTCTGTACTAAAGATTCAATTACTCCTTGTGCAACAGCGTGTGAAGGGAAATTCACAATCATTAACAGGAAACAGGCTGAAATCTTCGCATCCATCTGTACTAATTGTTAAATAATAATTCTATCAAGTCCCAAGATTCCTTTGATTTCATATTTTCAGAATATTTATTGAAAGCTTATTTTACTCTTTTAAAATATCTGGCAATTTTTTATGGTTTTGTTATGGGTTCTAAACGTTTTGCAAATGTATAATATAATGAATGGAAAACATAACAAATTACATAATTCTACACCTGCTGAATTAAAATCGGCTTAATAATTAAATTCTCTATCATATGATTAATTCACTCTTATAACTCCGATTAGCTGAGATCCAACAATGCAGAAAAAATACTACATTTTTATCTGATCGCGACCTTCCAGGTGAAGAAAAGGATTTTTTCTGAATTGGTCTAAAAATGGATCTAGAAATTCCAAATTAATAAGGTTTTGGAAATATATGATTTTTCTGTAGCCTGATTTCCCACTGATGAACATTAATCCCTTACACTTGACCATACCAAAAAACAAAATTTGAAGTAAAGAGAATTCTTTTTTTTGTGGGGGATGATGAAAGTTTTTTTTTCAGAAGTCACTTTTCCCTATTTATGCTGCCAATCAAAATTTATCCTATAAAGAATGTGGCGTTACTTATTTCAAAAGCAAATTAAGTAGATAATAAAAATGCAAATTAAGAAGACTACTGGAAGTGGTATCCTGCAGCCACCTCCTGCATTTACATAATAAAGGTAACCTATTAAACAAAAAGTTTTCTTTTTCGATCAACGCCCTAAAAAATATATTCCAACGTTCTTAAAACATTGTTACGTATTACATATTGCAATGTTTACGTTAGCGTCTTAGTTAATTGCATCTACCGAAATGTTCCATGACTATGGTTTTTTAAATGACTTCGTTTTTGAGGTCAGATATACATGTAAAAATGTGTTAAAAGAATTTTTTAATGAGTATTTTATAGAATCATTCCGTTGAACTTTTATCGAATATAAAACACCCAATTTCAATCAAGTTGAATACTTGTTGAGTATATAAATAAGAAAAATTAGGGATCCTCTTGTCTTGTATTTCAAGCTATTTTGTGAAGTGCATTATTTAGGAGGACATACTCGATTAGCTTTCTTGAAAAACTAGATTACAGAATCCAGTCCTTGCCTGCAGCATAGACAATGATTTTGTCCAATCTAACCGCCAGAATTTACTTAATGTACATTGTATATGTATACACGGGTTCCTTGATTTGTCATTCCTATTTCTGATAATAACCATGTGAATCTCCATTGTCCATTTGTATGAAATGTCTTTTTTCTATTTTAACAAAATAAATGCATTTTTACGACTTTTATGCTTACCACAAAATATTTGATAAGTCTTCAAGATAATCATTTGTATTCATAGAAAAAGCTAGATTAGGGTTATGGATCTTGCCTTGTTTTGGTACTTAAAATTACAACTCCCTCAAATTGAAAACAAAGAAATAGTCTCGAACTTTTGTAACATAAAAGACTTGTTTTTGGTCCAACCATTTTTTAACTTTAAGTTTTCTCACTTTTCTATATTTACATTCACAGTGGTGGTTTCAAAAATTTTGATTATAACCTAAGCTTACAGGGTCTAGATATTGTACATCTAATCATAAAAAAATTCAACTATGCTTGCCAATTTTTGCTCATTTACATATAGTTCAACTAGTCGCGTCATTCAATGATGGCGCAAACATTATATGAAAATGACGACATATTAAGAGCCATTCTCTGTAATGATTTGAAATTTTATATAGGAGCTGTGGCACGCATAGTCTCAGAATTTCTCCAAACACTCTATGATAAAAGTCATTGATACTCTAAACTGAAATCAGACAAAAATTGGTTGCTATGTTTCATAGTTACCATGGCAACATGTCTTAAAGTTCGAAAAATGGCATTTTTTAACATGTTTAGAGCCCCATAGTTAACATTTGCGGCAAAGCAAACAATTGGCAATGACTGTTTCCAAAAGTTGAAGGTCAGATGTATCAAATGCATGATAAACATGTTTGGTAAATCAAGTATTACATACGTTACTATGGTAACAAAGTATTCAAAAGTAAAAAAAAAAATATTAATTGAATTTTATAAAGTCATACACGTAAAAATAAAGAGCAATTATAGGATGTTATGTGACCAAATAATAGAAAAAAGCGCCTTGAAACATATATCAAAAACAAAATATATATTTCATTTTGGTTGGCAATGGTTGCTAAGGTTTTTATACCACAGAGAGCCTTCAAAGTAACACTTTGTATGTTTAAATCTGATCCTATCTTGCAAAATAAGCACATTTCCTCATAACTAATGACCAATAAGATATTTTATAAGATGTTGGTGTGCTCCAAGTTTTTCCATTTGAAAAAAATCAGATTAGATTCTTTAAATACAGCGTTGCTATGGAAATAAGCAAAAAATATATGCTTAAAAACCTGAAAAATATTTTCTTTTCTTGGATACGTACCCTTAATAGTAGATTTCCAAAACTTTTATGATTGATATTTATTAACAGCTAACTTGACTTTTAATTTTGACTATCATCCAATTTCTAAGTGGATGCAAGAACTTGGCACACAGGGTTTAATATTGATATAAAGTTCACAAAATCGAACATTTTCCCTTCTTGGTAACCATAGCAACAGTGTTGTTTTATTCATCAAATTTTATCAATATATGATATTCAACTTCAGTTCTAACAGATAAGTACTATTCAAGCTGAGTCCTTTAATTTGTTTCTTGATTAAATGGCAATTTAATTTTTATTGCAGCAAAAAATAATTCACTCTTAAGCACTGGTATTTTGTTACCATGGTAACACTGCAAATAGCAATTATACCCAATTTTTCTTATGGTTTTGGTGTTGCAAGGTCTTAAGGATGCATATTTGCCAGTCTTGAATTTTCATGTTTTTCCTCAAGACAGTAGCATTAACCCAATCTTAGTTACTGGTTTTGCATGGTTACACTGTGTTACCATAGCAACCATAAAAGTTATTTATAGAATAATATTGCTTATACTTATATACTTAAGGTCAAACATTTTCATTGTTTTTCTTAAGTTGTTGATTGAGTTTGGGCATGTAACATCTACCATTATTGAATACGGAGTGTTTTTCAGCATATTTCAGCATTTTAAATGTATTCCAAATGTACCCTTGGTTACCACTTACTTAGAGATATATTCTAAACAGTTTCTTCACAGTATGGGTGACATCAAGGTGTCCTGTTTTTGTAAGAATGGTTTGATTGCTTTTTCTGGTTTTTATTAAGCCACAGTCAAGATTTAAAGTGGCCAAAAATTTCAATTTTTCAAATTTTCCGACTGTTGCCAAAGCAACCTAGACACATAGCAACAAAATTTTGTTTGATATTTGTTCCTGGTGTCAAGTACTAAGAATGGGTGAAGTTTCATCAAAATCGGTGACCATGCGTAGCAACGAAGTTTTAGTGGTTACAGAGAATGGCTATTAAATGCTATCATTTTGAAAAGTTTATAGACAGGGAACCCAGTTCTCTTAGTTGGCATTAAAACTTGAAAATGAAATAAAAATATGCAGCATTATTATTGTTGTCTTTTACAGGATTATCAAATACGAATAAGAAACATTTGCAAATAAATACATGTACTAATGTCACCTTTTTGCATATGTAAATCAAGAGAATTACATGATAATTACAACTTGACGAATATATCGATAATTATTCATTTTACATTATTATGAACATCAACTTTTTGCATATATCAAAAGAGAATAACATGTAAATTACAAGTTAATGAATAAAAAATGCTCATGCATAAAAATAAGGTTTGAAATACTGGCATTTCAGTTTTTGAAAAGATGCCGGGATTTAATGTGACTTTTATAAAACTACAAATTATAAAATCAGAACATTAATCCATGTCGAATAAAACGTTTTATTAAATAAATTAGATTTCAATAATTTTGCACATTTTAATACGATTTACTATCGTTCCTTTCTTTTGCGTTTATTCATTTGAGATTAAATGAAAAGAAATAATTGCGATATCTTTTTTCATTAAGAATCATTTAAGCAATGCATATTTAGAAAGTGATAATGATTCATAAAGTAAACCATTTGGAGTTGTTTAAGTATAGCCATCATGACCTTTTGATAATGACCTGTTCTTTCTTTTAATCAACAACCAAAGAACGTTATGAATTTTTAAATACTACATTCTTTGTATGTTTTATTTTTTGAGACTTGTACGAGTATTTATGAAAAAATAAAGAGAGAGTCTGACTCTTAAAATTAAAAAGAATTTTACATGTTTTATTTAAGCTAAATTAATTATTATCATTTACAAATAATTATTGGTATTTATCTTTTAATATAAATGTTTTAAAAAAAATACTTTTAATAACTTACCTTACTTGTTTCAAAAAATTTTGCTGATGAATCTTTAATCGAATGCTTTTATACTTTTCTTTATAGATGGAATTACACCAAAATTATATATATCTGGCTTTCCCATTTTATGGACCAGTTATGGTAAGTACTTTAAGGAGATGAATCTACATTTGATTGATAATATAAAATTTAGCAAATAAAGTTTCCCTATCATTATTTTGTATATATGTGCTGATATATTCAATTTAGCAAATTAAAAAAATTTCTTACTTTTGCCATTTCAGGAAATTTTAACAATTTTTTAATATGCAATACATATTCGTTTTTTTATGTTTACAGACTTGTTAAAACTTTTAAAATATAAGGAATGTTCATTTAAAAAATATACATTTACAAATTGAGAAACACACACAACTCTACGGAGAAAAAATTGCAAATATTATTCATGCATGAACTCAGATCTTGATTAAAGGGTTAAAAAATAAAACCCAAAAATAAATCGGTAAATGCATTAAAATTGATGAAGCCTCAATTCTGACTAAACTTAATACAAACATGCTAATGCTAGGAAGTTAAAGAAATGTTTTTATTTTTAACTGTTGATGATTTATCTTAAAGATACAAACTAAAAAGAAATTTTCCTGATATCCATTTGTGGCTGAAATATTGCCGACTCGGCGTTTAACAATAAACAATCAATCAATCCTGCCTTCCTTACAGAAGATTTACATTTTATGATTAAACTTAAAAATACAAACTAAAAACTATTTTTTCCATTCTCCATTACAGAAGAATTACATTTCAATTACTAGTATTCAATATGACTTACCATCAAATTATAACTTGCAAGTCCATAAAACAATATAAAAAAGGAACAGATCAAACACGGACCTTCAAAATATCAGAGATAGGATCAAGTGCAACGGCAAATCCGCCATGTGCTTCTTGTTATGATCGGAAAGCAACGGAACAATCCGTCGTCAATTCATTGCGTAAACAATGGACTTACAATTAGCAAGAAAAACGTCAGTCAACATTTGATTCAATGATAATTTGAATTCGCTGACAAGGTCATTGTATCGACATTATAACTGACCAAATGATGACTTTAAACGAGACTGCTGTAATTCTTGTTTCATCGACTTGTTTGTCAATAATATACCTCGTTTTAGAAATTGTTCATACGTAGAACATGCTCTTGCGTATCAAATCAACATAGAGATATAAACTCCGTATGCAGGTGATAAAAGTATACTGCTGCATAATTAAGGAAAGTTGATGATTGAAAAGTAAAAGTCATCATATTCATTGGCGGATCCAGAGGGGGGGTTCCGGGGGTTGGAACCCCCCCTTTATTTTTTGCCAAGTGGAGAGAGAGAGAGGATAAAACGTTTTCCGAGATTATATGTTTGTACGTCTTATTTATTGATTGAATAGATAGATTCTCACACATTTAGTAATAGTTTCCTCCAATCACCTCCTCTATCATATTTTTTATGAGAGAATGGTAGAAAATATTCTACTTATTATACCCCCCTCTTGAAAAGCGGGAGGGTATATAGTAATCGTTAATTCCGTCCGTCTGTCCGTCCGCCTGTTACGCTTTGGGGTACCCATCTCTTATCCGCAACTCCTCTCATACCACTGAATGAAATTTGATGAAACTTTCACAGAATCTTTATTACATATTGCCATTGTGCACCTCCTATTTTACTTTTTGATCTGACACATATTTTGGGTTTCCCGGCCACAGCAAAACATTGACTTTGCCATTATAACTATATGGAGGCGGGGGGTATCATTTAGTGAGCTCATTGCTCACAGTACCTCTAGTTTTTATATATCTTGTATATGATATGTAACATGCGAGGTTTAATTTGATATTAGATTCCCGCGATCTTTGACTGTGTTGGCTATATATGTACCGTTTTTATCATTTCTTGATCAATTGAACGAACTAACATGTTACTCTTTGTTTTAAAGCCCATGCCACCCGCACCCCACCCCGAAACTTAAAGAAAATTCTTTATAATCTTCGGAAGTGATACGAATCCATTCAATTTTAAGGCTTCCGTAGTTTTTGATTTTTTGTTTTTGTTTTGTTCGGAATGGGGGTACACTTTTTTTTAAAGGATATAAAACAAAGATAGTATTTACCACAACCTTAGATCTTCCCATACACGTCTGTTAATCTTTGCTTGAGAATATGTATGGGGGGGGGGGGGGGAAACCCCCCCCCCCCATTCAAAAATTGCTGGATCCGCCCCTGATATTTATCATAGAGCATGGTTGTTAGATTACCATTAAAGTCTTTTAAAAGTAAAATATCAAAATATGAAACAGATGTGTCAGGTTCTACGGTATCTTTTATCTCAAGCTCACCGAGATATATCGTATCGACAAAGAATAGAAAATTAATATTTGACAATTCGTCGTCGATATACCTAAATGTCGAGTAGAAGGTCACAGCGAGTGTTTTCTTCTTTTCACGTATAAGATTTTGGACAAATTAATATGTTCTAAGAAATTTTACAATATCGAAACTTCATACTTTTAAAACTTTGAAGAATTACTATATGAATAATTTTGAGATACGAGGGTTGATCCAATAGTAATGTCACAGCTTTGATAGCTGTCATTTAATTTTCGATTAAAGACTACAAAATGACTTGAATCGTGTCTTTTTAAAAAAAAATTAGAGATTTGGTGCTTTTTTAGAATCTTTTAAATGTGTTTGTATTTTCATTCTAAGAAAAAATACACTTTAATGTGACGCGGCGACACCCTCTATGCTTTATGTTTTAAACATCTATAAAATCAATTCTAATAAACATTATTAATGACATTACTTTTGGATCAACTCTCGTATATTCCCATTTTTTACCAAATAATGTAGCCAAGTCAAACATTTTTTTGTTGTTGTTAAATAGATTTCTTTTTTAGCGTGATATTCATCTAAGCAATCTTAAGATATATAAATTTTAAACGACAAAATCTTTAATTATTTATCCTAAAACGCCTTTCCTTTAGATATCGGTCAGACAATTAAATATATCCTCAAATGTTGTGATGCTGTGATTCAAATTTTAGTTTATTCGATACTCTGGGCACCCTCTGAGTAAGATCATTTTTTAGCAAGGCAGGTGATTTAGCTACTGAGAGATGGGTTGATGTTACAATGATTTATTACATACTTAGTAATAAATACAGGATTTTTGCATATGCAATATGGCTGACGTCACAATAGCCGTATCAGCCCTGCAGGGCTGATATGGATTTGCGGGGCTGATATAGGTTATCAGCCCTGCAGGGCTGATACGGATTAATATCACACCCCTAGTAAATCAAACCTAAAAAAAGTACTTGTGATCATACACATATTTTGGGGGTTACATAATAATTCTCTTAATTTTATTTTTTTGAATGTAATGATAATCTAAGTGATAAATAATAAATTATTTTAAAATTACGCATTGGGGACATTTGAAATAGAAGTACATGCAGAAACAAACCAAAACTGCCTACGTTTTAAGAGGTCCGTGCATGATTATTTACTTATTTTCTTCTCAACTTAACGTGTTCTGTATTTTATTACTAAGTATGTAATAAATATAATAAAACATATCCTTTTCTACATCACATCCTGTATCAGCCCTCGGGCGTTCGGCCCTCTAGCTGATATTAGTGTATCGGGCTGATACAGGATGTGATGTGGAAAAGGTTATGTAAATTCTCTATTTAAATAACCTCGTTTAAAGACACTATTTCGTAAATTCCATGACCTTTAATAATGAATTAGTTTACAAATTATAATCTATCACTAGGTCGAATTTTGGATATATTGTTTCATATCAATGTAAAGCTTTTGGCCCTATGCTGAATTTTACTGGAGAATTTTCTGTCAAGCGAATCAGAGTAGAGGACTCTAGGGGGTGTGACCGATCTACAGGGGATGCTTACCCCTCCCAGTCATCTGATCCGAGCTCTGCGATTTCATGGCGTCCGTGTTTTACGCCTTTTTCACAGATTTGTACTGTTTAAAATTATTTTTAGATCGATCACTGTCCATTATCTAGCCTTTTTAAAATTATTTTTTATATGAAGTATAATTACAGATTTTCAGAAAATGTAAAAAGAAAATGTCAAAAAATGTTTCTGAATAAACAACAACGAATTCACGGGAAAATCCTATTTACAAGTTATTTATATCGTCAGCCATACATATCGGCCACTGGCAAATCTATATAGCTAGCTGATTGATGATACGATGTACCTGACACAGATATCTCCTCAAATTGATGTACATTCACCTCAGTTCCGATT
Organism: Saccostrea glomerata; assembly: GCA_003671525.1. Taxonomy (NCBI): domain Eukaryota; kingdom Metazoa; phylum Mollusca; class Bivalvia; order Ostreida; family Ostreidae; genus Saccostrea; species Saccostrea glomerata. The sequence continues at coordinate 507,142 of PRKT01000050.1, forward strand.
CTCGTAACTTTTCCTAAAATTAAACATAAAATAAAAATATATAAACAAAGTAAAACCAAATCCAAGCATGGGCCTCACAAAGGTAATCTCGTTACCTTCCAATATTCAGTTCTAATGCATTTAGGGGGGGGGGGATTCATCAATAAGGCATTGAAACAAACACTTTTAACTGGCACAATTTCCTCTTAAATTACACCCCCCAAAAAATCAAGAGAGAAATCATTTTTAAAAATCTGATTTGGTTTTTATATGAAGAAAGTATATAAGTAAGGAAATCTATTTGAAACATACAAATAATTATTCATCATCAAGAGTAAAAATATGATTTAAAAGATAATTTTAAAATTGCAGGTATTTAGAAAAAACTTTGAGGGTAAAGATAATTTGAACTCAGACTTAACATTTATTTTATTTTGTAAAATTATCTATATAGATTCTATGTTATCATATGTTAAAGATAGAGTATATTAATGTGATGCATTTCGTCGAAATATTTTAACTAGGGATGTCAAAATTGTCAATAATTGATATTTGAATATTCGAAAGGAGTATTTCAATATATTTGAATATTTGATGAAATAAATAGATCTTGCATTATATATTAAATATATATCTTCACTCTCCTGTCAAGTAGTATAGAGTTTATACCATATTTTGGAATACTGTAGATCACTAAATCTTCGCGACACCTTATTTTCGCGAGATAGCTATTGACTCTCGTTTAGCGAGACAAAATTTTCACGAAAAGTGATTATTGCTCTATATAATCTTAAGGAATGCTATTATACGCAAGAATTGAATTTTCGCGAGCACACTGTCTCGCGTTATAACGCAAAAATAAAGTTCTCGCGAATAAAAAGTGATTTGCAGTAAAACTCATGCAGAGTTCGGTAAATACACTGCAATTATACATTTTTTTTTAAATTGAATAATATACATCCCAAATGTAATGATTGTTTTTAGAAAATTAAAAAGATTCTTTAGTGTGTTCCAGATTAATTGATCATCTTACTAAAGTCTACACTGATAACTCCTACAAATTGATACCAAGCAAAACAATTATCTAACGGTGAAATATTAAAAGCAATTACTTTTTGCTAATTATGATTTCCTGATAATGATTTTTAATGATATTTACATAAACACGGGTTCTGTGTGATAACTGTAAAACTATGTCCTTACAACAATACAAGAATGAATATTCGAATATTCGAATATTCGTTGACATCCCTAATTTTAACTCTGATAGATTGTTTGGACAACGTTTAATGAGATTTTTATAGATTGTATTTTGTCAAAGTTCAGTTCCTCGTGCAATCACTTATAAAATATATAATTCACAGATTTTAGTTGAATTCTTAAAAATTTCAATGCAAATTTGAAATTGGAAACTTTATAATTTAAAACCCCTCTATGAAATTCCAAAACAACAACTGACTGTCATTGTATTTGTATGCAATGAATTTATTTTCTCACCCATAAGCACATTATTTCGTTATTTTTGATCATCATCTTAAGATGTCACTATTTTTTTTTTCTTTATTGATCTTCAACTGTTTAAAAAAGGATTTTTTTTTCTTATCCTTAACTAAAATTTCTACATAAGGGGTGTTAAGAAAGTTCGTTCCATGATGAAATATTTTCAAAAATTTCAAAGTATTGCTTAACTTAATTAAGAGTTGAATTTTCAAGTATGAAAAAATCACAGAATTGTGCTTTTTAAGTAATTCATTTATAGCAAGAAAATATAGGAGTTTTCATCAATACGAAAATATACATTTTGTATATAACATCTTTAAAGCACCCAAATGATAGAAATGCTGTCATATTGAGAGAAAATTAAAGATAATTTACTTTGTTTCTTCATAGCTTATCTTGCATCAGACAAGCTGATGAACGTAAGTATAAAAACGATAGATCACTTTTCAAATGGATAGGTATCTTGTCATCGTATTTATTTTCGAAAATAAAAGAAAAAGGGGAATGAACTTTCTTAACACCCTTTTCATATCTGATCATAAATAGACAGAAATATACATACTAGTAGTTGAATCCTAAATGTGTGTGGGGGACTCAAAATGTACGTAATTCCTTTCCAGTCTATAAATTTGCATAGTCATTATTTCCATCATATTAACTGAGTGAAACAATTTTGACATCAGAGATTAGAGAATGTTCACACATTGAAACATCCATTAAAGGTGCTTAGACACAGCCTTGATGTTAATATTTCTCAAATGTTCAGTATAACTTCGTAAATTATATGTTGCAATTGAATTTCATACGAAAATATAAAAAAAATCAAGAGCTTTCTGACGAGAGTAAGAACTTGAAAATCCATGACGAAATAAAGATCTTCTGACGTTTGCAAGCTTATGAAAAAAATTGCTTATGATCCTCCTTTTATTCTTTTAGAAGGACAGGTTCATGATATGACCGTAAAGAGCTTTGCTTTTCGAGACCTTTTCAACGACTTGGTACCAAGAACGTTGACATCGGAGCAGTCATTCAAAAGATATGAACAAAAAAGGAAAAGTAAGTGTTTGCAGGGGGTTAAAGTCAGGGTTAGTGTCAGGATCAGGGTTAAGGTTAAGGTTAGTGTTAGGGTTAGGATTAGTGTTAGGGTTGGGGTTAGGGGTTAGCGTTAGGGTTAGTGTGAGGGTTAGGGTTAGGGCTAGTTTTAGGGTATAGACAATTTGACGTGTTGCGGATGCGGGATTGCGGGGTTAGGGTTAGGGCTAGTGTCAGGGTTAGGGTTAAAGTTGGATAAAAGCGAAAATGATCATGGATTCAAGTGATGGAAGTTATTTAAAGAGGCTGGGGTGGCAGCCATTTTCAGACTATTTTGATCTCCTTTAAAAGAAGAGCTCCATATGAAGATATATAAAAATGATCAAATTTTAAAACTAAAACCTATGAATTTTTTCTTTGCTAAATGATAGTTGACAGCTTTAGATACCGTGTCTAAAAAAATAAGTTAAATCTGGTTGTTAATTTGTGATTAATTTGTTGACCCTCCAGCCTCCTTAAACTTTGAATCTCTAGACGCGTTTGATTGACACTTCCTTGCACGTTCACAATTTTTTACTTTTCTTCATACTTAAAATAAAGGCAATTTTATTTTGTATTAGGTCATGAAATTATACAGGAAAATTGAAAATAATTCACATCAAATCTGTGTCTAAGCAAGTTTAAATCTTTTACAAAAATGAATTTTAAATTCAGGATGAAGATTACTGCTTGAATATCAAATGGGGAAAATGGCACCTAATCCCATCTCTGGTGTTTTGAAGGTCTGTATTTGCTCTGCTCCTATATGGTATTTTGATCTTGAATACTGTTCGTTATCTCCTTATATTTTTACACAGTTGTCAGTTTCTGTACAGTTAAATAACATGAAGAAATGGTTAAGACGTTTGTATAAATTATGCATTACATTTTAAAGTCTTGAAGACTTCTTATGCTTTTTATCCATGCCTATTTTTATGAACGCACTTTCTGAATTTATATATTAATTGTAATACATTACTTAAAGCTGAACACAACTCGTAAATAGGCATAAGAAATTTTCGATATTATTATAAACCATATCAACAAGAGAGGCCTGTTGAACAGAGCGAGCGATCGCAAACATTTCTGTTGTAGGTATAAGTAGTTTTAGCGAGCGCTCGCGAATGTTGAACAGGCCTCTGGGTATACTCTTCACATTCGTAACACCTAACTGCTTAATTGTCACGTGCATTGCTGGGCAAAGGCGACACGTGTTCGTGCTGGTTATCTTGCATAACCTTTGTTTAAATTTTATTGCAGTTATGTATATATGTGTTTGTTTGTATAATGCAGTGATCATTACATTTAACTATTTTAAAATTCTTTATATGTATATTGCACTACATAACAAATGTTAGTTTCTGTGAAGCAGAATTTGCTCAAAATCTTATACCTCGGTATGTAAAAAGAGGAAAACGTTTGCTGATTTGCTGTAGCCTTCAACTCGATATTTATAGACGACGTAATGTCAATTAACAATAGTCATATCCATTCTTATTTCGATACGATGGATCCTGGTGAGCTTGAGATAAAAGATATACTAGTACCACGGAGTCTGACACTTCTCTTTCATATTTGGATATTTTACTTGACGAAAACGTCAATGGTAATCTAACAGCCATGCTTTATGATAAACGTGATGATTTTAACCTTTCAATCGTCAACATTCCTTACTTACTTATGCAGCAACATGCCTTCATCATCTGCACACCGTTCATAGCAGTTTAGTCGGTAGAGCGCTCCCTCCATGATCGGGAGGTCGTGCGTTCGAATCTCGGCCGCGACTGACCGAAGTCAATAAAAAAGTTCAACTGTTTCTTCGCCACACGCTCGGCACTTGAAGTGAAGGTCAAGGGTCCTTTGTGTGAGACCTTAAAATTTGATAAACGGCCCCGAGTGCCGAGTAAAGGGCAAAATTTGAAGCCCTTCACCGATTTATGGTGACGTCTCTACATCAGTGAAAAGTTCTCGAATTGGACGTAAACTGACAAACAATCAATCATTACCTGCATATGGGATTTACATATCTCAATTGATTCGATATGCAAGATCATGCTCCACGTATGTATAATTTCTAAAAACAGGTAAGTTATTGGCAAACGAGTTCATGAAATAAGAATTTCAGCAATCTCGTTTAAAGTCATTTCGTAATTTCTATGGTAATTTCTAAGGTCGATACAAAGACCTTGTCAGGAATTACAATTTATCATTGAGTCAAATACTGACTGACTTTTCATTATACTAATTGTTAGGCCATTATTTACACACTGAATTGTTGACGGATTTTTCCCTATTTCACGATCATGACAAGGAGCACACGGCGGGTAAGACCGGTCGACAGGGGATGCTCACTTCTCCATGGCACCTGATCCAATCAGATGTTTTAGAGGTCCGTGATTGATCTGCTCCTATTTTGTATTGTTTTATGGACTTTTGAGCTTGAATACTGTTCGTTATCTTCATATGTTTCATTCTTCAGTATTTTACTTTCCTGCATTATAAGAAGTATTACAGTTTTTTGGTCGCTACCGAATGGTGTATAGCATGCGTCCGTCTACACCAGTGTCGACTGATCACAATGAACAGAGACTAAATCAGGCCCTCTATATATGTAGGGGTCCTCAAATATAGCGAGAGGCCGATCAAAAATGGTAGAAACGTTGTATATACGAATCATGTTCAGCTTTAAAATGATTACATGTACCATGCAAACAAACCTCATTCCAATAAAAACAAGCATTTTAACCATTTTATAGAAAAGAAATCTTGTATTTCTGGCGAATTGTTACGTCTTACTTTCACTCAGTTCTTTTTAGTCTTTGTCACGTTTGTTTATTGTTGAAGTATATCTTAAAAACCAGCAACAATCTATTTCCTTAGTGTCGGATCTACTAAGTAGATACATAAGGTCACGGATGGAACTTTCATAAAAAGCACTAAAAAATGACCAATGACACGAGCAATAAAAATCTTCAACATTGGAAACAGTTTCATAATCTGTAAACCATTAACCTGAACATATAAGATAAAAATAGAGGAGTAGTTAATAATGACTTGTTATAAGTAGTAAATTCTGCGTGATTGCACTGTGTAAATAAAGTATATAAGATTAATACAAGAGATTGGGACATTTAATCTGTTGTCCTGCCTCCTTGGTGCACTCGAGCTCTACTTCATTAAATACCAAAACAGCTAAAGATTAGAATGATTATGTTTACAAATTAACACATTACCAAAAGTCGTCTACCCTAACATAATATTACTAGTTTACCAGTAAAGGATGGATTACACTTGCACTTAGTTATGACACAATGGCGGGAAGAAACAGCGATCGTCTGTCTTGGTTGACAAGTGACAATGAGAACGACAAAGTCCCCGTTGGTAATGCTAGAGCTAGTATTTATGAGAAGTTCAAGTTATGGGGATTACTTAGTGAAACGGAAGCTGAAAATGCCGAGAGGTAAGACAGTCTCAGGTCAATCTGAGTTCTCGACATCTCGATCTCTGTCCATACAGTCTGAATTCTCGACATCTCTCTATCCATACAGTCTGGTCAATCTGAATTACCCACATCTCTCTGTTCATCCTAACATCTCACATGGTCAAAAAGAAGTCGGATCATTCTTATTCCCACATCTCACTTTGTAAGAAACTCTATAATCATAACCTTCTCCCACATCTCACTATGGATGAAACTCTGATCATAACATCTCAGTGTTAAGGAACGTTTTACCATAGGGTTCAAAAAAGTGAGAAGTTGGGAGTGGGGTGATATTATCATAAATCACCATACTTTACAAAGCATTCAAAGGTTTATCATGGTTAAGTCTTTAGTTTACAATTAAAAATAAACTACGTGATTAAATGATTTATAATCATTATCATAGGTAACTTAATTTTCTAGTATAAATGGTCATTCCAGACTCATTCCTGTACTTGGAAACTTAAGACCAACCAGAAAATAAACTATTATAGTGATTTATAAGTGTCTACCCTCCGTGTAAACAAAAATCACTCAAACTGAATTAAATAATTAACTTTAAAGCCCACCGACGTTGATTTTAACCCCTAAAGAGTACACGTTTCCGATGCGTATAGTAACTTTTTTCAATAGTACCACTCCCACAATCCAAATGGATTAACTAATTATATTCATTTATTTGACCTTGGATTATGCACCAGTAATCCTGACTAAACAATGCAGCGAAATATTTACAGATTAATCACCAATATTGCAATGTGGCACGTTTGGAGATCTATATATAATATAAATTCACGGTATGAAATGTACTATCGGGATTATTCGTTCATGATGGGCGTCTTTCTGTTTCCATACACTGCATGTTCAAATGGGATAGTCAATACAAAATCTTGTGCTTTTTTCGTCCTCTCTAAAAAGATGTGGGATGCCCATTCGACATGATAGCTCTTTCACATTTTGCCCTCTGACATGTCATCTACCTCTTGCTGTGGCTTTTGAAAGGTTTTCTTCGAGGAACTTATTATATAGGAAAATTGTCCCATCTCGAACTTGGGAAAATTTTCCAATATAATATAAATTTATCTGATTACGAAAGTAATATAGGCATTGGTTGTGGTTCCATAAATACATACCTTCACTCGATGTTTCAAACATGCCATATTAGAAATGTCTGGAAGTTGCTCTCTCACTTCCTTTTGGTTTACGCCGCGGGTTCAAATTCCACTGTGGGACTTGGAGATCGGTCCTTCGGATGAGACCGTATAAACCGAGGTCCCGTGTCGCAGTAGATGCTGGCACGAAAAAGATCCCTCATTTCTCAATGGCCCTAAGTGCCGAGCATAGGACAAAATTTACAACTGGCCACCTGCAAGTGGTGGCGTCTCCATGAGTGAAAAATTCTGTAGAGAGACATTTAACAGCAAATCAATCTGACTTGCTTTTGCAGACAGATACATTTGTACTGCCTTCAGGTGTTGGATAAATTGAGTTAATTTCAGCAACAATTATAATTAATTGTGCTTTTCGTTAACTTCGTTATGAACAATACAATAATTAAACTTTTTGATCCTTCTATAAATGATTATTTCAACAGATATAAATATAAACAATAAAATGTCTTTCTTTGTTTGTTATTACTGGAATTAAATGTCGCAGCTATTGTAGAAAAAAATTTACATAACCCGCTTACGCGGGCTATGTATTTTTTCTGCAACAGCTGCTACCGTTAATTCCAGTAATATAACAACAAACAAAGATATTGTTTTAGCCACTACGTGTAATAATCTAACAGAGTTTTCAAACAACTTGCATGTGAGGCTTGACTTTGTTCGTGCTCTAAAGAATTTGTATCCAGGTCATCGGCACTTAATGTTTTTACTGGCCAGTATCTTTCTTACTCATTGGTGGAATTGTTGTGTGTGTGTGATTTTTTTTTTGTATTTTAAAAACTCTTAAACAATCAATCGTACACTTGTTACGATATAGAATTAGAAACTTTGTCAGTCCAAATCATGTACGCTCTAAAATTATAAGTGAAAATTTTTTTCGAGGGACGTTAAACAACATACAATCTATCTATCAATCTGTCACTTTTATATTAATTTCTATAGCCATATCAGCATTGTCTGTCACTGCTATATTAGTACTAGCTATGTCAGTAAGCCCCCTCCCCCACCCCTACCAAAAAAAACCCTGACCCAGGGGCAATGAATTTTACAATATTGGAAGAGACATGAACACTCTTGTTCATCATTTATAACTATATGGGTATGTACTTAATTAGTTTAATACCCAGGAGCAGAGGAGAATATTTTCAAAGGATTAATGTATTTTCACTTTATAATCTCTGCTCCAACACCTGACCTCTGACCCAAAGGCCATAAAATTCATAATTTTGGAGGAGGCACTCTTGGTTTTCATAACTATCTTCTTAGTTTGTTTAATACACAGGAACAGAGGAGGAGATTTTCAAAGAAATAATGCACTTTTACTATATATGATTTATAAAGCCCCACCCCAGCACTAGAACCCTTAACCCTGGGGCCATGAATTTTACAATTTTGGTAGAGGACTCTATGCTGATTACAATCATGCCAATAGTTTGCCTGCTTGATGTCCAGGAGTAAAGAAGATTTTTAAAGATTGCATTAAATTTACTTGGTTTTGGCCCCACCCCTCAGGCCCCAGGGAGGGCAGGGACCATGAAATTCACAAATTTTGTTTCCTTTCAGCTGTAGATGCTGTGTACTAAATGTGGTTGAAATTGGTTCAGTGGTTCCAGAGAAGAATCTTAAAATGTTCAAAGGTTTTTGACTGACGAACGCAACGGATGAAACAGATAGCAGTCGGTCACCTGAGTAAACTCAGATGATCTTTTTAAAAAAACAAGTGGACTGTCTTTAAAATAATATATTTCCATTACCCCTACTTGAGATTAAAAAAATTTTTGATAGGTTAATGAGAAAAAATTTTGTTCTCAAAAAATTTCAGTGCTTAATTTAACATGATGCCCATGGGCCTTGTGGTCACCTGGGTCTCATCTAACAACTTTAAAGCAATTGTATTTGGTTCCTGTTTTAAACCAAAAGCCATGAAATTTACAATTTTGAAAGAGGCATCATTGTTTTTCATAATTATACACTAAGCAATTGCTTACTTAGTTTACTAAATACCCAGGGGTAGATCAGAGTAACCAAGAAAAATGCATTTCCACTTTATAACCACCAGTTGTGCACCCCACCCCACAGGAACCATTGACCCTAGAATATTTCAAGATTTTGGAAATTTTATCATAAATCTTATTTCACCAGTCATTATGGTCATCAGTATCATTTAACAACTTTAAAGCAATGTATTTGGTTCCTGTTTTAAAGCAAAAGCCATAAAATTCACAATTTTGAAAGAGGCACCATTGTTTATCATAATTATTCACTTAGCATGCTTACTTTGGTTACTTAATACCCAAGGGCAGATCAGAGTAACAAAGAGGAAATGCATTTCCACTTTATAAACACCAGTTGTGCACCCCACCCTACAAGAACTACTTACCTTGGGGCAAATATTTCAAAATTTTGGAAATTTAATCAAAATTTTTTTTTCATCATTAATGATTAAAATACCAAAGAGCAGATTTCAAAGCATTAATTTATTTTCAGACTTTTGCTCATACACCCCCCCCCCCGTACCCCTGACCCAAGGGCCCTAAAAATAACCAAATTGGAAGAGGCGCCTATCTTCATCAAAAATATGTACTTAGATCCTTGGCATATATATTACCCAGGAGCAAAGAAAAAAATCTCCAAACACCAGAACCCCTGACCCAGGGATCCTAAAATTCACAATTTTAGAAGATGCAGCCTTATTCAACAAAATCATGTACTTGGTTAGTTTATTTACTACCTCAAAGCAGAGAAAAAGATTTTTAAAGTTTGATTGTTTTTTCACTGTACATATAACCAATACAGCCCCACCCTTACACCAGAACCCCTGACCCAAGGGCCATGAAATTCACAATATTTTGTAACAGGAAAGGAGAAAATGCATGGCTGGACCGGGAATCGAACCCGGGACCCCTGTATCTCCAGTCAGGTGCTCTACCGATTGAGCTATCCAGGCCGATATCCACGGTCCGAACCATTACATTCCTCCCTCCTTAAATGGTCTTCGCCCTCGAAGACACAACCCAAGTTCTTATTAGCCCCTGGCAGGACTTTCACCTGCAATTCCAGGGGTGGTCAACGGCACCAAATCTGTAACAGGAAAGGAGAAAATGCATGGCTGGACCGGGAATCGAACCCGGGACCCCTGTATCTCCAGTCAGGTGCTCTACCTACTGAGCTATCCAGGCCGATATCCACAACCCAAACCATTACAATTTGAAGAGACATTCTTGTTCATCATAACTTTGTACTCGGTTAGTTAAAATTATTTAAGACCCAGGAGCAGAGAAGATTTTCTAAGAATTTATGCTATTTCACTATATAACCTATTTACCCTAGCCCTTGCACCAGAACCCCTGACCCTTGGGTCATGAAATTCACAATTTTGGAAGAGGCAGTCTATTCAACATATTGAAAAGTACATTGTACTTGGTAAATTTTTATTTAATGCAGAGGAGCAAAAAAAAGTTTTTCAAAGAATTTTTGCATTTTTGAT
>PRKT01000050.1:517977-536003 GCA_003671525.1 Saccostrea glomerata
AAAATTTTGATCACATACACCCTTCTCCTATGTGTCTTCTGCATATTCCAAGTTTGAAGTCTAAATGTCTAAGGTATCTAAAGTTATGTTAAAATCATGTTTTTTCTCTATTTGACCTTGAACATAGAAAGGGGTCAAGGTCAAAGTTTAGGTGCACTACATCTTGTATTTAATGTCTTCTTTCTATATGTCAAGTTTGAAGTCCTAATATTAAAGGGTACTCAAGCTATTGCCAAAACTCTATTTTAATGTAAAAGTTTGACCTTGACCTTATATATAGATCAAGGTCAAAAATTTTGGTGGCGGACACTCCGCCTCAAGGTCATCTATCTAAGTTCCAAGTATGAAGTCTTCAGGTCAAAGGGTATTCAAGTAACGGCCTGGACAAAATTTGGATGAAGAAGAAGAATAATAAGAAGAAGAAGAAGAAGAAGAATAAGAAAATCGACAAAAACAATATGTCTCCCCTTCGGAAGGGGAGACATAATTATTTAAGACCCAGGAGCAGAGAAGATTTTCTAAGAATTTATGCTATTTCACTATATAACCTATTTAGCCTAGCCCTTGAACCAGAACCCCTGACCCTTGGGTCATGAAATTCACAATTTTGGAAGAGGCAGTCTATTCAACATATTGAAAAGTACATTGTACTTGGTAAATTTTTATTTAATGCAGAGGAGCAAAAAAAAGTTTTTCAAAGAATTTTTTTCAATTTTTATCACAATATAATGTATTTAGCCCTACCCTAGCAGTAGAACCCCTAACCTTGGGGCCATGAATTTCACAATTTGGTAGAGGACTCAATGATGATTACAATCATGCAAACAGTTTGACTGCTTGATGTCCAGGAGTAAAGAAGATTTTTAAAGATTGCATTAATTTTAGTGGTTTTGGCCCCACCCCTCAGGCCCCAGGGGGGCAGGGATCATGAAATTCACAATTTTTGTTCCCCTTCACCCATAGATGCTTTGTGCCAAATTTGGTTGAAATTGGTTCAGACTGTTGCAGAAAAGAAGCTGAAAATGTTCAAATGTTAACGCAAGACGGACGCAAACTGATAGCAATAGGTCACCTGAGTAAAATGCTTCAGCTCTATGAGAATACCAATTGCATTCCCTATTACAACGGTATTTCTTGCTCTGTCAATTTTGGAAGAGGCAAATCTGCTAACCATAACTATGCAGATCTTCTAGTATTCCCTGTCCCTTGTGCCAGAGACCTAAGAAGAGACACCCGACCCTTGTTTATCATAATCATGCAACTAGTTCATTTTGGAAAAATATCCTTGGGCCATGGATTTCAAAATTTTGATAGACGGCTTATTGCTCATTACAATCTAAATTTGTTTTAATTAATTACCCTTCTCAGCTGATACTCACTTATTACACATAATGAAAATCGAATTTTATTACAATTAAACAAATGAACATAAATGATATCTCTTCCATGTCTAAAGTTTGGTTCACTTTCATTTCTACTTTCACAAAGAGGTTATACCTGCAACACATCTGTTTTTTAATTGTTATAAGTTCTCATTATATCATGACAGACCTTCATTTCGCATGTTAAAGACAACAGATAATTCTTTTGAGAAGTTCACTGTAGAATTCCAATGTTGCAATATTGAATATTACATGATAGATCATTACACGAGGCAGATTTTTTTTCTGTAATTGCAAGCACCATGAATGTGTAGATAGATGAAAAACTCTTTCAAGCTCTTTAATAGCTGTTTACAAGCCAATCTTTTCAAAAATGTCAGCCTTCTCTACAAATCTTATTTGGTTCCTTGATTGGGTCTTCCGCCATTCTCAACCCAACCTTCTTTTGACGACAGACAGAATCAAACCTCTTTTCTAGATGACAGACATCATTTTTGGATGAAAGACTTCAACTAATCCATTTTTTTGACGACCGACATCAAACAATACCAATTTTGGATGACAGACTTTGATTAATCTTTTTTTTGACGACGGACATCAAATAAACCTTTTATGGATGACAGACTTCGATTTGTCTTTTTTTGAAGACGGACATCAAATAACACCATTTTTTGATGACAGACTTCAATTAATCCCTTTTTTGACGACGGACATCAAATAACACCATTTATGGATGACAGACTTCGATTTCTTCCTTTTTTGATGACGGACATCACTGAGTACCATTTTTTGATGACAGACTTCAATGTTTCCCTTTTCTTAATAACAGACATTCTTCACCACTCTTATGCTGACGACGGACATCATTTATGACGTTTTGCTGACGACAGAAAGTTTTTTTTCCGTATTTGTTGGTATTTTTTCTGGGGAGTCACTATTCCAAATGACAGACATTTCCAATTTTTCTTTCGCACAATCATTCAGATAAGTTTGGTTTAAATAATCCAGTTTCTTTCAAACCAATTATTTACAAAATATTAAAAAACATGAATAAGTGTCTCTCCAGTGAATTCTAGAGAAAGTAATGACCTTAATACAAATATATCAAACAATAATTGACCTTAAAACAACAGACTGACAGACAATATTGAATTAGACCTTCTCACGCAATACAAAAATGACCTTAACCACAATCAAAAATGAAACAGACAGACAAAACAAATGTCATCTATAACAGTTTGATTCATCATGTTCAGACAGACAAGTATTCAACCCATAAAAATGTGTGATTGTGAGAGACCATACCTTGACCTATTACAGAGTTTGATTCTGATAAGATAATCTTTCGCTCTTTAAATGCTTGACTTAACAAATTATATTCTTATATTACATGGTGTTGATAAAGACAGACTATAATTTGACTTAATATGAGTATGCTAAAAATCTATGCAATTAAATCTTTAGTAGAAATTTCTACCGTCTCATTTCAAAATCATATTTTGTTTCTTAAAATATAAAAGAAAACTACTGCATGTTGGTTTTTTGGAAAACATATTGTAATATTTAAACAAAAGATAAAGATAACAATTGTAAATTAACAATGGTACAAAATATATGTATAGAACTTTAAAGAACACATTTGTGGTCTCTGATAAATCACTCTGTATATCACTCACATTTTTATGACATTATTAATGTATGAGCAAATAAAAAAAATAATAATTATATTATCAATCATCCATGTTGCCATCTCATCATAAAAATTTTAGTGAAGGAAAACAATAAGTTCCTTAACATGCTAAATACACATCAAAAATGTTCAATGAAAGCAATATAACACCAAATCATGATATCCAAAACTCTTGGTTTTTTTAAATGGAAAAAAAAAATTAGACTGATTTCACAATTGAGCCAAAAATTCATCTAAACTAGATGAAGCCTCATTTTCAGGAGTTGTAATAAAATCGGCTAAATCCTGGACATCTGGGATTAATTCATCATCATTTAGATCTAAGCTGGGGGTCTTTGTACTATCTGTGCCTCTCGGTAACTCTAGACTTTCAGGCATGGTGAGATTTAAAGCACTGTAGAGACTCTGAAGAACATCACATCCTTCAGAAGCTTGCACATCCATCATTTCTTTCTGAGGTAAGGACTCAGGAGAGCTGACACTGGAGTCGCTACACATGGATTTCCTTCGCTTGGCGTTTACGTTTGCCACTGCCTTCAACTTCCGCTTCTGTATTGTGAAAGTATCACTGTAGGAACTTAAAGCTGGGCTGTTGGGGCAAGAGGAATCTCCGGACATTGAGTAAACGCTAGCACTCCTCACAAGTCTAGAAGATTGGGACATATCAGACTTTAAATTCTTGGTGGAAAAATAGCCCTCAAATTTCTTTTTTCCTATGAATGGAGTTCTAAAGTTTGACCTATTTGATCCAGTAGGCTTAGTCATATTATTAGCACCACATACAGCAGAAATGGATTTACCTGTCCTCTTTTCCACTTGTAAGACTAGAGAGTTTTTGGATTTCCTTTGAATCAGTGACTTAAGAAATGCTGGTGTATACACATTTGTAGAACTGGATAAAGCTGGCGACTGAGTTTTTATTTCAGTTTGGTTTTGCATCGTAACTTGGTTACAGACATTAGATATCTTACTGCCTCTCTCTCCTAAATAGCAGTTGTTTCTAGAGAAGTTCGCAGTGTTTGACAATGGACCAGGTGACTGAAGTTGTTGACCTTTAACCTCAGATGGCACCTGAATTATTTGTCCTGTATTGGTCAATTTGACCATCATGTACGGCTTCAGAGCTGCTGGGGATAAAAACTTCTCTGTACTGCTACTAGAACCAACATCTGCAGGCTTCTCTTTAACCATTTTCTGCAAAGCTGCTTCATTGGCTGTCAGAGACTTCCTACCAGAAAAATGCTGACAATCCTCTTCCTTACGCTTTTCTCCAATCTCAGCTGGCTGTTTTACTGAGAGCTTCATTCTCTGTTTTGTTTTATTGCTGAAAGTCTTATCCATGTCCATCTGGAGGGAACTTTCCCACATGACCATGTGAATTTGTTCTGCAGGAACACTGAAGGGACATTTTTGGAACTGACAAACTGGAGATTTTAAATCATCGCATTCCATCCAAAGTGACTCTTAAAAAGAAAGATACAAGTTTTAACAATTTTGTAAATTAAGTTTTTCAAAATCAGCTTAGCCCTTTCTAAAATGTATGAAAAATATATTACCTATTGAATCAGTTAGTAATACATAATACATTACATATACTTAATAGACTTGCCTCTAGTCATTTCTGTGCATGTTTTTTAAATTAAAAAAGATGTCTTTTAAACAACAAAGAACCACCTTAATATATCATTTATTTGAACATTGCACACTTACCTTGACTGTCATATATCCAGGTAACAAAATGATCAGGGTTGTTAAGGTATTGGATCAGGCCCCTCACTCTGTAAAGTTTCCCCCCAAAGGAAAAATTCAGCTTCTCCAGACTGTTACTTCGGAGACCCTCTACAAAATGGAGGATGACCACATCTGATAACCTGAAAAACACAATAATATTAAATATCATTCTCAAATAAAATATAAAAAAATATCATAAATTATATATGTCGAATAAATTATGGTTTAAATGTGAATAGACATCGAAAAACAATTTGCATATATAATTATTATATTATAAATCATATTCTGTTCAGTGTGCTTTAGGAGTTACGTCTCGAACTCTTAAGACCTGAACAAGAATAAAACTACTTACTCTTCAAATACCATTTTGCGTTGTTGCCATGGTGCCCTACATTTGAAGCAGGATCGTTCCATGGTCGGCTCTGCTGACTCTATGTTCTCCGGAGGTTTAGGAATGGTAGGAAGTACCTGTTGATATGAGTCACTTTGTTCATACCCACAAGCCCTGCAGTGAAAATCAAACCTGTACTTCATCATCATCAGCTTCTGGGCATCAGAGTCTCCCTTTATCAATAGAGGAATGGCAAACAAAGGGCTGTCATTTTTGCCCTTCTCACACTGCAAACTTGGTTGGAGCTTCTGGAAAACAGTCTCTCGAACATTTTGTAAAATACAAAATGCATTATGATATCTATCTTCAACAGGATAATGTTCTGAAACAAGCTCTGAACTGAGTTTCATCCCTGCACCTGTTTTTATGCCGTTATCCATCACAGAAAGATGCTGGAACTCATTAACAATGTCAGATGACTTTGGTACTGCAGATAAATCATGTCCAGGCATTGATTGAACTTTACAGTCCATCAAAGAGCTGGGTTGCTTTCTTACAGATGGGATTGATTCCTGTGAGGCATTAAGAATGTTGCAGGCCTGGTTGTATGCAGTGAGTAGGGTAGTGAGTACTGATTTGTCTGTATCATTATTAAAAGATTTCACATGTTCTTGAAGCTTTTTACAATGAACAAATAAACACATTACTACGTCAAGCCAGCACAATGCCTCTTTATTCTGCCACTGTGGGAATAAGAGTGTTTTGGTTTTGATACTCCTGGCCTCCTTGCAAACAGTTGCTCCATTACTTGTAAACCTTTCCTCATTTTTCCCTTTCCCTAATTTTCCTGGTATATATGGTGTATGAGGTTTTTCTACAGTTGGAGGCTTGGTTGAAGAAGTAAGTATTTTCCTTACATTTGCTGAGCAGGGAATGACATCTCTGTGTTTCGTACTGGCAGTGACAGGTTGTGCTCTCTGTGGTGTTTGTGAAGGAGTTCTTTTTCTTGGTGATATTTCGGTGTACTTTCTGTTGACAATAATACTCCCTGGGGAGGACTGGCCAATAGGGTAGGTACACTGAAATTATTAGAAATTTTAAGTGTTAAGATTAAATAAATGGTAGACGATCTTTTTAAAAAGAGGGGGAGGGGGTAAAATGTTAATTCTGTATTAAAAAATAACTGTTCATTCATCATTGTCTGTTCAAAATATTTTTAAGCAGCAAAAAGGAAATATACATTTCCTAAAGAAATATTGCTTGGGCCAAGAGAGTTATAGATGAAAAAAATCTATTTTTCTCTTTTCTTGAGATTGTCCAAGTTATAATAATTAATTAATTAATAATAAATAAATACCTTGTCATCCTCACAAAATCGCACAGCCTCATCAAAGTTTATTTGATACACTCGCAGTCGGTTGGATTTCCCAGCTGCCGCACATACATGGCAGAACTCTGAGAGATTCATGCTGACCTGAGAAATTTCCAAAAATGTAAAGGCATGACTTGTTTCTTCCTAACACATATATATAATCTTTAATAACGAATATCATACGTTTGATCACACGTGACCTAACCGGGAAAAATCGTTATCTGTGCGTTTCAACAATGGCTCGACGCCAACATTTCTTTCAAATCATTAAGAGGATTGTGTATTCAAGTTTTTCTCTACCTGTTATTTAACATTACTTTACCATAGCATACTTACAAAACAAAGACATCACTTTCTCTTTCGACTGACTCTCCTTCAACACATGCCCGACGCCATTTTCTTATCTTGCACGCAATGCATCATGGGAAGATGGTGTGTGTAATTTTAGCAATCATGTATTTTCCATAGTATAATAAAAATAAAATGACTTATTTTGTAGAAGAGGATAATATTTTTCATATGTAAAATATTTGAATGAAACTGTGAATTTTTTTTGTAATAATATTTTGAATCTGTAGAATCGCTTTAGAAAAGTCAAATAAGTTCAATATAGTACCGAGTTCTACTGTTACCCAAAGCAAGCGTCTTATGAACCATGATCTTTTGTTGACATGCAGCCAAGCAGCAATGACAAGACTTTAGATTTCAGATAAAAGATTCCATATCAAGTAATTAATTTTGATGAATTAATCGAGAGAACTAATTTAAATCATTGTATAAGCTTACTATTTTATACTACATCTGTGCAGTTGATCATAACACCTTTTTTGCGATTGTAAACCTTTTCATAAAGAGCATACTGAACTAAGATATAGCAGTTTTGTATAGTTCACCTCTAGTTCATGAATGCAAATAAATTACTTGTTTCACTAATACATCGATAATTAAGTTTTGAAGCTTAGAATGGAGAATGTGATGGACCTTCTTAACAGGTCCAAAATGATTTATTCGTTTTTTTTTAAATAAAAAACATAAATGCATTTGCTTTCACTTGTCAAATTGTAAATGAATGTCATTGTTTAATCTTAATTACCAGATACTACACAAGGAAGATGGCAGACACTTTTGTCATCACTGGAACTCGACCTCCTTCTTCTTCAGGAAGTCGGCCTCGCAGCGGATACCATAAAGTGAGCAACACAGCGGAAGTGGACGAAACTTTGTTTAGATCTCACAATTTTACACAAGTACACGACAGTCAGAGTGGTACATTTCCATTCCAAACAAAAACTCCAAAGGAAAAGAAGAGAGGCCCACCCTTGCTCTGGGCTCCTAGCCCATCTGAGCAAAAACCTAGTAATTACCATAATTTTAAACCTCGTGTCAATCACACAAGTGAGTCACAGAGGTACAGATTTCACAACCACAAACCCACATTTGTTGATGAAACTCTCTTTGGTCATAAGCTGGAAGAGCCATCGTTTGAAGCCCCATGGGCAGAAAAGAAAAAGAAGCCCACCCCACTAAACTGGGCACCTCAAGACTTCTCTTCATCAAGGCAAATGACTCAAGCTCATGCTTACAATAGTAATGAACCATTTTCTCTGGATGGGAGGCCACCTTCAAGACAAGGGAGGCGACCTGCAAGCACCAGAAACCGTCCATGCACGGTAGAAAGTGTAGCAAGCTCAAGGTCTTATTGGAAGCCATGAATCATATATACACAGAACCATAGGCCTGGTTATTTTTTTTTCTTCTGATCCTTGTACACCCAGTGTCAGTATTTGTTTATGAATCCATAAGTGACAATTCATTTTCATTTTTTTTTTGTCCATTTCAGAGGTTTTTATGTAAAATGGATCCATGTATATGAGAAATTTATTCTTTAAAGATGATTGGTTTATAGTGAGACAAAATGAGAGAAAGCAACATTGTTTTTAACAAATTCCTATAAACAGTTGTTGACCCTGAGTGCCATTTATTTTAAGTATATCATAGATCTGAATACATTATCCTTCTGCTGCAAATTGAAATTTTTAAGTATGATTTATTGTGTCTGCAAGGTATGATTATAAAAATTAGAACATTTTCCATGCTTAGACAAGGTCAATCTAATTAAAATCAGACTTCTTAGATACGCGCTGTATACACTCTGGGTAAGAAGCTTCTTACGCAGAGTGTATACGGCGCGGATCTAAGAAGTCTGATTTTAATTAGATTGAGACAAGTTCTGCAGTAAAACTTATGAGACACACATTTCTTTCTGATTTAAATGTACATATATTCAAATTTTGATTTTAGTTTCATTACGTTTTAATGCTCTCTTTAAAGTTGAGGAAACTTTTATATTCTAACAGGTATCTCGATACTTTTCTTTGCTATATATAGGAAGTATCTCTTAATTTTGTAAAGAAAGTTGTTGTTTCATATGCATGTTCTCATATTTTTAAATTTCCCTTTTCTCTTCTGTAAGTCAAATTTTCATATTTTTAAAAGTTGTAGCCTTAGATTTCTATCCCTCTGATTTTAGGACCTTTACTCAGTTTACTGACTAGTCACTTAGTTTTAGACTTAAAAATATTACACACTGATCAACATGTACTTCTACTGAAAACTTGTCAATGATAAAAAATGAGACAATTTTAGTCAATTTATTCATTATTCTAAAACTGAAAGACTGTTTTCTAAAAGGAGAGTAATTAAACTTAAAGCATTTTCATCAATCACATGTATATTAAATCCTAATATAATGTTTGTTATGTGGAATTGTCTCATCATGTCTCTAAATATTGCATTGATCAATTGAATTGGAAAAATGAAGAAGAAGATATATTAGGTGAGACGTGTTAGAATTGTCCCAATGTTGTTACTTATTGTTGTTATATGTTGGTGATGCGAAATTTGTAAGATATATATTTGATGATAATAAAATTTAGTTACAAAATGACATTTAATCCCTGTTTAGAATTATTGATAGTTAATAAGAAGGAAGGTAAAAATAAATCATAGAAACCTTTTTTTTCTTTTGAAATTGACAAAAATTATATATTTATGATATCAACCAGCAGAAGTATTTCAAGGCACTTGTACTCTCAATTATGGAGTCAGCCCTATTTTTTCAAGTATTAAATGAAATATGGAAATAATTAACAAACAGTAATCAAGCTCAAAGGTCAATTAAACTATACAAATCAGGAGCAGAGCAATCACGAACCTCCAAAACATCAGAGTTTGGATTAGGAGTTTAAATTATTTGTTTATTATTAATTATCCTGGAGTTATTGCTGTGCAGGGATTTTTATTACTGGAATTAACGGTCGCAGCTATTGCAGAAAAAAATTACATAACCCGCGTGTTTGCGATGACGCACTTGTTTAAGGACAGACGAGACGTTCCTCAATAATATATATTTTAATTGTTCCTAGATTTTTTCATGCATTGAATAATTACTACTTTTACATGTTTATTCACAATAATTGAGATATCTTACCAGGCATTCGTGCGAGATACCAGAGGATGGCATTTCTTTTATAATCCTTTAGAAAAAAAACAACCCAGTTGCCAAAATTACATTTTTAGAGTTTCAAAATTTTAAAAACAATAAGAAACAGTTTTAGAAATCAGAAAGTCATTAAAATTATGCATATTTTTCATACCTTATGAAGATATACAAAACAGATATTTAAGGAACTTATCGTCTGACCTTAAGTTTCAAAGTTCTGAATGAAATTTATATATGGAAAAGAATGAACAGTATATTTAAGTTCAATAGCTCATGCAAACAATACAAAGCAAAACAAACAGGGATCTAAAACATCAGAGGTAGGATCAGGTGCCATTGAGGAGAAAGCATGTGCATCCTCTGCAGATTAGTTTCACCTGCCCTTTTCTAATAATCCTGATGGGGAATCAGTCGACAAATCGGTGTTTAATTAAATAATGCTCTAACAATAATTATGAAAAACGTTAGTCAGTATTTGACTAAATGATACACTGATTGCATCTGCTAATCACAGGGTGATTGTATTAACTATATTATAGAACTTTGTTAATAATTCATAACTAACCTCGTTTTACTAATTGTTCATATGTATTCCATGCTCTTGCGTATCGAATCTACTGATGGACTGAAATCAAACTGTAATCAAATCAATTGAAATCAATAATCTTCGTAAGGGTTTAATTTTCGTTGTTATCGAGATATGGAAAGACCCATAAATTTATGACCACCACGAAAGGTTAACTTTCATATGCATGACGACTTAACATTTTCCAACCACGAAATCAAATACCCACAAACCAATATTTTTTCCCTCAAACCTAAAAAAAATTGACATATTATTTAAACTTACATTATAAACCCCATTTGCAGAAGATTAAGATTATATTGCTGCTTAAGTAGGGAGAGTTGACGATTGAAAAGGTTATATAAATCATCAAGTGCATCAGAAAGCTTTGTTGTTAAGTAACCATTAACTTTTTTTCTGATGAAATATCCAAATATGAAGCAGATGTGCCAGGCTCTGTGGGTTATGATTTTCAAGTTCGCTCGGATTTATCATGTCGACATGTAAATGGAAAAGAGTATTGTTGATTTCATAAAACTGGGCTAGTCGAAATGCATTTTTTCTCGTCATTTGATAAGAATCGAGCGCAGCTTCGCTTGTTTCAAGAAATTCTAAAATGAAGTATTTAATACAAAACTAACAAATTTTCATTTCAATCTTTTATTATACATAATTTATATTAATTGCAGACACAATCAATAAAGGCGTGAATTTCTGGCTTAACAAACATGCATATTCATCACCTGTGCAACTGTGGAAAAGGTGAAAATAATGAACAGCAATCGACCTCCAAAGAATCTATAAACAATACAAATCTGTAAAGAGGCTTCACAACATGGACCCCTGGAAATTCCAGAGCTAGGATCAGGTCTCATGATTTGGCAACATTCACTGCATCAAGATGGTTAAAAAGGTGAATCGAGTGATTCACATCCAGTTTTCACTGTAAAGCTCTTACAGTTGTGAGCTAAAAGATTCCCTCCAGCTCGGTCTTCTCTGATGTTTTAAAGTGGGGAAGAAAACAATATTTCTTATCATTGAAGACCTCTGTATGAGGTAAGTTTCAGACACACGCGGAATGGAACACCCCATCTCATACAGTCGTGCTGACATCGCTGTGACCAGGACAGTCCGAGAATCTCCTCACATTTTCCACAAACGGATTGACAATGTATCCCACTTCTTTTGCTCATTTGGATCACATTTGTCTTGCTAGAGTTTGTCAGTTTTGAAGTTCGTTTATAATTAATTTTTTGTGCTTCTTTTGAAATAGGATATTTATGTTCTTTAAAAAACAACGTATGAGAAGAACATGTTTGAATAAATAACGTGAACATTATTGCCATTTCTAAATATTTCATCTTCCTTCAGCACTTTTCTGCACTGTAAATTTCTGAAAGTAAAACATCATAGAAGCATTTAAAATTTGGATTTTGAAAAACCTTGCAAAACAATTTATAACAAGGTCCATATCGGACATTTAAAACCATACTTTGATACTAACGATTGTATGTAGTAGAGGTTTTCTTCAGTTGTGATATTGCTTGCAAGAACACGAATTTTTATACCTTTGTCAATGTGTTAAGAGAAGTGAGTACATTTTATGGTAGAAAAGGGTGTTAATGAAGATAGAAAGGTTGAAAACACCCTCATATTTTAAATCATTAACCAATAATTAACGTGTATCACAGAGAACATGAATACGGCACTTTCAATGCTAACTTGACAGAAAATTGGAATGTTGTAGACGTTATAATGTTATGAGTAAAGTTTCATCGAGGGATTTCAATAGGAAGAGAAAGATTGATTATAACGAAATCATGTTTCATAAGAAAAAAAATAAAACGCAGGGTTTAGTCATTTGATTATGTATATCTTGAATAATCATCCCTTTATTTCATTCATTCCTTCATGATTCCAAGTATGGAGTTAATCCTTACGTCACGGGTTCGAATCCCACTGGGGGACGCGGAGATCTGTAGTTTGGATAGGACCTTTTAAACCGAGGTTCCGTACCGCTGTAGGCGCTGGCATCCTTCACTGCTTAATGGCCTAAAGTGCCGACTATTGAACAAAATTTGCAGCTCGCCACCGGCAAGCGGTGGCGTCTCCATATGAGTGAAAAAATATTCAAGATTGACGTTAAACAACAATAAATTAATCAATCATTGAATCGATATCCCCTTACTTTTGAGATAAAACGCACTCCAGAGCCTGAAATCTATTTCATATTTGGTGGTTTTGCTTGAGAAAGACATTAATAGCTAATTTTAAAAAAGTGTTTTTAGTAGAATTAGACTAAGTGCACATAAACTTGCAAAAGAATGTTGTAAATATATTTCCGCATTAAGAAATGAAAGATGTAATGTTTGTAATACTGGTGTGACCTATAATTCGCTTCTCTATAGGTAAGTCGTACTTTAGAGATGCTAAGTAGAACAGAAATAAAACTGCTTAGTTGAATGGAAAGAAAATCGAAACGATGATTGAATTATAATGAATTAAAGCCTCGGCTAACTCTCGGCTTTTATCTTTCAAACAACATTTCTAGACCTCGGAAGTTATTCTGCAACATTCACGAAAACGCAGAATTTATTTCTTAATTATGTCTTAGCCTAGATGATTTTTTTGGGAGGTCATTTAATAAATCTCTGAGGATCTTAAATGCAGCTTCACCTGATTCAAAAAATTTTATTATGAAGTACATGTATTTTAATAGATACAAAATAACAATTTTTCATTTCAATCTTTTATTATACATACATTAATTGCAGACGCAATTAATCAAGACAAGACAAGGATTTTCTGGTTTAACATATATGAACATAGATTCATCACCTGTGCAACAGTGGAAAAGGTTTAAAATACTGAACAGCAATCGACCTCCAAAGAATCTATAAACAATACAAATCTGTAAAGAGGCTTCACAACATGGACCCCTGGAAATTCCTGAACTAGGATCAGGTCTCACGATTTGGCAACATTCACTGCATCAAGATGGTTAAAAAGGTGAATCGAGTGATTCACATCCAGTTTTCACTGTAAAGCTCTTACAGTTGTGAGCTAAAAGATTCCCTCCAGCTTGGTCTTCTCTGATGTTTTAAAGTGGGGAAGAAAACAATATTTCCTATCATTGAAGACCTCTATATGAGGTCAGTTTCAGACACACGCGGAATGGAACACCCCATCTCATACAGTCGTGCTGACATCGCTGTGACCAGGACAGTCCGAGAATCTCCTCACATTTACCACAAACGGATTGACAATGTATCCCACTTCTTTTGCTCATTTGGATCACATTTGTCTTGCTAGAGTTTGTCAATTTTGAAGTATGTTTATACTTAATTTTTTGTGCTTCTTTTGAAATAGGATATTTATGTTCTTTAAAAAACAACGTATGAGAAGAACATGTTTGAATAAATAACGTGAACATTATTGCCATTTCTAAATATTTCATCTTCCTTCAGCACTTTTCTGCACTGTATATTTCTGAAAGTAAAACATCATAGAAGCATTTAAAATTTGGATTTTGAAAAACCTTGCAAAACAATTGATAACAAGGTACATATCGGACATTTAAAACCATACTTTGATACTTACGATTGTTTGTAGTAGAGGTTTTCTTCAGTTGTGATATTTCTTGCAAGAACACGAATTTTTATACCTTTGTCAATGTGTTAAAAGAAGTGAGTACATTTTATGGTAGAAAAGGGTGTTAATGAAGATAGAAAGGTTGAAAACACCCTCATATTCAAAATCATTAACCAATAATTAACGTGTATCACAGAGAACATGAATACGGCACTTTCAATGCTAACTTGACAGAAAATTGGAATGTTGTAGACATTATAATGTTATCAGTACAGTTTCATCGAGGGATTTCAATAGGAAGAGAAAGATTGATTATAACGAAATCATGTTTCATTAGAAAAAAAATAAAACGCGGGGATTACCCATTTGATTATGTATATCTTGAATAATCATCCCGTTATTTTTTCATTCATTCCTTCATTATTCTAGGTATGGAGTTGATCCTTACGTCACGGGTTCGAATCCCACTGTGGGATACGGACACCTGTACTTTGGATTGCACGTTTTAAACCGAGGTTCCGTACCGCTGTAGGTGCTGGCATCCTTCACTGATCAATGGCCTAAAGTGCCAACTATTGAACAAAATTTACAGCTCGCCACCGGCAAACGGTGGCGTCTCCATATGAGTGAAAAAATATTCAAAAAGGACGTTAAATAACAATCAATTAATCAATAATTGAATCGATATCCCCTTACTTTTGAGATAAAACGCACACCATAGCCTGAAATCTATTTCATATTTGGTGGTTTTGCTTGAGATAGACTTTAATAGCTAATTCAAAAAAAGTATTATAATGAAAGTAATGACTTCAATTTTTTTCTATCTTCAAATATCCTTAGTAATTGGGCGAAATACAAAAATGACCAGCATATGAAAAAACATCATTTCAAAATATAAAGGTTCCATTCAACATCTTTTACAGAGCATTAAACAAAGAATCATTCCCCAGTGCACTCAGGAGCAAAGATCACAATCTTTTGTTCATAAAAACTTTATTTCTTTTAGAAAGTCCATATGAAGATTTATTCAGAAAAAGATCTGAGAGATCCTCTTTTAGTAGAATTAGACTAATTATAAGTGCACATAAACTTGCAACAGAATGTGGTAAATATATTTCCGCATTATGAAATGAAAGATGTAATGTTTGCAATACTGGTGTGATTGAGAATGAAATTTTCATTTTCACTGTAAATATTATTCCAAGCTAAGAAACACATACTTTAGTAATATTTATAATATAAAAAAGAAAAATATAGATCTTGACAATGAAAAATATATATTACAATGATATGTGAACAGTGATATATATAAAGTCTTGAAAGTTACTGTAAAATTTATTAGAGACTGTTTTGAACATTGAAGTCAATAATTTGACACTTCCTAAGAATAATGTAAATATTATTTAATGATATCCAGTGGGCCTTTGCCAACTATTATGTTCCCCAAACGAAGTTGGGGAACATATTGTTTTTACTCTGTTTCTTATTATTATTATTATTATTATTTTTCTTCTTCTTCTTCTTCCTGGGTACTTTTTTGTCCGGGAATGATCTCGTAAACTATACATCCGACTAAGGTGAAATGTTTTTAGGGTCAGTAGACATGTTATGTAGATTTGTGGAACAAAGGTCATTTTCCGCGCACGTGCTTGCAAGAGCGTGCACGTGCAACATGTGAAATGACCGATTTAATTGATATAGGCGTAACTTTTTAAATTTTTGATGAAATGCTTTGAAACTTATAATATAAGGATATATTAGAAGCATAGACAATATGACATGGTCAAAATAGCAAGATCTCACGCGCATGCACGTGCGCTTTGCTCCGATTGGCTGAAACTAAAGTCTCAATATCTTTCTTATTTTTTGACGAAATCCTTTGAAATTTTGAAAATAGCCATGCATTAGGATATCCTACAAAAAGATATATAGCAATTATCATGAAAACACGTGCATGCACGTGTGCTGCAATCTGATTGGCTTAAACTTTAAATAGCTATAACTCCCTTGATTTTCAACCAAACAGGATGGGATTTGGAACATAGATAGATATACTGGACTACTACAAGAAAGTATGGTCACCATGCACATGCATACACGTGCATGTAAGTGCGCTGCATTCTGATTGGCTGAAACTTTAAACAGCTATAACTCCCTTGGTTTTCAACCAAACAGGGTGGGATTTAGAACATAGATGTAACGGACATCTACAAGAAGATATGGTCACCATGCTCATGTATGCACGTGCGTGCACGTGAAATGAGCAAAATAAAAAAAAGAACACTTGAATGAGGGTATCTTTTTATTACTTTTGGATTAAATGCTTTAATATTTAGTATATAAAAATATATAGATGATATGGTCATTACGCACATGCATTCACATACTCACGCAAAATTTGAATGAACTTTGTACACTTCTGGGTAAACGTTATTAAAGTCTCAAATGCATCGAGTTTGTCTTATTTAATGAAGCTTACAGGGAATATGGCACCAAAAGGGAGTTGGGGAGAGTTTGGGGAACATCTGTAACGGTCCCCGTTACAATTAGCACTAGTTGTAATTGTGTTTGTGCCAATAAAATAGTTGTTTCTTTGTATCTGTATTTATCTTCTTCTTGATTAAATATGTAAGGCCATTTTCTTCGTACGTAGAATTTCTTGATCGCGACAAGCTATTGACAAATAAATAATTTTACGCAAATAACAGAAATTAAATAATATAAAACATGTCAGTTAATAAAGACGTTTAAAAAGTACCCAACAGTTTGTAAGATAGCCTTAGTCTCCTATGGAAGGGAATTACCGCCAAAAGTCTATGTATCTTCCTTTAATTCTTATTCTACCTACTTCTTAATACTTTGTTATTATTGAAATTATATGTCACTTTATTGTTTTCATATTCGTCTTTATTACATTTCACTTCGAACTTTTATCATTCTTCATTTTGTCCTTACTTCTATGTTGCATTATTCTTGTAAATTCATTCTACTTTCTTTTCAACTTAAACAGTTTCTTAAATAACTTATTCAATCACGCAAACAATGAAGCATATTCAATGAAGACGAATGGAAGTTGTCAAACCGTCAAAATTTAGTGCGGCATTATAACGCTAGGTGGTGTGGTGTTCGCTACGAGTGTTGGTAAAACTAGGTAACCAAACCCGGGTCGGGTTATTTGAAATACTTCAATACACTTAAGTACTTTAATTATCAATCGAACTTCTGAAGGTCGGATCCAATAATCCGATCCAATAATGGAAAATATTCATTTTCTCTGGGCACACAGGAATAGCGGCCTCTTTTTTCAGACATAACTTCATACTATGTACTGAATATGTTCATTGAAAGGCCGATCCACTTTTTGTAAGAGTAAGGGTCAAATAAGTTAATGTAGTACGTGTAGTAGGAAGAAAATTTAAATTTGATTCTATAGAAGAAGTTGAATCTCACTCAAAACCCACCCCGCCTTCGAAGTAGGATTTCATTGGCATCGGAAGCAAATTGAAAGGGGAGGGACTAAGTGTAAGAATTTTTTGAAGTTCTTAAAAAAAAACCTGACAAACCAAAAAAAGAAAGAAAAGAAATGTCCATTTTCCAAACACAAATATTCAATTTCGTTGGGGGGGGGGGGGGGGGGGGGGTAGGTTCGAAATCCAGTCCCAAAGTTTTTTTTACATACATCACCACTTTCTCCATTTCAAACCTATACTGCATCGCGTCCATGGAAAGGGGGGCTAAACCTATGCAGGAACGTCTATACAAAGTCTATTTCTGGAAAAAAGTGGAGACTAAGCCTATGCGGGAACGTCTATACTAAGTCTATCTCTGGAAAAAAAGTGGGGTCTAAGCCCCCCCCCCC
>PRKT01000050.1:536018-552934 GCA_003671525.1 Saccostrea glomerata
AAAAAAAGTGGAGGCTAAGTCTATGCAGGAACGTCTATACTAAGTCTATCTCTGGAAAAAAAAGTGGGGGCTAAGCCCCCCCCCTTCCCCTCCACGGTTCCGACGCCTATGTATTTTCAAGTTTGGACAATTTCCTGGGTTTTTTTTGCGCTTGTCAAATTGTTTTCAGCCGGGTAGCTTTAATATTTATTCTCTTGTTGCCCTCCTCCCCACTTTCAAAAACGCACAATGCTACGTCACTGTTCTCTCGCCTGAAAATAGTTAACCCTTATAAATCGGGTTGTTTTTCACAACCTTCCACTGAACTGAACTTTATTTCACGACAGATAGTAACTGCTGATGCGCGTGATTCTAGGAACAGGGTTTTGCAAAGGAGTGAGGAGCGTTATGGGTAGGCATGCGCAGATCCAGAATTTTTTCCAGGGGGGGGGGGGGGGGCGCTTGCTTTAGCAGCCTTGTAAATTCCAGGGGGCCCTAGCCCACCCACCCCACCCCCACGACTCTAGATCTGCGCATGGTAGGCGAAATCGAAACCAGGCTACATGCACCTAGGCATACTAGAAACTCCCCGGTCTTTCTTCTGCATTAATATTTTATTTCAAAATAGCACTTTTCAATAAAGAAAGAAATATCTTTAGTACGCACCGTGTTTGTCATCAGCCAGGAGAGCAAAAAAAAAATCTTAAAACTCGAAAATTCTATTTGGTGGTAGTGAGGGGGGGGGGTCTTCAACCTTTTTTTCAGTGCTAAATTTTACTCATATGCCACTAAGTACATGACCTTTTAATTAAATATATAAATTGACTATTAGTACTGCAACAAAAAGTGTAAGGGATGGGGGAAACAAGCCATTCGCTGAACTTTTCCAGTAGTAAAAAGTTACGTTTAGGAAAATGTTTCGTGTCTACCTTACCCATTTTTCACTCAAATGGAGAAGCCACCTCCTGCCGGTGGAGAGCTGCAAATTTGTCCTATATACTCGGCACTTATAGCCATTGAGCAGTGAGTGATCTTTTTTCGTGCCAGCACCTACTGCGACACGGGACCTCGGATAATACAGTCTAGATCTCATCCAAAGGACCGAACTCCACGTCCTATAGTGGTAATTAAACCCACGACGTATTGATCGACTCCTTACTACTGTACTTAAATTCGTGACTCTAGAGCAGACGCCTGAAACACAGTGTCACGCGGGTGACTGCATCCAAGGGTTGGGGGTGGGGGTAAGAGTCATTATCCATATGTACTCTTGAAGATTATCTATGTTTATATTATCTAAAAGGATAAAATGATTTAATCATAAAACACTATTAAAATGATATTATTTAAATATTTATTCATATAGGACGGATAACATTACTTTTCTTCAAAAACTGAAAACGTTAGTACATGTATATATAAGCATTTGGGGAAAGGATATCTATTTAGGGGGACGAATTGCTATGTATAGCGAAATTTCCCACGGAAGACTAGCTATATATTGAAATTTCCCTGGGGGAAGTCCCACTGTATATAGTCTTCCAAAGGAAGCATCACTATGTAGTCAGTCTTCCAGGGGAAATCTTACCATCTAGCGAGATTTCCGAGGAAATGGCATGTATCGGGTACATACCTTCTGCACCTTAACTTTAGCAAACATCAGTCATTTGAAAATTTAAGTTCGATTGATAAAGTATTAAGGCAGAAAATTGGAAAAAAAACTCGAATAACCTCGGCCCGGTTTGCTTACCTAATTTTACCAACACTCTTAGCGAACACCCCTGCCACCTAGCGTTATAATGCGGCACTAAATTAGGACAACTCGTATTCGTCTTCATTGAATATGCTTCATTGTTTGCGTGATTGAGTTAACGTTCGTAATAGAGATAATCATTTAAGATACTGTATCAATTTAAAATAAAATAAAATGACTTTACAAGAATAAAGAAACATAGAATTAAGGACGAAATGAAGAAGGATAAAAGTCAAAGTGAAATGTAATAAAGACGAATATGAAAACAATAAAGTGACATATAATTACAATAATAACAAAGCATAAAGAAGAAGGCAAAATAAGAATAAAAGCAAGATACATAGACTTTTGGCGGTAATTCCCTTCCATAGTCTCCTAAGATTACAGACTGTACATCATTTTAATTTTCACGCACGAACTTCATTTTAGGGTAATAAACGCTAGAGAAAATTTATTCTCGCAAATATTTGTAATATAAAGAATTATATGTCACAATAATCACAGTTCTCGAAAACTTCGTATCGCTATTACTGTAAAGCAACTTTGATTCGCGTGCGAAAAATATTGGTGAGTTTCACGACATGCTTTTAGTCGCGAATATTAGTCGCTGCGAACCATTTATTTTGCTTTGTTTTTGAAGAAAAAATGTCCTAATTTGTGAAAATTAATCGCCGCGGATTAACAAGCGATTTCGCTGATGACCTATTACAAGATGCAATAAGAAGCAGTGGTTTACAATCTATGAATGAAGATTTTGATTCATAGTGAGGAAATATTGTATAAAGCGTAGAATTGAAGCAAACACGGACCTCCAAACCATCAAAGATGGGATCAGGTGCCATGGAGGAGTGGGCATCCCCTGCCGACCGGTCACACCTGCCGTGTGCTCCTTGTCCTAATCGGGAAATAACGGGAAAATCCGTCATCAATTCAATGTTTGAATAATGGATTAACAGTAAACATTTGACTCAATGATAAATCCCAACAAACCAATATTTTTTTCATCAAACCTAGAAAACTTGACCCCTCGAAAATATGTGATGTAAAATTACAGTAGAAACCCCATTTGCAGATGATAGAGTATATTGCTGCTTAAAAAGGGAGAGTTGACGATTGAATTGGTAAAATCATCAAATACATCAGAAAGCTTTGTTGTTTGGTTACCATTTACGTCTTTTCTGATAAAAAAAAAACAAGTATGAAACAGATGTGTCAGACTCTGTGGGATATTTGTTTTCAATTTTGGATTTCTCGTGTCGACATGTAAATGGAAAGAGCCATTGTAAATTTCATGAAATTTGTTATACATTCTACTATGATTATTGTCCAGATCAAAGAAATGCCTCGGACATAATTCTCCAATAAATCACGAACATCATCAAAAAATCAGATCAAAAATGCGTATCAAACCTTTGCAGTTGAAATGTTCACATGACTTAAGAATTAAATACATATTTAGACCACATCGATGTGTCGTCTTTTGCAATTTAAACACTGTATGTTGCAGAAAGTAACAGATGAATGTAGGTTTCTAAAGATAAGCGGGGCTGTAATTCACGGACCTCCCTACGCCATATTTAAACGTGATTTTAGTGATAAAGTGGTAAAATAGGAAACTTATTTTGTTATTGTTTATTCAAAAAGAGTTATCTATATATATATAAAAGCTACAAATAGATTCATAATTAATAAAAGGCTAATTTTAGTGCGACGAAAGCACATATCGTCTGCATTCTAATCACAAGTAAATAAACACATTTACACTCTGGTGCTAAATGGAAAAGCGTTATCGCAACATTGTGGCCTAATTCGTTTCTCTATAGGTAAGTCGTACTTTAGAGATGCTTAGTAGAGTAGAAATTTAAAACTGCTTAGTTTATTAATGGAAAGAAAATCGAAATGATGATTGAACTATAATGAAAGCCTCGGCTAACCCTCGGCTTTTATCTTTCAAACAACATTTCTTGACCTCGGAAGTTATTCTGCAACATTCACGAAAACGCAGAATTTATTTCTTAATTATGTCTTAGCCTAGATGATTTTTTTGGGGGGTCATTTAATAAATCTCTGAGGATCTTAAATGCAGCTTCACCTGATTCAAAAAATTTTATAATGAAGTACATGTATTTTAATAGGTACAAAATAACAATTTTTCATTTCAATCTTTTATTATACATACATTAATTGTAGACGCAATTAATCGAGACAAGACAAGGATTTTCTGGTTTAACATATATGAACTTAGTATATTCATCACCTGTGCAACTGTGGAAAAGGAGAAAATACTGAACAGCAATCGACCTCCAAAGAATCTATAAACAATACAAATCTGTGAAGAGGCTTTACAACATGGACCCCTGGAAATTCCAGAAGTAGGATCAGATCTCATGATTTGGCAACATTCACTGCATCAAGATGGTCAAAAAGGTGAATCGAGTGATTCACATCCAGTTTTCACTGTAAAGCTCTTACAGTTGTGAGCTAAAAGATTCCCTCCAGCTTGGTCTTCTCTGATGTTTTAAAGTGGGGAAGAAAACAATATTTCCTATCATTGAAGACCTCTATATGAGGTCAGTTTCAGACACACGCGGAATGGAACACCCCATCTCATACAGTCGTGCTGACATCGCTGTGACCAGGACAGTCCGAGAATCTCCTCACATTTACCACAAACGGATTGACAATGTATCCCACTTCTTTTGCTCATTTGGATCACATTTGTCTTGCTAGAGTTTGTCAATTTTGAAGTATGTTTATACTTAATTTTTTGTGCTTCTTTTGAAATAGGATATTTATGTTCTTTAAAAAACAACGTATGAGAAGAACATGTTTGAATAAATAACGTGAACATTATTGCCATTTCTAAATATTTCATCTTCCTTCAGCACTTTTCTGCACTGTAAATTTCTGAAAGTAAAACATCATAGAAGCATTTAAAATTTGGATTTTGAAAAACCTTGCAAAACAATTGGAAAAACAATGCCATGTTGTCATGTATCAAAACTGAAGCAACGATACATGAGTATCGTCTTCCGGAATTCGACATGAACCCGGACTGGTTTTTATGTCACACAATCAATATTTATAGGAGGCGGGGCTATCGATCGGCGTCATTGTTGACATCTCTCTCTCTTTCCCTCTCTCTCTTCATAAATTCGAATACGTGTTTAGCATATTACAGCGATGTCATTATTTTAAAAATGTGATGACATGCAAAATTAAAACAAAATTAATTAGCCAAATTCTGAAAACAGCAACAAAACACGCTCAAAAACTTAATTAAGATCGAGGTCAGGTTGAAGAATACAATGTAACTGTTTTCACGAGTACAATCGCAGGTGGACATCACGTGATGAATTGTAATATTAAACAGGTCAATCGAAGACATAACAATGGAAGCTAGAAGTTTTTTTTCGAACATGTTTTTGTTAAATTAAGTGTGAGCACACGTTTGTCGGCTCTTCTCCTTTTAATATAACATTATTTTGTTCAATATACAACTACAGTTTTCTTAAGAACAGCCGACAAACATGTGCTGACTATGTATTCAGACGATGAAAAACGCGTGATCCTGATTATCTATTGATATTCAAGAAATCTTCAGGCACCGTGCCTTCGACATTTATTTAGTTTACCTCTAAAAAAGCGTTTAAAATTCACATCCGTTCCATGAATACACTGTTAAGATATCGGGAGTTTATATGATGGAAAAAAATAAACATTTTGTGAAACTTAAATTCACGGCATTTTTTCCGGCCAGTTGTCCACCCATTCTTTAATGAAACTTTCACAGAATCTTTATTACATATTGCCATTGTGCACCTCCTATTTTACTTTTTTATTCGACACGTATTTTAGGTTTTCCATAGCAAAACATGGACATTGCCATTATATGTTTACCTATGACGTCACGTATAGAAGCTTCTGGATAACAATTGATAGGACGAGTTATTCCTCTTTACACATTACCGTAAAACAATTTATAGCAACACATGGACATTATGGGAGGCGGGGGTATCATTTAGTGAGCTCATTGCTCACAGTACCTCTAGTTTCAATACTGAAGTTAATTCTAAATACGATTAAACAGTTTCTAGTAATTTGAATGTGGTTTTATTATAAATATGATATTGTCTATATGTAACGAAAACAAGAGGCCCATGGGCCACATCGCTCACCTGAGAAGCTTTGACCATTCTGTTCTTTACCAGATTTCCCCCTTGTAATACATAATGCATCCCCACCCTACCCCTCTGATCATAATTAGACATTTTGAAATCTACACTACCCCAGGATCCTTCCATGTGCACATAAGTTTCAGCTTTTCTGGCCCAGTGGTTCTTGAACAAAAGATTTTCAAAGATTTTACCTATATATTTCTATGTAAAACTTTTGTCGGCCATTGTGGCCCCGCCCTTCCTCCGGGGGTTATGATTTGAACAATTTAGAATCTACACTATACCAGGATGCTTGCACATAAGTTTCAGCTTCTCTGGCCCAGTGGCTCTTAGATTTTCAAAAAATTTTCCTATATATTTCTATGTAAAATTTTGATTCCCCATTGTGGCCCCGCCCTTCCCCAAAGGGTCATGATTTGAACAATTTAGAATCTACACTACCTCAGAATGCTTCCACATAAGTTTCAGCTTTTCTGGCCCTGTGGTTCTTGAGAAGAAGATTTTCAAAGATTTTTCCTATATATTTCTATGTAAAACTTTGATTCCCCATTGTGGCCCCGCCCTTCCCCCGGGGGTCATGATTTGAACAATTTAGAATATACACTATACCAGGATGCTTTCACATAAGTTTTAGCTTTTCTGGCTAAGTGGTTCTTGAACAAAAGATTTTCAAAGATTTTTCCTATATATTTCTATGTAAAACTTTTATTCCCATTGTGGCCCCGCCCTTCTCCCGGGGGTCATGATTTGAACAATTTTAAATCTACACTATACCAGAATGCTTTCACATAAGTTTCAGCTTTTCTGGCCCAGTGGTTATTGAGAAGAAGATTTTTTAATGACCCCACCCTATTTTTGTCTTTTCTTAATTATCTCCCCTTATGAGGGGACTTGGCCATTTATTTTAACAATTTAAATTTCCCTTTATCAAAGAATGCTTTGTACTAAGTTTGGTCAAAATTGGCCCAGTGGTTTATGAGAAGAAGTCGAAAATGTGAAAAGTTTACAGACGGCCAGACATACAGACAGATGGACGGACGGACGACGGACAAAATGTGATCAGAAAAGCTCACTTGAGCCATCGGCTCAGGTGAGCTAACAAGACACGTGCCTTGAGTATACCATGAAGAATTTTAAGCTCTGTATCTCCTTTTGAAATCAATTAATGATGTTCAATTTTTGCTGATCATTAGAATTGCCTTTGTTAGTAATTATTGTTTTAAAAAAATCAGTTGAAACTGTGTCCATGCCCCTTTTAAGGTTTATTGTTAGACAGATGCCCATGACTATGCTTATGTCTCTGTGTATGGTTAAAAAGTCCCATCACATTTACATTGTTACACTGTGGACTGGAAAGATTTCCAGTACTATCGACATTGTCATTACATCCTTTGGGCTAGGTTGTCACTGGTTTCCTTATCCAAAATTCCTCTCGTTGTCTACGGAAGGGTGTACTCAGTGATGGACTGTTTGTGTGGTGATAAATCTTTTCGAGACTTCTTACTTATATACCGGTATACAAAATAGAATGATAGATATCGGTGATCGTGGCCAATTTTTTTTACTTTTACAAATAGCATTGTCAAAAAAGTTTTCTTTGATGTCAGGCTCCACAGAAATTAAATGTCATAAAATTTACCTTAATATATACGAGGGGTGATCAAAAAGTTCGCAAACTAATTGAATAACTTCCATACAAGAAACAATATTTGGTTTTAATGTTGATTATATTTTAAATTAATCCTCCCCGATTTTAATGCACATCAACCAGCGTTCTGCGCATGCGCGAATCACGTGATATTGGCGGTCACGTGACCCCCTCCGTAGCGTTCTGTCACAAAAGTTAAAAGATTTTTCCGAGTTTTATATTTCTTTCCATGTGAGTTAATTTTTATGACAAGAACAGTTAATTTGTCAGAAATGGTCATATCTCGGCAACAGAATGGGTGGATGATAACATCCTTTCCAAAAATAAGCATGGGGACCATTAAATCACAAATCTTCTGTCTCAGGAGAGACCTTTATTTAAGGTAGATAGAGAATGGGTGCATCCTTTTCATCATATCTAATATGTTTAAAATCTAAAGTAAACGATATCTAAGGTATTTATTACTTATATCATTGTTCAAATATTCAACTATTTTTCAAAGTGCTAATTGGAGGTCTTTGATAGCAAATTGCTTAATTAAAAATACATATCTTTTCAAACTTGCTTTCACTGGGCAAGATGACAAGTATCATTTTTAACCATCAGCCTTCCTTCACTTAAACGATTAATCCAATCATTAATTGAATTTATAGGAACTCATTTATCTCAATAACCTGTGTACAAATTAGTATATGATATTGTAGAGGGATTTCTAAGATATTACAATAAATTGTACAGTCGTTTGTTGAACGAGTTCGACTGAGACAACCATTTTTCGTCACAAGTGACCTAAATAGTGACGTCATTTTTACATTATGACGTCACAAACAAGGAGAGAAACTTTATTCAGCATATGCTATTTATAGACCTTGTGTATGGCTATATGTGTACCGAATTTCATTCTAATCTGAACTGTGGTTTTGTAGATATAGAGATACATGTAATTTGCGAACCTTTTGATCACCCCTCGTAAATACTATATTATTTGGTAAATACATGTCTAACTAGAGGTATTGTGAGAAATGAACTCACTAAATGATACAACCCGCCTCCCATATGAATATAATGGCAGTGTTCATTTTTTGCTATAAGAAACCCAAAATATGTGTCTGATCAAAAAGTGAAATAGGAGGTGCACAATGACAATATGTAATAAAGATTCTGTGAATGTTTCATTTAATTTCACTCAGTTGTATAAGAGGAGTTGCGGATAAGAGATGGGTACCCCAAAGCGTAAAAGACAGACAGACGGACAGACATATCGATTACTATATTCCATCCAGATTTTCAAGCGGGGGTATGAAAATTTATTTATTTGACATCATTAATGACAAATGTATGACAATATGTATCAGAGCACTTTAAGTTAGACATTCTCAAAAATGGTAAGGTTAGACGGTAATGTGAGTTACCAAATTATCAAACAACGCTATGTTGAGCAGGGTATGACTCCTGTATCTGGGAGGGGGGGGGAAGGTTAACGACGAAAAAATACAAATATAAACTTCCCATGGGAAAAGGTTTATCTATAGCAGAAGGGGTTTGAGGTTGACTTGACTGGTTATCTGATTGAAGATAAAAGACCACTAAATTGATGACAAACTGAACAGAACAGAACATGACGTCATAGGCCTACATGAAGACCGTTGTTATACAATTTAATCAGTTAGGTTTATGATCGGTAGTGAAATTATCTATTAAAGGAATTAACTTCGCAATTTTTGGTAACCTTGGTATTTAAGATGTATACATAATATGTAGCTTGGTAGCTAAAACCAAATTAAAAACAGTGCTGATTTTATGCAAAATTAATTTCATAAGAGGCAAAGTTTCCCAAACAAATTCACAAGCACTACGAAAACCTCAGTGGTGCGCTGACAGTTGATTTGCTAGATTCATTTATCTGAGAGTAAAATGTTATATTTGGAGATAATTTTCGTTATTATTTTAAAAAAAATACTTATTATATTGTATGTCATTTCATGCTCACCTGAGCCAAAGGCTCAAGTGAGCTTTTCTTATCACAATTTGTCCGTTGTCTGTCGCCGTCGTTGTCGTTGTCGTCTTTGTTGTCGTCGCTGTTGCTAAATTTTCACATTTTCATCTTCTTCTCAAAAACCACTGGGCCAATTTCAACCAAACTTGTCACAAAGTATCCTTGGGTGAAGGGAATTCAAGTTTGTTCAAATGAAAGGCCTCGCCCTCATTCAAGGGGAGATAATTGGGAATTAATGAAAATTTGGTGGTATGTTTTAAAAATTTTCTTCTCAAGAACCATTGTGCCAGGAAAGATGAAACTTATGGGGAAACATCTTCAGGTAGTGTAGTATCAAGTTTGTTCAAATTATTACCCCCGGGGGTAGGGCGGGGCCAAAATGGCCGACCTAAGTTTTACATAGAAATATATAGGAAAATTCTTTAAAAATCTTCTTCTCAAGAATGAAAAAGACATAATTCATCATATTTATATGGAAGCATGCTCAGGTAGTGTAGATTCAAGTTTATTCAAATCATGACCCCTGCGGGGTAGGCGGGGCCAAAATGGCCGACCAAAGTTTTACATAGAAATATATAGGAAAATTCTTTAAAAATCTTCTTCTCAAGAATGACAAAGCCATAATTCATCATATCTATATGGAAGCATGTTCAGGTAGTGTAGATTCAACTTTGTTCAAATCATGACCCCCCGGGGTAGGGCGCGGCCAACATGGCCTACCAAAGTTTTACATAGAAATATATAGGGAAATTCTTTAAAAATCTTCTTCTCAAGAATGACAAAGCCATAATTCATCATATTTATATGTAAGCATGTTCAGGTAGTGTAGATTCAAGTTTGTTCAAATCATGACCCCCAGGGGTAGGGCGGGGTCAAAATGGCCGACCAAAGTTTTACATAGAAATATATAGGAAAATTCTTTAAAAATCTTCTTCTCAAGAATGACAAAGCCATTATTCATCATTTTTATATGGAAGCATGCTCAGGTAGTGTATATTCAAGTTTGCATGTTCAAATCATGACCCCCTGGGGTAGGGCGCGGCCAACATGACCGACCAAAGTTTTACAGAGAAATAAATAGGAACATTCTTTAAAAATCTTCTTCTCAAGAATGACAAAGCCATAATTCATCATATTTATATGTAAGCATGATCAGGTAGTGTAGTTTCAAGTTTGTTCAAATCATGACCCCCGGGGTAGGGCGGGGCCAAAATGGCCGACCAAAGTTTTACATAGAAATATATAGGAAAATTCTTTTAAAATCATTTTCTTAAAAATAGCAAATCCATGATTGGTCATGGGACTATTTTTGGATTTAAACTTTACAATAAAAAGCAATTTTCTACTTTTTCCTACCCTTACTGCTCAGGTGAGCGATGCGGCCCATGGTCCTCTTGTTTAACTTTATAGTCTTAGTGAAATGTTCGCGTTGTTCAGGGACAACCCTTGTATACTGCTGCATAAGTTCCGAAAGATGATGGTTGAAAAGTCAAAACCATCCTGTTATTATGCAGCTTGGTCGTTAGATTTCATTAATGTACTTTTTATAATGTTTACCCGGGGTAAATATGAAACAGAAGTGTCAGACTTATCGATATATCTAAATGTCCAATTGAAGGCTACAGCAAGTGATTAAGAACTCACGACATACGTAATGCACCTTACCTACTGTTAATTACAAGACATTTTACATTTAAAATTAAAGAACAATCACATGTTCTTAGAAATAAAATCAGCATGCGTTACCAGGGGTTTTGATCAGGTTTAAAATTATGTAAACTCTTGCAGCATTAAAAATATGTATATACAAATTTTGCTTAATAAAAATTTTTTTTTTCATTAAATTTGTTATAGAAGAGATGTTCAACATCATATATAGACATTAAAAGTTTTACACACATGTCCTTCTTTAATGGAACTCTTCACCTCCATCTATTGAGTTAATATTGTAATTATCATCGATTAAAGAAAATAATACTGCAGTAATACGTGCACAAAATTGACTTAAATGAAATTAAGGTCTGATCAGGATCAGTATTTTGATATAATGTTTAGATTGATTGATTATATCAATGAAATATGTCAATATTGTTCCTGGGCAAACTTGCGCTCAAGAAATTCTTAAGCTAAAATTGTTGAAATTTTGTCCATTTTGTCCTCTTTCTAAAAAATAATTTAAAATCGGAATAGTTTGTGGCGTTATAAAAACGAAAATTGTCAATAAACTACTTTGAAACTATAATATATTCTGTAAATTTACATTTCTCATATAATTTATAGAATTTAGCAAATTTCAAGAATTTTTCAAAATTTGACTTTTGTTGGGGAAAAGATAATATGCAGTATACCGAATATAGTTCTTTGGTCATTGATAATTGCAATATTTTAAGAAACATCTACGGGGGCCCCAAAGTAATGGACACGGATGATATCTCTTGCTTGCAATTTAAGCTCATAAAAACATTTGCCTCCAGAAGATTTCGCACGATTCATAAACATCATGTCTATTATGTCAACGATTACGTTTGAAAGCATATTATCTACTAAGTGACAGAAATTTCTCTTTGTTATGTTTTTATGAACATTTCTCAATCATTTCTTTTGGAATTTATCATTTTATTTTCTCTAGTAGAAATGTACTAATTTGCTTTTTATTTATAGATTTTATTTCGTAATTATATTGAGTTCATCAACTGATGGTTTTTATTTTTAGTATATAATATTCATTTTATTTGTTATTCAACTTAATTTTTTTTTCATTCATAGATTTTATTTTTGCTTTCATATTTATAGACTTTACAATATATCAGTTTACATTCAATACATGTATTACTGAATAAGAATCTCCACTGTGAACATTTTATATTCAAGAAGTAAAGAAGGGATGAAGGAGGGTAAACACAAAGAATAGTGAAGTGGGGGAACAGTATTCAGTATTTTAACATGTTTTTACATTTGAATATAAATTCAGATTTTTTCCTGGCATTGTGATAGTTGATTTAGGCACATTTTTAAACCTACTGACAAATATAAATTGTTTAACAGTAAGTAGTATTATACTGTGTAATCTAAACATGTTTTAATTGTTGAATTTCCCAAACAGTATATTCTTTATATCAACATTTATAATAAAATGATTTTTTTTTTATAAACCACTCCTTCATGTGACACCAGACTTTTTTATTTTACAGAAACACTCAAAAATGTTCAATTGTTTCAACCTCTTGTTAACAAAATGGACAAGCATGTGAATCAATTAGTTTCAGTTTAAAAGGGTATTTATTTGTTGCAAAATCATGCGCAGGATTTGAAATTGCATCCACTGAAATTTTGCCTCTTTTGTGAATTTAAATGGCAGTTGAAATATTTTCCCCCATTCTGTGTCGCCAAACATATTCCATTATTTAGTATTTATTTTTTTAATCATAAGTTTGTATAATAAAAACTGCAAATCTTACGTAATTAATAAAAAGAATACGGTCAGGAAGATAACGTAGGGGTCGCTGTTGGAATTGCTGAAGGTGTTTAGAATCTTTTAAATCTTTTTAAGGGGGCCGAATGTGGTTTCCATTGCGCAATATTTCGCGTATTATAATAAAATGAAGCGTATTTACTGTTTTAAAGCAACCTTTTTCACTTAATTAATAAAACTTAAAACAAAATTAAGAAATTACGGGTCGAAGATTTTTTAATTTTAAATAACAGTTTTACTGATTTTTAAATGGATTTTTAAGTGACAGGTAGATTGGTGTCGTAAGAGTGTGTTTTTGACATTAGATAACGTGACGCTTTCACAGATGGAATAACAAAAAATGCTATAAAAGAAAAGAGTAATAAACATATGTTCTTGAATTTTAAAACATAGGAATTTGATATTCTCTCCGTCATATTCATAATTTTTTGAATAAATCCTTTTTTATGGGTCATATTTTGTAGTACTCTATAAAAACAAGGAAATTCTTATTTTTTGGCATTTTGAGATGTCCCCTCTGGAAATAGGGCGGAAGAATTTTGTGATTCGTTCATATGATATACAATATAGTATTACCCATCATATATTATACCTTGAGCAAAAAGTCTATTGCCGTATTTGTATAATTTGCTTTAAAGCGCGAAACATTGGCACATTCCCATATAATCCTATAGGAAATGTACCTGTATTTTGAGACGGCCCCTTAGAAATACTTGGGCGGTAGATTTTCCCCAAACTTTGCATGTACACTTAAGTTAATGTAAGTTATATATGGTATGAATATTAATTGTTTCGCTATTGTAGTTTTCACACAATAAAACCACAGTCGGCCCTCTTGAATTGAAAAACCTTCTTCCTTTGAAAGTGTTAACGAGGCTGAGGGTGGCAGCCATTTTCAGACTATTTCGATCTCCTTTAAAAGAAGAGCTCCATATAAAGATATACAAAAATGATGAGAATTTAAAACTAAAATGTATGAATTTTTTCTTTGCCAAATGAATGTTGACAGCTTAAGATACCGTATCTAAAAAAATAAGTTAAACCTGGTGGTTAATTTGTGGTTAAATTGTTGATCCCCCAGCCTCCTTAAATGGTCCATGAAACATATGGAGAAAACGAACAGTATTCAAGATCAAAAGTCCATAAACAATACAAAATAGGAGCAAAGCAAAAGAGGAAATGTCCATTTTTGGATTCTTAAAGATCGTATATAATGAATTTTTATCAGCATCAAGTTTTAATTGCCAAATCCTAAGCGTTTTTAATTTTCTGTATTCCTTTTATCACATATTGAACCTTTCTCCAATAGATGTTTCTCACTAGTTTTTTATCCTATCGTTGTGACGCCAAATTGATTTTGTGTGAAAGGAATTTTAAAATTTAATATGTTTTACGGTGTGACCGTTGGGGCAAGCGCAGTTATGTACTATCATAAACCTACACGTACTGCCTATCATCCAAGAAAAGGAAAGAAAAAAGAAAACAAAACAATAAAAAGAAGTCACTTCACATGCATCGGGATCGAGATTCAACTTCTCGGAAGTTTCCGACAAAATCGGAAATACCCGAACCGTTAAAGTGACGAAAGTATGACGTCAGATAAAAAGTCCTGCTGACTTAGGACACAAACGATAGTTTTATGGCATGGTGATTGCATTAAATCGTTGTTTGAAATTTTTTTTTCAAGTAAAAAGTTGTTGCTATGTTTCAGCCACTATGTTGCTATGCACCGCAAAGGATTATTGGGAGTTTGGCATTTTTTCACGCGGTGTGCAGATTTCAACCCGAATTTCCTCCGTTCGTACACGTTAGTCTATTGAGCTCGCTACGCGAGCGTCGCTTCGCGCCGCCTCGCTGCGCTCGCTATAAAACTTTTGATAAATGTATCTCCCATATTTTGTGTTTGTATGTGCTTTTTTGTACAACTAGTTTCATTCTATCCTGTCGCCAAGGCCCGTGGATAAAAAAAAACCCACACAAATACATAATACATTTATTTTACACTTAAATGTTGGAATTAGAGGAAATTCAGAGTTGTCATAGAAGCAATTAAATCTTTACCATTTTACAAATATTTCTTATGATT
The DNA here is from genome assembly GCA_003671525.1 of Saccostrea glomerata. NCBI lineage: Eukaryota > Metazoa > Mollusca > Bivalvia > Ostreida > Ostreidae > Saccostrea > Saccostrea glomerata. The sequence continues at coordinate 551,131 of PRKT01000050.1, forward strand.
TGATCACTTTTTGAATTAAGAAAAATTTATTAAGAAAATACTTGGTGCAAAAGGCGTCTGTAGGGGATGTTCATTCCTCCATGGCATTTGATCCCACCATCCATCTTCTGTAGGTCCTTGTTTGTTCCGCGCTCCCAGATAGTTGTGGTAATGGACTTTTTAGCTCAAATACTTTTCGTAATCTCCATATTTTTCCTTTAATCTTTTAATTTGTTTTATATATGATTCTGATTTTCTTCTTGGTGTTTAATATTTATTACTATGCTGCACGATGTCAATCGTTACTGTGACATTATTTAATGTGTTGAAACTGCATGGAAAATTCTGCTAATTTATCATGAAATAAAAAGCTGACTGAAACTTTTTTCTGAAGTAAGACAGACAGCTCTCACAGGTTGGTTGATAATTTTGTTGGTTTACTTTTTAGCATTCAGAAACATTTGATCTTTTTATCACTTAACTTACTAAAAAAATAGTTCTTCAGGATAAAATTAAAACTAGGCTTTTTTGATGTCATAATAAACTACTGTATTTTAATAATAATTGAAGTTGGAAAGGACGACTGAACTTAAGGATATGTGCGTCAAAATGAACTTTAAAAAACAGACATTTTTCTTTGAATTGTAGGAAGGATCAAAATCTAATATATAACTTTACACTCCCAATTTTTACCTGACTTTATACCTAGTCAATGCATGTTTGTCTATTGTTTCCTATAACAGTGGTTGTTGATTTGCATTAGTAATGTGTTAAAAGGAGTTTAATAGACAAACACGCGCTCATGGTTTAAAGGAGAAAAAAAAAGTTTTTTATTAAGGCCAGAACACACGGTAAGGCTTGTCTCTTAAGTCTAAAACTTTACGTTTTGCAAGACGTGCGACTCTGATGTCAAAACACTAAGGCAAGACTACAATATTATCAACAACATTTACATAAATTTCATGTGTTTTGAGCTATAAACAGTGCGCATTATTAAAAGGAATAAGATCTTACTAGCTATAGGACTTTGAAATAGTTTTACCGACCTGTGCATCCACACTTCTTAACAAAGAAGAGGAAGTCAACTGAAGTATTTGTGGATATTTATGTTCCCCAAACGAAGTTGGGGAACATATTGTTTTTACTCTGTTTCTTATTAAGGTCTTCCGTCTTCACGGAAGACCTTATAGTGATTCTATTGTTTCTTCTTATTATTATTATTATTTTTCCGTACATCAAATTTTGTGCACGCGATTTCTCAAAGATTACTGGATGGATTTTCATGAAATTAACAGGAATAATGTGTTGTTATCTGAAGTTATTTTTTCCGAGAGATTTTTTGAAAACTCGATTCCGGTGCCAAGTTACAGGACTTTTCCTGAAATTAAAATGACATTTTGTCCACGATTAAACTCAAAAACGGTAAAAGATATCAACATGAAACTTTCGGGGATTATAAATCGTGATATTTACTATCCAGGACGCGACACTTTGTTCGTCGTCATTACTTCCTGTCGTAAGGAGATGCGAAGATAAAAAATCGAATTTTCTAACTTTTCTGATTTTCAATATTTTTCATTTCTTTTTGGAATGCTTATAGGCACCCTTTCAACAGAGCTTACTATATAATTTGTTTGAATATTGGTTAATCTGAACTCTAGATATTAACATTTGAAAATATGAAGCGGGATCAAGATGGCGGCTGTCTTTGTCAACACCGCCATTTCGCCAGTAGGGGTTTATGGAGGCATCCGAGCGTTTGCTTAAACGAAATTAAGATAGGGATAAATGAAAGGTTAAAGACTACTGGATTGTCACGTAGTAA
>PRKT01000050.1:555427-560427 GCA_003671525.1 Saccostrea glomerata
AATTCTGTATGAAGTTTGTCAGAGGTCAGAGGTCAATACATGGCCGAATCACACAGCGCAATAATATCTACCGGTACATAAATATAAATTGACAATCTCTACCCTGAGTTGTCGTTCGCTTCGCTACAACAAGTATAAGTAGAACGATAACTCTGGGTAGAGATCGATAAATTGATTTGCTCTGCTTGCTTTTCATGTATAAAAAATGAACAAAATAAGCAAGTAAAATAATTGTTTTATTTACAACGTAAACAAGTACTTCATACATTTTTGGCGATCGATTTAACCTGTGTAAATAGAGAATATACCGATAGAAACTAGCCTTTGTTTACTACATTGTATTTTTATGTCACTTTCGTCAGCTGCACTGTCTCTAACGTTTATCCTTATATTTTGGTAGACCTTAAGGTTTCTTCAAAGGTCAACAAGTTCAAAAATTATTTTTACAACAGCCCCAAAACTGCGTGAAATATAAAGTTAAAACTTTTACAGTTTATAAATTTTTCATTGCTTAACAGAAAGAAAGTATCACTTGATAAAAAAAAAACTTGGAAAAAATTTTAATTGAGAAAAATTCTTTTTAAAAATGCATATATTTTCAAAAATGCACCCAATTATTTAATTATGTGCTCTTTGTGAAAACAATCATTGCAGAAATAAAATATGTTTATCAATGAAGGGCAAGTTGGACTTGGATTGCCTATGGAAATTTGTTTTCCCTGTTTATTTTGTCCAAATGTTAAGACTTGAAAGTGAAAGTACATTGCAAATGGCGGATTCTATACGGGTCTTGTCTTTATACACGTCATGCTTTCAATAACAGCCTTTCAGAGACCATTCACGTTCAACTTGCTCTTCAATGATAAACATATATTATTTCTGCAATGATGGTTTTCACAAAAAGGACAGAGTTAAACAGGTGCATTTTTTTTTAAATATGCACTTTTTCTAATACAATTTTTCTCAAAAAAAAAAATCTTTTTAAAAATATTTGTTATCAAGTGATACTTTCTATCTATTAATCAATGATATATTTATAAACTGTAAACATTTTGACCGTTTACCACACATAGTTTTGGAGCTATTGTAAAAAATAATCTTTTAGACATGTTGACCTTTGAAGAAACCTTAAGGACAGATGATACAAACAAAAAATGGATGTCTGGATCGGACTGGATCGGAAAATATTTCTTGGCATAATGATGCAAATAACAAATTTCTAGAATATAAAGAAATTGTAAACCTTCTGTGATGTTCAAAAGTCTGTCCTTCTGAAACCATCCTTATTAATCTATATAAATATTTTTCACTTGAAATCCCATTTTTGTGAAATTTTGAATAAAAGATCAAAAACTACGCCATGAAAGTTATTCATTTTACTCATTTAAACATGACCCTAGTTGTTATTTTCAAAATTTGACATAAATTTGTTTGTATCATCTGACCTTAAGTTAAATTTAATGATATAGACTAAAACTCATTTTTTTCATTAAATTCTACACAAGATAAATGTGTAAATCTGTTAGAAAATATAAAAGCATTGCAATCACGCCAGAAACAGCTGACAAACACCTCGATCGGCGCTGTCGTAAGTACGTCAATTTAAGCTGTCGCCAGTATCTCCATGTTTACATCATAAATATGCCTTTAGTTACTAGAATCGTAGATTGAATGTTTTTGATCAAATTTAATACTCAGTACTTGATTCCAAATAAACTAGCTCGGACAAGTATCTCCATCCGTCGGATCCATCCATTCTTTTCAAGCAACCGTAATTCCTCCAACTTTTTGTCATCAATTTTCGGTCGTTCGGACGTGTTTTTGTGTCAGACAACAATTTGTTCACTATTACTGATCACAAGTGGCATTTAACAAAATATTCCCTTCGAAATAGAATTCTAGCCTGATGAATTCGAAGCCTAACCGCCTTTCAAGCCGATTTACACCTTCTGTGTTTGACGGAAATCTACGCCGACCGGTTAGTGCAAAATTTATATCCGAATATATTTAATTTAATATCAAATGTCCATCTCAAATGTATATACCGGGTATAAGTAATAAAAAACAAGTTTATAAACTTCAATGGGAATTGAAGTGGGTCGGTATGTGATCAAATCTTCTGAGAAGGCCTTTGGCCTTCACAGGATTTGATAACGTGACCGACCCGCTTGAATTCCCATTGAAGTTTATAAACTTGTCATTTATTTCTTAAATATGTAAAATAACAGGTATCATGATGATGCTGATCGTTAAATATGATGTCCCTAGGTTCTCCACATCTGAAAATTTAACGATGGAGGAAACTGCACGGAGGCGAAATGTGACGAAAAACATGAATGCGTGTTAGACTTCCTAGCATTCATTAATTAATGATTGGTGAAAATTGCATAAACGCCGAGGGCGTTTCTGCATAAAATTATCACGCAAGCCAATCGATTGATATCTTCATGAAATTGAAAAATCTGACAGTTATTCCTTATGTTTACATGCTCTTGATTCCGCCAATCCACGTGCTCTAAGCCCCGCCTCTGTCTCTACATTTGCCGCACGTGATTTTCTTAACCGCGCCTATCGATGAACCAGTGCATTCATGAAGAAATAAAGTACATTTACTATTTGTAATTTTATCTCGGACAAAGACATTGGAAATGTAAATATTTGCATATAACTAAAACTGATAAATGGGTAGTATTATGAAAAAATAAAGTCAACAGACACACAAATGAAGAGACGAACGAACACTTACATCTACACATTTCCCTTTCACCGAGTTTCTTCACTTTTCTACGTGCCCTTATACTAAAAATAGCACCACGCAAGGTTTCACAAAAACGAGAGGTTACTCGATCTAAAACTAAGACGGCGATTGACTATTGTACAGTTTATCAGAGGGATAATTAAATTAATTAACAATGCTAAAAATAAGTTCATAATGATAAAAAAAAAAACAGGAGCACGGGGAATGGATTAAATACAACGAAATAGTTTTTGTTTGGCCTTAATCGGACGCATATGTATCATGTTGTTATGCTTGTTACTAATCTTTTATCTTTTAATATCACATTGGAATTCCCAGAAATCACAAGTGACCGGTGTAGGTTAATGTGTATTATGGAAATGTACATAATATGACTAATAAAAAATATTATTTGTACGACCTAATATATTATTGTGACGTCACGGGAATAAACAGCATGGCTAGCACATTTATTTGTTATTTGACCGAACCCAGAACAAAACCTGGTGTCAGAAGCTGCTTTTTAATGTGTTTTTCCTGGCAAGAAGTATAAGCAGTTATACGGAGTAAGTGCATACTTCGCGTGCATTGCTACATTCAGTATTTACGGACACTATCTGTCTAGTGTTTTTCGCGCCGGTACAGACTCTGTTTATGATGACGTCGTACCAGGTTTAACAGCCACAATTTTACTCTCACAAAATTCGAAAAGTGGCCGAAACGGATTAAACGATTTGAAAGGTTTAGAATAGTTTCAAGCTTAAGTAAGAAAGATGAGACAATTCAGGTTAACACAAGTACACTTTTTAACGCCATGGCTATTGAAGCTTAGGATTTTCATTTGTTTGTATCCGGGAAGAGGATGCAAAGAAATACGATACGGTTAGTGGCAAATTCCACACAAATTTTGTGTCGCGCACAAATGTCATCTTTAAAAGAGCCAAATTTGATCAAAGAAAACAACAAGAGGGTGAATCTGCAGACAGTTTTATAACAGCACTGTATAAATTAATTGAACTCTGTAAGTACGGACAACTTAACGAGATGATTAGAGACAAAATAGTTGCAGGCATACGAGACACACTCACAGAAAAACTTCAGCTAAATCCGCAACTTAAACTTGAAGAAGCCATTAATCAAGCACGTCAGGCTGTACAGAAAAAACAAGCTATTGTGCGCAATGAACTTACCTCATTCTCATGAGAAACATCATATATGACGCTGTAAGCAATTCAAAGAAACATACAGTATTACAGTAAAAAGAAACATTCCGATAGTCAATTTAGAAAGCCTAACAAGAAAGAGTTCTTAAAACCCCTTGGTTGACACAATAACAATTACAGGTACATCATCGTCCTGTAATAGATATGGTTATTCACAAGCTCACGGAAGGGACGGATGTCCAGCTAGAAACCAGAAATGCAACAAATGCCATGAAATTGGACAATTTGCTCGAAAATGTCAAATTTGCACGAAATTGTCATAAAATCAGATGAAAATTAAGAATTCTTGGGGCAATACAGGGAAGTGCGAATTCCGATGACTGCAAACCAAGGTTGACAACCATCCAAGTAAACCGAAATTCGGGTGAAAATTGACACCATTGCTGATGTCACGGCAATACCCGAGCAAATATTCAAGACATTGAATGTGAAAAAATCTGCGATCTTCGCAGAAAATTCTGAAATGCCCTGGTAGAAACACTTTGAACGTGATTGGAAAGTTTCACTCTGAATTTTCTCTGGAAACCCGCAAGGTGCATCAGGACGTATATGTTATTCGAGGCCTCAACAAAATTACTTCTTGGTAGACCAGCTATAGAGAAACTTGAAATTATCAAACAGATAGCAAGCCTGCAGCTGCACTTTGATTACAAGTAGAATTTTTTTTTTGCTTTTTAAGGACTTTGGAAACTACCGGGGGGAGTACGAGATAAAGCTTAAAGAGGACGCGCAACCGTACACAGTCACAACACCAAGAAGGGTAACGTTACCCAACCTAGAGAAAGTAAAAGCTGAGCTGCACTGAATGGAGAGCTCAGTGGTTATCTCACCTGTAGATGAGCTGACAGACTGGTGCTTAGGTCTTGTTGTGATCCTAAATAAAAACAACAGTGTTAGACTTTGTATTGACTTGACGCAACTCAACAATGGGTACGAAGGGAGAACCAGAGGACACAAAGTCACAGAGGAGACCCTCGGCAGACTCGCAGGAGCCAATTTTTTTCCCAAGCTACATGTAGATTTTGGCAAATACCTCTCGC
>PRKT01000050.1:562927-593005 GCA_003671525.1 Saccostrea glomerata
ATGCATTCTCTAGAAAAAAAGTACTTACGTATATGCTTAAGGACTTAAGAAGAATTTTTATGCATACAAGTCTTCTAGGAGAATTTTTTTTATTAGGAAATGAAAGCACCAAGTCTCTATTTTATTTTAATGCTTTAAATGGAAAATCAAAAGTTAATTAATCATTTGGTATATCTACAGGTCCATTTTATGCATAAAGTGAACCGCGCTCTTAATCTAATGCCAAATTTGCACGACAATCACTTTGGAATAACATTTCATAACAATTCAAAGATAAAACAATATGCTTTAAAAATGAATTGCAAGTAATATATTTTGTATGCAAAAGATATCTTTGACGAAAATGGTAATTTTAAAACATTATAATAAAGAAATACGCACGCTAACTCTCGATTCCCGCCTACATTTTGCAATCATTTAAGGGGGGCCGACTATAGTTTCCATTGCGCAATATTTCGCGCATCATAGTAAAATGAAGCGTATTTATTGTTTAAATGCAACTTTTTTTGCTTAATTATTAAAATTAAACAAAATTAAGAAATTAAATGGATAAAAATGTAATTACAATTTGATAAAACTGATTTTTAAGCGATTTTGCAATTGATAGGTGGGTTCACGTCGCTGCAGTGTGTTTTTGACGTTATGATAATCTGAAGCTCTTAAAGAAAGGGGTAATTAAAATGTTATTACAGAAAAAGTAATAAACATACGCTCTTGAAATTTAAAACATAGAAATTTTAGAATATCTCCAATATTTTTATTATGTTTTCTTGTGAATCCATTGTTTATGTCATAATTTGTAGTACTCTATAAAAATAGTAAAATTTGCTAATTTGTTTTGCATTTTGAGATGCCCCCTCTCTTAACAAGACGGTAGAATTTTGTGTTTCTTACATATATTGTATCATATAGTATTACTCATAAAATATTATAGTTTGAACAAAATGTCTATTGTAGTAAAGTGCTAAAAATTGGCATTTTCCTATATTATCCTATAGTAAATGTACCTGTATTTTGAGACGGTTCCTCAAAAATACCTGGATGGTAGATTTTCCCCAAACTTTGCATGTACACTGAAGTTAATGTAAGTTATATATGGTATAAAAATGAAGAGTTTCGCTATTGTAGTTTTCACACAATAAAACTATAGTCGGCCCCCTTAACTCAATATAAATGGCACTTTGACCATAAATTCTTTGATTAATACATAGAACAGTTCAATGGAAATTGATGAATTTCATAATATCAGCGCTAAATAGTAAAGTATCCAAAACTCCAGCTCTTGGAAAGGGGGATATTTTCCATTGAAATCGGACTTTCCAGCATCGCCATATTTTAAAATAGTCTTGGATATGATTAAATGTTACTTATATCTTTTCTTATATTTTAGGCAAATAAATAAAACATAGATATATTAATAAGATATAAGGTTTTAGTTGTAAATCACTTTAAATTGGTTGAAAATAAGCATTTTTGTCGTTTATTGTCAATAAACATATCCCCCCCCCCCCCCCCTCGTGACCTATTAAAAGCTTTGGTATGAATATGTGAAATAACAGTCCATATTACCTATACAAAGGAATTTCTATGTCACGGGGGAGAAAGATGTTTTTAAAAATATTTTCCGTATTCCTTTAATTTCTTTAGTGAAAACACAAGTTTTACTAAAAATTTTAGAGTTATCTCTCCTTGTTTTCCTAAATAAGTAAGGTTTTATGAAAATCCATAAAATTATCTATAAAAAATATTAAAATTTCATCAAATATGTTAAATTTTGAAAATTGACTTGGAGGTAGGCAGGAGAACAATACTATCGTTCGCAGTTCTTTCTAATTCTCTGATAAATAAATCTGGTTGTGTGACTACAAGATTTTTTTTGTAAGTAGTAACGAAACAGAGTTATATGTTTGATATAAAGTGCTATAATTTTACCAAGACAACTTCTGTAGAAACTTTCAATTTTAAAAGTGGTTTTCATTGTACGTTGTATTACAGATTAAAAATAATAAGTTTTTCTATGTGAATGTGTGGTTTGAATATCCATGTTATCAATCAATATTAAGCCGAAACTTTTAAGTGAGTAAAAAATACTTGTGTAACATGAGAGATGATAAAAAAGTTCGCGAACTATCTCTATATTACAAAACTACAATTCAGATAAGAATGAAATTTGACACGCATAGAGTCATACAAATGTTCTATAAAAAGCATATGTAATGAAACGTTTTGCCCCGTGTTTGTGACGTCACAATGTGAAAATAAAGTCATAAGGTACATCACTTGTGACAAAAAATGGTTGACTCATTCGTATTCGAGAAACGAACGGCTGTAAAGTTAAACTATATCTTAGAAATTGCTTTGTAGAAGTTTATAGTAATTTGTACACGGTTTATGAAGACAAAAGACTTGCCATAAGTTTTGTTATTAATTGGATTGATTGTTTAAGTGAAGGAAGGGAGATGTTTAAAAATATGTTTGTTCTGTTGCCCGGTGAAAGCAAACTGGGAGAGAGACGTGTCCTTTGTTAAGCAATTTGATTTGAAAGATCGCCCACTCACAGTTAGAAAAATAAATGAATATGCAATAATGCAATTATCAAATCTCTAAAATATAGTTTACTTTAGACCTTAAACGTATTAGATATGATAAAGTGAAGGCACCCGTATTTTATCCACATGAAATAAACGACGTTCATAAGACAGAGGACTTGGGTTTCGATGGTCACCATGCTCATTCTGCAAAAGGATATCATTATCCACCCAAAATATTGCAGAGATTAAGCCATTTCTGACAATTGGACTGTGTTTGTTGCAAAAAATAACATGCATGGTAAGAGATAGACATGTAAGAGTCCGAAAAATCTTTAAGCTTCTGTGACAGAACGCTCAAGATCATGTCACGTGATCGCATATATCACGTGATCCGCGCATGTGCAGAATGGTTGCAGATGCGCATTAAAATAGGAAAGGACTACTTTGAAACATTTTTAACACTGAAACCCCATATCATTTCTTTTTCGGAAGTTATTCAATTAGTTCTCGAACTTTTTGATCACCCCTCGTATTTATAGAAATAAAACCAAACTCATGTATGATAAACGTCTTTCCTTATTATAAACTGATGAATTATATTCTCTCAAGTAATTATTTTTTTTTTAAATGTAATCAAAAAGCAAATGCAATATGTGAATTTTGTGGAAATGAAAATGAAAATATAAAACATCTTATTTTTGATTGTGATAATGAAAAAGGTGTATGGCTAAAGTTGAATAGTGTCATAAACTATGATGTGCAATGGAAACATATTGTAATAGGATTCTAATTTGAAGCAAATTCAAGAGTTCTTCTTATAATACTTTAATATCGTACTTGGCATATACAATATATAAATTTAAAACAAAAAGCAGAATAGAAAATATTTTCCAAGAGAAGTCCTTGTTAGAAAAAAGTTCATTAGAAAAGATACATGTATAGTTGTTATGAAACATGCATGTTTAAAGACCCAGTTAAACTTCTTACCAATCTGTTATACTAAGCTTATATTTTGTTGGGTTTTTTTTGTCTTTCTGCTGGTAATTGTAAACGGGTCTTGATGAGAATTGTGCAATAAAATATTTTTAAAAGTTTGCTACTTATGGTTATTGTTTTGACTCTCGTTAAAACGTGCAAAGTTTGATTCAGAAAGATGAAAGTCAATTCGTACAGATCATCGACATGAATACCAGATATTACATAATAGTAATTCATTTAAACGATTTTAAATTAGTTTGTTTTTCATAGTAATTGTTAATTGTCGACGGATATTTTTGATTTTATCTCTTTATCAAAAGGTATGAGTATGATCGCTTCTCTAAGGCACTTTTGGTGTTTTAGAGATCCCATTTTGCTCTCATGTTGATTTTGTATTTTATTGGCGTTTAATGAGCTTGAATACCCTTCGTTATTTCTATATACTGTAAAAGTACTTTTTTCCGCGTGGTATCAATTTACGCAATGTACGTGGAAATTTGTCCCATTAAACTTAATATAAATATAAGGCATATAAAGAGAATCTTAAGTTATCCGCGTAATTTTCTACCAGCTGATTGAACAGAAATAGAGATTCCGTGGAATTATGACCCCGATTTTTTTTTTATAGAAAAGTAACTAAAAATGTTAATTTCTCAAATTAAAACATTTTCGTCTGCGTTTTTTCATCCATTGGTATTTACTAGTATGTTACCTATTCGCAAGCAACTAATGCATGGAGGAAAAAGATCTAACAAATCTTTTTCTCTCTCTCTCGTGAATGGTTGTAAAATTCAACGGACTAAGTAGTTAAACTTTTCAGTTTTCATTTATTGTGAATCAATCAATGAACTTTAGAAGCCTGTACGTCATATATTGGTAAAAAATATAAATTAAATATTAAGCTGAGCAAGAAATTTTCATTTTTTTCTTTTCATTTCAATATCCCTTCAATGCTCAAAGACACACCTTTCATAATGTGGTCCCATTTGCAATATTAATTATTCAATTTTCATTACATGTATTAATTAATTTTTAAAAAGCTTCACAGCTTATAATTACTAAAGCTAAGGTGATAAATCGTAAATAAAGAGTTTGGAAAATATGCATACATGCATGCATAAATTTTCTCGCAATATAGATACTAAATTTCGATGTCTGGCTCAATGTTCATAATGTCAGAAAGCAACATGATTCTCGTTGTCATACATATAAAGACTTAACGATATTATTTCGTGGTTTTGGCAATCATTTTAAATTCGCTGTAATTACAGCACAAAGCCAATGTAACCAGTCGACATGGGATGTTTACCCTTCGTGGCACCTGATCCAACATCTGACTGGTTTAAGGAATTGTTATTCGTTGTACATAATGCTTATTTTTCTTTCTTTATATCAGAGGAAGGGAATATTTTTTTTTTAATCATTGAATATGTGAGGTAAGTTTCAGACACACCCGGAATGGAACACCCCATCTCATACAGTCGTGCTGACATCGCTGTGACCAGGACAATCCGAGGATCTCCTCACATTTACCACAAACAGCTTGACAATGTATCCCGCTTCCTTTGCTCATCTAGATCACATTTGTCTTGCTAGAGTTTATCAGTTTTAAAATCTGGTATTGCTAATATTTTGTGCTTCTTTCGGTTCAACAAGTTTATGTTTTTTGAAAATCATCGTTTGAGATGAGCATTTTTGAATCATCAATGTAAGTATTATTGCAATTTGCTAAATATTTCATCTTGAATGGTTCGATGATTTTGCTTCGACAACTTCTGAAAGTAAAGTAAATAAAATAAGCTCATGTTATTTCGAAAAATAAATAGAAAAAAATAATTTTAAAAGGCGCTAATGTACAGCATTAAAACATACTTCAATCATGCATATTTACGATTGAGAGAAGAAAATGGTTTGGTTTTTCTCAATATTGTAGTAATCCTTGCAAGAACATATGTCAAGGTGTGAGAAAATGGGGAGTGAATGCAATTTATGGATAACAAATGTGTTAATGAAGATAGATGGCTGAAACTCCCACAATTATAATCAGAATATGTCATAAATTATTATTGCATTTAGGTGGCAGTTTCTACACGACAAAAGTTAAATGAATATGAAATTAAAAAAAATTATCATAGGGGTTTCATTAAAGGATCTTTTAAATTTAAAAGTAAATAGGTACGAGTGAACAAGGAAGCTGTAAAACAAATAAATTGTATTGGACTATACGGAAGTAAGAGCAATGACCAAGACAAAATTAAAAAAACTTTAAGTGATCATACTCAAAAATTCTAAAAGCAATACAAATCCGTAAATCTGGAACAAAACACATAGCTGTGTTTACATAAATAAGTCACATATTATCATAATTCGGTTGCATTGTGCTTTTACAATATTTTACGAACAGTATTTATGATTTAAAGTCCATTAAACAATACAAAATAGGAGCAGAGCAAACACACGGACGTCCAAAACATCAAAAGTTGGAGAAGTGAGCATCCCCTGCCGACTGGTCACATCCGCCGTGTGCTCCTTGTCATGATCGGGATATAATGGGGAAATCCGTCGTCAATTCAGTGTGTCAATAATAACCTAACAATAAGTATGCAAAAAAAAAACGTCAGTTAGCATTTGATCGATTGTATTTGCTCATTGAATTGACCATAGAACTTGCGAAATGAAGACTTTAAACGAGACTGCTGATATTCTTTTTACATCAAATTGTTCGTCAAAAATTTACCTCGTCTTAGAAATGTTTCATACGTAGAGCATTCTCTTGCGTATCAAATCAACTGAGATATATAAACGCCGTATGCAGGTGATGAAGGTATATTGCTGCATAGGTAAGGTACGATGACGATTAAAAAGTTAAAGCACAGGAGTCGGCAGTTTTATCAATAAACCAGTGAAAACATAACGTATGAGCTTCGCGAGCGTAGCGAGCGAAGCGACAGGAATGCAACACGTTTTTGGTGATTTTTTCTCTGCGGCTTTATTAAGTCAAAATAACAAATGCATGTGACTCAATTCATGTCAGTTGATGTGTCCAACCTGATTTCTGTTGCATTCCCCTTCTTAATCGCCGTTATTTGTCCTAAAATCCAACATAAACAACATTTCGAAAAGAATCAGCCGCCATGAGGGTTTTTCCGTGACGTCACGATATATTCAAAATGTGTTCATTGACTTAGGTAAGTTTTACTTCATTTTAAAAATATGTTTTGGTATATTATTCCTTTAAAAATATTAAAAACACAAATAATTCAAGGATTCAACATTTTACTCAATTTTTAAGTGTTTAAATGTAGGGGAATCCAAACTCATTTCAACATAGAATCGTGACGTCACGGGAAAACCCTCATGGCGACTGATTCTTTTCGAAATGTTGTTTATGTTGGATTTTAGGACAAATAACGGCGATAAAGAAGGGGAATGCAACAGAAATCAGGTTGGACACATCAACTGACATGAATTGAGTCACATGCATTTGTTATTTTGACTTAATAAAGCGGCAGAGAAAAAATCACCAAAAACGCGTTGCATTCCTGTCGCTTCGCTCGCTACGCTCGCGAAGCTCATAGGTTATGTTTTCACTGGTTTATTGATAAAACTGCCGACTCCTGTGGTTAAAGTTATAATTTTTATCATAGAATTTGGATTTAAAACTACCATTAATGTCTTATTCAAGTAAAATATACAAATATGAAACAGATCTGTCAGACGCTGTGGTATATTTTATCTCAAGCTAATGAGGATATATCGTATCGACATAAGAAATGAAATAACCATTGTTAATGGAGTCAGCGATATATCTAAATGTCGAGTTGAAGGCTACAACAAGTGTTTTCTTCTTTACACGTTTAATATTTTGCAAATTCTGCTTCATATTTATACAAAAATAGGTGTGTCAATAACGGGCCACGTACCCATTAGAATTTCATTAGGTTGTTGGAAGACCTGGTCTCCAAAACCCACATATATTGTCAATCAGAAACTCAAGCATTTTTAAGTAAGTCTACCCACGTTAGAATTAGATTATCAAAGGAGATTGTTTACTTTCATGTTTAAATAATTATTTTTCATGTTGAGATAAATAAGTCGCATTTATTTTCATGTTGCATATAATCATAATATATTGCGCATGTAGGGGCAGAAATATGCCACTGTTAGATCATTATAACGACCACATTGAAACCTAGTACTCAATACTTGGAACCTTTAAGCAGTAAGAAAATCTGTTTTTGTGACGACATCTATTGTCACCTTGGAACTAAGTCTTATTTAGTAAAAATTTGACCATACATAACAGGTTCGACTCCCTCCTCGGGAAGTTAAGATAAAAAACCCAAGGTTTCGAGTCGCAGTAGGTGCTACCAGAAAACATTCCACAACTCTTAATGTCGCTAAGTGCCGAGTGCAGATCCAAAACTTCCAGTTCCCATCGACAGGAAGTGAATTATTAATATAATTGAAACATTTTTAAAAGGAACGATACCAAAAAAAAAAATTTTTTAAAAGATTACATGTAAATGTAGACAAATGATACACCCCTCTCGAAATAGCTCCCTCCGTATCTGACAAAGTGAGACTTGTTAACAATCACGTACATAAATCGGTGGCGTGGCAATCCCTTAATTAATGCAATCTTTAAGGTTGAAAAGACTAAAATAAAACAAATAGTTGACAAAAAGGTAAAAACAGAGAGTCTCAGAAAGACGTGAATGTTTACTCACACTATAGGCTACCAATAAAGTTTGTAGGAAGTGACGTCATGATTTGTTAGTCAAGTCATTCGCTTTAGTGTGCAGACCGGTCACATCCGCAGTTTGTTCCTTGATATGGTAGGTAAAACGAAATAACGAGGACAATCCAGTGTAAAATGGGCTCAAGCTAAGTATGTAAAACATTTGTCAGAATTTGACTAATAAAAGGTCGCATGAAGGTCAATGGGACATTTAGAGGTAACAAACAGTATTCAAACTCAAAAGTCCATTAAACAATACATTTTATAGGTGCAGGACAAACAAGGAGCTTTAAAACATCAGAGGTGGGATCAGGTTCCATGGAGGAGTGAGCATCCCCTGTCGACCGGTTGCACCCGCCTTGTGTTCCTAGGCATGATCGGGAAATAACGGAAAAATGTCGTCAATTTAGTGAATAAATTATGGACTAAAATTAAGTATGAAAAACGTCAGTCAGCATTTGACTCAATGATAAATTGTATTTGCTGACAAGGTCACAGTATTTGACCATCGACCACGAAACTGCTGATATTCTTGTTTCATCAACCTGTATGTCAATAACTTACCTCGTTTTAGAAGTTCCTCATAATTATGTTGAGCTAGCATGCTCCTGCGTATCGAATCACTTGATATATATAAATCCGTATGCAGGTGATGAAGGTATATTGCTGAATAAGTAAGGGAAATCGACGATAGAAAAGTTAAAGTCATCACGTTTATCAGACCTTGGTTGTTAGATTACCATTAATGTTTTTTTCAAGTAGAATATCCAAATAATTTTAAAAACAGAATATTAGAGTAAAAAATCACGCCTTACCAAAAAATACTCACCCGTTTCTAAAACAGCAGATCCTCTGGTGCATTTCATTGATATCAAGATCAAAATAATGCACAGGGAAGTTTTTATAACTAAATTCATCTCATAAGTATCATCAAACTACACTGGACACAACGGACACATTCAACTGGAAATGATTATTTAATTACTTCTTCACAAAATATTTAATAGAATAGAATTACGAGGTTAATTACATAATCAACCAGTTGATAATTATAGTCCTAAAATCCTAAAACTGCGTTCCCTTACCAAACTGTTTTTGTTTGTAACAGACCTGCATCAGGTTTGGAGAAAACAAGAAAGGAATTTCTTTTGATAAGCTCTAGCTGCGATCTTGTTGCAAACATTGTATTAATTAGTGCAAGATTGCAGCTAATTCGCAGGAACTTGACATGTTTGCAGGAATTTTCAGACTAATCGGTTGTTTGCAGCAAGTTTGCAAGAAACATTGTACAAATTGAATGTATGCAGGAAGTTTACAAGAATAGTCAAAGTTGAATCAGTCAGTGACATACAAAGTGAGTCAGGTTAACACAGAACTCACCGTAATGAAATACTAGTACTTGAATTCGGATTGAAGTTGTAGATGTTTCATTTATTTGATCGGAATACATGTATACACCATTTTTAACGATTATGAAAGCATAATACTGGATATAGATGTACATTGGCATACACAATACAGCATCTAATTGGTATGACCTGATTTTGATTTTTTTAAAATATGAAATGAAACAATTATCTTATAGCATGTTTAAGTAGCTGATGTACATGCTGGGTCAATTTATATATATTCATGTATTTCAATTTTCATTTTAATGTAACATTTTTATGTTTCTTTTATGTAATCAAAGTCCCAAATAAATTATGATAAATGTTTTAAATAAAATAGTAACTGTAAAATTTTAATACTTCAGATACTTGCATCATTTCAATAGATGCGGTGGATTTTCTCTATTCTCTAGCAGAGTGTGTGGAAGGGGGTTAATGATTCTCAGTTGATGAAATATACGAAAATTTCTAGGAAATCAATTAATGAAACAATCCATGATAAAAATAACAATTACACAGTTATGTGTGATGCTGATATTCACTCTAAAAATTGTAATTAACTTTTATCTCGTTTTTATTTTCGTCAAAACATTGCAAATGAAACTGCAAAAAGTACAATATGGTGTATCAATCCATTCACTATTTCAACCTGTTCAATTAAGTAAATTACATCAATATAAAATTTGTTAAAACATTACTGAGTGATTGTTTTCATTGCTTTTTAAAACTTTATTTTTTTTCTGTTTGAAATGTGAAAGCATGACAGCATAAATTCCTGAAAATATGGAATTTTTTGCTTTTTATTATATACCAAAATCTTTTTTTTTAAATAATCAAGATGATCGCAACAAATTCCAAGTATAGAATTAAAACCAATGAACAATTAGCTGTTATGGCTGCACCCTTGCGCATGAACATGGGACCAGTATCCAAGAGTATTGGAATGTTTGCAGCCCGCTGGTCCACCATTATGAATTCTTGCGTAACTCTCGCAGGAGTGAGAGCAACCGCTATAACCAATGTAGCGGTTCATGTACGCTTGAACACATTTCGAGGCGCATGTCAAGTCGTTAGCGCATGATCTCCAGCCTAAAAATATATATTTTAAAAATATATATATATATTTCACGTACAAAAGAAAATTTGTGTAAAAAAATATTTCAGCACTATTAACTCTTTTCAACTTTCTGAATTGTTATGCAAAATACACTTAATGTCACGTCATAAAAACATGACGTTACTGTTTCCCGTAAACACTTTATAGCCTGGTACGACGTAATATTTTAATTAGAAAATAACTTTTCTCATTGAATGAGATTTAAGCAAGTATAAAATAGAAAAGAATTTGGCAATGAATTAAAGATTAAATCAACTTTTTATAGTGCGTGAAAATGCATGATTACGGGGAAACGGTATATGCGTGTTTTTGTGTTAGAAATAGAGAATGGTATATGCGTTAAAATGCGTGACTGCGGGAAAGGGATTAGACAGGTAACACAAATTGTTATGTTATGCTTTCTAACCTACAGTGCATTTTGGTTTTAAATGATTCAAACAATAAAAAATTTTAATTTTCTTTAATGTCAAATGAAATATTTAAGGAATGAAGCTTATTTCAACTTATGTTATCTGATATAACATAACTTGGGCAGTTTACGCTTTACAAACCGCGAAGCGGTTTATAAATAAGCGTAAACAGCCCCAAGTTTTGTTATATCGGATAACATAAGTTAAAATAAGCTTCATTCCTTAGAATTTAATTTCAATGTAGACAATGAGACAATATTTCCTACAGAAAAAGGCTTCAAAGTGAGCATTATTATAAAAGTAACGTCAAGCGGAGTAATACGTTTTCGACGTTACTCATTGTGACGTAGACAAGTTATGTTATAAGAAATGGAAAAAACCGTTTAACCAATCAAATGGCGCGTTACAACTGAAATTAAATTATATGGAGATGACAAACAGTATTCAAACTCAAGAAATACAAATTTGGAGCAGAGCAGAGCAAGCAAGGACCTTCAAAACATCAGAGTTGGGACAAGTTAGAATTATTAACGAATATCTTTCGAAAGCATTTCTGATAGCATTACCCTAAAAAAAAATTATTATTAAAATGATCCTAGACGTTTATTTTGAATGATTTTGGTAATTTGGTGATATCAGTATTTTTTTTCATTATTATTTTTAATTGCTCCTGTTTCAGCATTGTTTTTAATTATTTTGTTTTTATTTTATCCTGGCGAGCCGCAACCAGAACTAGTAGCTCTCGATCCTTGATCAGGATTATTTTTATGTAAGTTTAATTGGGCCTGTAAGTTAAATTGATAATTGTCATGCCAGTAATAGTAGAAGTCCTTGATGTGGATTCTTTTTTATATAATTTCAATCGGGCCTGTACATGAATTGATAATTGTTTTGTTTACTTGATCCTAGAAGCTGAAATTATGCAAGTAGCTCTCCTTGATCTAGATTATGTTTATATGATTTTAATTGGACCTGTAAGTTAATTGCTTATTGTTTTGTTTACTTGATCCTGGCGAGCCGCAATCATGCCAGTAGCCTTCCTTGATCTGGAAATATCCACAGGAATCGGAGTTAACGTCAAAGTGACAACCAATGGCCTTACATCCGGATTCAACCTAAACATTTTGTAGAAGAAAATTGATTTGTGTCGGTATTTTGATATGAATACAAGGTTCTGCCTCATAGATATCTTACATACGCAACAGTTAAAGTACAAATTCTTGCACATTTGTTTGAGTAAACAAATTTCAATATTTCAAGATAAAATCAGGTCAATAAAATAAATGGTTTTCCGAACTTTTTATTGCTATATGATAATTTTTTTTTAGAAAAACCAATGACAATATTATAAAAAGTACAAAAACAATTAAAGCTTTATCTATTAAATTTGAAACATTAATTTTCCTCTTGAAAAAGTACTAAGTCTGACATATGATTAACATCTTTGTTTTGTCAAGAAGAAGATTCGTTTGGTCTAATTTTGAATTAAGATACTTACATTACAAATGCACTGTAAGCAATGTTGTGAAACTATTCCTGTAAAAAAAAGGAACATATGACAAGAAAAAAAACATGGCGAATGACCAATAAAATACTCACGCAATAACATGTTATGTATTGATCGATGCACTTGTATAAAGATGAAATTAACATTAAAAAGGGGATTTAATCCATCTGAATTTAAAATTTGGCGTTGACTCTTTTAACAGTTATTACGTTTCCTATCATACAACGCTAGTTTTACCTGACTTATAGGAGGTTTGTACGTTTTCCGTCGCACGATACTTACCGGAAGAGAAGGATCCTGTGTGGGAGGAAGTGGTCAGACAACATCTTCTGTGAGTCCCCCCAGAACACATCCCGCTCTGGTAGTGACCATTATGACAGGCCAGGTGATCATCCTGGCAATGACCTCCGGAGTTAGTACAGGGGGCATCACTACCTAGTAACACAGTAGATCAAAGTAAAAGTAAGGGGCATCACTACCAAGTAAACACAGCAGATTAAAGTAAAGTAAGGGGTATCACTTCCCAGTAACACAGCAGATCAAAGTAAAAGTAAGGGGTATCACTACCTAATAACACAGCAGATCAAAGTAAAAGTAAGGGGCATCACTACCGAGTAACACAGCAAATTAAAGTAAAAGTAAGGGGCATCACTACCCAGTTACACAGCAGATTAAAGTAAAAGTAAGGGACATCACTATCTAGTAACACAGCAGATAAAAGTAAAAGTAAGGGGCATCACTACCTAGTAACACAGCAGATTAAAGGAAAAGTAACAAAGCAGATTAAAGTAAAAGTGAGGGGCGTCACTACCTAGTAACAAAGCAGATTAAAGTAAAAGTAAGGGACATCACTATCTAGTAACACAGCAGATTAAAGTAAAAGTAAGGGGCATCACTATCTAGTAACACAGCAGATTAAAGTAAAAGTGAGGGGCATCACTACCTTGTAACACAGCAGATTAAAGTAAAAGTAAGGGGCATCACTACCTAGTAACACAGCAGATTAAAGTAAAAGTAAGGGGTATCACTACCCAGTAACACAGCAGATTAAAGTAAAAGTAAGGGGCATCACTATCTAGTAACACAGCAGATTAAAGTAAAAGTGAGGGGCATCACTACCTTGTAACACAGCAGATTAAAGTAAAAGTAAGGGGCATCACTACCTAGTAACACAGCAGATTAAAGTAAAAGTAAGGGGTATCACTACCCAGTAACACAGCAGATTAAAGTAAAAGTAAGGGGCATCACTATCTAGTAACACAGCAGATTAAAGTAAAAGTGAGGGGCATCACTACCTTGTAACACAGCAGATTAAAGTAAAAGTAAGGGGCATCACTACCTAGTAACACAGCAGATTAAAGTAAAAGTAAGGGGTATCACTACCCAGTAACACAGCAGATTAAAGTAAAAGTAAGGGGCATCACTATCTAGTAACACAGCAGATTAAAGTAAAAGTGAGGGGCATCACTACCTTGTAACACAGCAGATTAAAGTAAAAGTAAGGGGCATCACTACCTAGTAACACAGCAGATTAAAGTAAAAGTAAGGGGTATCACTACCCAGTAACACAGCAGATTAAAGTAAAAGTAAGGGGCATCACTATCTAGTAACACAGCAGATTAAAGTAAAAGTGAGGGGCATCACTACCTTGTAACACAGCAGATTAAAGTAAAAGTAAGGGGCATCACTACCTAGTAACACAGCAGATTAAAGTAAAAGTAAGGGGTATCACTACCCAGTAACACAGCAGATTAAAGTAAAAGTAAGGGGCATCACTATCTAGTAACACAGCAGATTAAAGTAAAAGTGAGGGGCATCACTACCTTGTAACACAGCAGATTAAAGTAAAAGTAAGGGGCATCACTACCTAGAAACACAGCAGATTAAAGTAAAAGTAACACAGTAGATGAAAGTAAAAGTAAGGGGCATCACTACCTAGTAAACACAGTAGATTAAAGTAAAAGTAACACAGCAGATAGAAGTAAAATGAGGGGCATCACTACCTACTAAACAAAGTAGATTAAAGTAACACAGGGGACATCACTACCTAGTAAAACAGCAGATAGAAGTAAAAGCAGGGGCTTCACTACCTAGTAAACATAGTATATCTAAGATAAAGCAGGGGGCATTACTATCTAGTTAACATAGTAGATAAAATTAAAAGCAGGGGCTTCACTACCTAGTAACACAGCAGATAAAGGTTAAAGTAGGGGATATCACTTCCTAGTAAACATAGCAGATAAAAGTAAAAACAGAGGGCATCACTACTTAGTAAACAAAATAGATTAAAGTAAAGCAGGGGGCATCAATATCAAGATATCACAACAGATGAAAGTAAAAGCAACAAGGTTTTAGAATTACAGCATCTATCTATTACAAAAGTTTATATGAGTATTGACACTCCCTCTCTCTCTCTTTCTCTCTCTCTCTCTCTCTCTCTCTGTTTATTTTTTGTGTATAAATGTATGTTCTCTCTGTATTTTTCACTATACACCTTTGTATAAATGAGACCTGAAATGAAAACTCCTTATGACGATTTAAATAAAACATATGGAGAAACGAACATGCAGTATTCAAATTAAAATGCCATATTACAATACAAAATAGGAGCAGAGCAAACACGGACCTAAAAAACATTAGAGATATATGGGATCAGGTGTCACGGAGAAGTGAATATCCCCTGCCGACATGTCACACCCGCCATGTGCTGGTCGTCATGATCGGGAAATAACGGAAAAACCGTCGTCAATTTAGTGTTTAATTAATGGATTAACAACTAGAATGAAAACCCTCAGTCAGCATTTGACTCAGTGATAAACTGTATTTGCTGACGAGGTCATTCTATTGACCACAGAACTTACAAAATGATTACTTTAAACGAGACTGCTGATATTTTTGTTTAATTTATCTGTTTGTCAATAGTTTACCTCGTTTTAGAATTGTTCATACATAGAGCCTGCTCTTGCGTATCAAACCAACTGAGATATGTAAGCTCCGTATAAAGGCATATTGCTGCATAAGTAAGGGAAGTTGATGATAGAAAAGTTAAAAGTCATCACGTTTATCATAGATTTGGTTCAGATCCAATATTCTTTATTTTAGCTATATGGATCTGTATATCTTTTCCTTTAATTCTGGAATACTCACCGTAAACGACACTAACTGTCAGTGCAATACCACACAGCAAAACTAAACTGCCCATTGCCACCAGATCTGATCTAAGACGAAAATACAATGGTGCGTACCTCTTCACAGGTTTTTCTTATCTCAATTTATATCGCAATAAACGTGACTTTCACAGTCATTCCGGTATCAGCATATATGGAAATATTTCAGTCCAAATAAAGAACTTTTCTTACTCGCCTTTTCCAACCTAAACAGTATCGTAGTCTGGTAAACAACTGCAAACTGTATAAAGATAAAAAGTATCGCTCTTGAAAGCAAATAGTAAGTCAATACATATAAACATTTACTCTTGTTATCATTAATGTCATGTTCTTATTTTATTATTTATAAACATCCGAGTTGATTCATGTAATATGAGTTTTAAAATTGTGAATACTCTCAAAGCAGAACTCAATAAGAAATAATTATAAAAATATCCCTAAAAATTAACTATAGTAAATCAAAGATCCAAAGTTTTTACTATAGTAAATCAAAGTTCCAAAGTTTTCATTATAAATTAGTAAATCAAAGTTCCAAATTTTTTACTTTGGTTTAAGGTAGGTCACTCGTCAGGTTTTGGAAAAGTTCACGCAGAACCTCTTACTTCAAAACTATTTATCAAAATTCAATTTTTATAACATATTCAATTTCAACAATGTTTATGTTTTAACATTCAACAAGAAATCTGCTCAAAAAGCTACAAAGAAGCAATATTTGTGAGGGACTATTTTTTGTGGTGGAAGGATATTTAGCAGATAATTCTGCAAATCTGCACAATATTAAATTTAATATCTTAGACTTTTAGCCTCACATACTTTTACTCGGAGAATATTTCCCATTATTATATTGCTAGGAATATTTAATATAGATCTTAATCTATATTTTTAAAACAAGTTTTACATCTTCCTTCAACAAACTTTGCCACAGTCAATATAAAATTAACACAATTTTTTGCCTGAAAATCACATATTTTTACCAGTATTTCAAAATTAACATCACTGACCCCAACTTTTTTTTCATTATTTTAAAGTACTTGATACTTGTGACTGATCAGCACTTAAGTCGTAAAAAGCTTGATTTAAGAAAATGTTTTATTGCCTATTTAGTTTTTGAATACCCCAAAAAAATGTTTCTTTTTAGTGCAAATAGGTCACACAATAATTTACGCGCATTAATTTGCCAAATTTTTTCAATGATAAATATTATTCAAAATATTTTACGTAAATAAGATAATATTTGTTGCCATGGTTACATCTAATAAAATATAATAAAGGTTTACGTAATTAACCAAAGGGTTAAAATTTAAGTGCAAAATGGTAAACTCCATTGTGACGTAGATCAGTAAGATAAACACTGACCCCCTATTTTCTCTGCGATTTTGAGTCACTCTATATGAGTACTTATACAAAATATACTTCTTAATAAATCCTTGATTTAACAAATTTCACGAGTGACATACCTTAATAATTTACTATAGTAAACTATATTTAACTATAGTTAACTATAATATTTTTGTTTGAGATATTTGGGAGTCATTTTTCTTATCAGATAGTGATCTTAAAATCATATAAAAACATTTAAGGAATGAAGATTATTTTTATACGATATAAAACATCTTGGGTCAGTTTACGCTTTTTTAAAAACTCGATTTATAAAAAAAAAACTGCTGCAAGTTTTGTTATCTCGAATAACATAGGTTAAAATAAGCTTTAGTAATTATGATTTAATTTCAGTGTAGAAAATAAGAATTTTCTTCCAAAAAGGCTTCAATTTTATTTTATTTTAAAAGGAACGTCAAGCAGCGTAACGTTTTTTGACGTAACTCATTTTGACGTAGGCAACTTATGTTATACGATATAAACTAAAATCTTTTATCAAATTAAATGACGTGTTACAGCTAAAATTATAATGGAATACGTGAAATTCTCTATGAGATTTTCAGATTCAACAATTGCATCTGGATGATTATTGAAATGTTGTATTATCAAGTAAACTTATTGAATATTACTTTCTTCCTTATTAATCGAAAATGTAGTTTCACTTTCCAAAATAGATAGCACCATATATGTGCAAGCGTTAAGAAAAACCTATGAAAACAAAGTAGGACAGACCAACAGACAGTTGAACGACGGATGTTTGTGTTGTTGTTTAACGTCTCTCTTGAGAATTTTTCACTCATATGGAGACGCCGCCACTTGCCGATAGAGAGCTGCAAATTCTGTCCTTAATCCGCACTCAAGTCCATTGAGCAGACAGATGCCAGAACCTACTGGGACACGGGATTTCGGTTTAAACGGTTCCATCCAAAGGACCGGTCGCCGCGTCCCACAGTGGGATCAACTCCTTACTTAGCGAATCTAGAACAGATGCTCTTACCACTTCATCACCCGGGCGACTGAGGAGGACGCTCAGTCATCACCAAAAAGATCTGAATATGAAAATCAATTAATGGACCTGGAAGACACACACATGGAAATAAATTGTAGATCTGCATTTATCAAATCCTGATTTTTCAGAAGCGTAAAAAATATTTTGTTAAAATTTTTTTAAAATGTGTTGAGTTTTCATTGGTTTAGAAGGAATGTATACCTTAATTTTTAAAGACCATTAAATTCACCCCCTAATCTAACTTGATGTGTTGATAAAAATCGTTCTTTTGAAAAAAAGAAAAAAAAACTACATCGTACTAATTTTGAATTATCAAAAATGTTTCAGTTGTTTTGAGAACGAAAATTAAAATGAAATGAATTGAAAAATAAGTAAAGTAAAGTTGACGACAGATGAAAGAGACATATTATTTATCAAAATGTCCTTGAATGTTCTACCTCACGCATGCCTTACCGAGAAACGAATATAAGGCAATGAGAGCATTGTAAAGATTATAAAACACTAAAATAGCAGAGACTTACAAATCCAGAGAAGAACAGTTCCTTATCAAGAAACATTTACTAATTTCTTACTAACTCTCCATGTGATACAAGTGCGTTGACATTTCCAAATTAAGATATCAATGTCTAACAAACTTTGAACCAAATGACTTAAAGGTTACAAGTTTTAAAACTTGTATTTAAAAGTTTATTGATAAATGGTTATGGAATTGGTATGGAGGAAATAGCAAATGTATGGTTCTCCGAAGGATATAACTTTTTTTCTCGCGTGGAACCATGAAATTGATATTTTATTCATACCAATTCCATACCTGTTTTATGAAGGACATAGAGAAAACGAAAAGTATTCAATATCAAAGTCCATAGAATACAAAATAGGAGCAGAGCAGACCTCTAAAAATCAGAGGTGGGATCAGATACCATGGAAGAGTGAGCATCCCCTGCTGACCGGTCAAACCTTTTCATGATCGGGAAATAATGGAAAAATCTATCGTTAATTCAGTGCATAAATAATGGACTAATAATTGGTATGACAAACTTTAGTCAGCATTTGACTCAATGATAAATTGTATTTGCTGACAATGTCATTGTATCGACCAAAGAACTAACAAAATGATGACTTTAAACGAGGCTGCTGAAATTCTTGTTTCATCAACTTGTTCGGCAATAATTTACCTCATTTTAGATAATTGTTCATACGTAAGCATGCTCTTGCGTTTCGAATCAACTGAGATATATGAACGCCGTATGCAGGTGATGAAGGTATATTTCTACACAATTAAGGGAAATTGACGATAGAAAAGTTAAAGCCACCTATTATCATAGAGCTTTGTTGTTAAATTACCAAAAACGTCTCTTTCAAGTAAAATATCCAAGTATGAAACAGATGTATCATGCATAAATGTTCACAGGAAATATCTTGAAAGTGTGAAACTAAGACATTAGACAGTATAGAATCATTTAAACGGTCGCATATACTCCGAGTACATGAATGAAATATGTGGAGATAGAGAAAAGTATTCAAGCTAAAACAAGCTAAAACAATAAAAATAGGAGCAGAGGAAACACGGACCCCCAAAAGATCAGAGGTTGGATCGGATGCCATAGAGTAAACATCCCCTGCCAACCGGTCATACCCGCCGTGTGCTCCTTGTCATGATCGGGAAATAACGGAAAATCCGTCGTCAATTCAGTGTGAAAATAATGGACTCAAACTCAGTATGAAAAACATACAAATAGTATGAAAAACATAAGTCTGCATTTGACTCAATGATTAATTGCATTTGCCAACAAGGGTCATTGTATCAATCATGATTGTTAAAATTATGTTTTGCAAACTTTCACCCTCACCCAAAACCTTACTCTAAATCTAACCTAAGACAATGTAAACACCTAACCATTTGTTTGTAATTTTATTCACACATTCATACCAATTATGAACTTATACCGACTTTGCTTTTGGTCTTGTATAATTATGTTACGGTTTTAAAATAAATTGTTCATATCAGGATCGATGTCGATACTATAACGTCATGGTATTGTCGATATCGACGACATCGACATATAGCACTTAGTCTCATTTAAAGTGTCCAGTATTTTCAATTTATGGTTCTAGTCAGGACGATATCAATATGACAATAATGTCGACATCGAATTTGTTCTTGGACATGTACAAAGGGAAGCTGACGATAGAAAAGTTAAAGTCATCACGTTTATCATATATCATGGTTGTTAGATTACCGTTTACGTCTTTTTCAAGTAAATTATCCAAATATAAAACAGATGTGTCAGACTTTGTGGTATCTCTTATCTAAAGCTCACCGGGATTTATCGTATCGACATAAGAATGGAAATTACCACTGTTAATTGACAGTACGTCGTCAATATATCTAAATGTCGAGTTGAAGGCTCTTTCTTTTCACGTTTAAGATTTTGGACAAATTCTGCTTCATATGAATACAAAAATAGGTCTGCTTATAAAGAAGCGCATTTGATACGCATGGGACTTCCATGAGATTTATGGAAGACCTGGTCTACAAAAACCACATGGATATTGTCAATCAGAAACTCAAGCATTTTTTTCAGCTGCTACCAGAGCTACATGTACTGTGCACATCTCAATTTAAATTTTTTTTTTTACGAATTCCGACAAATAGAAAGGTTCGTACACATCAATAAGATGTGCATTTGTAAGGGAAGGTGAGCGTTGAAAAGTTCATCATAAAGTTTGGTTGTTAGGTATCATAAACTTCTTTTTTAGTAAAATATTCAGAAATTAAATAAATGGATCAAGCTATGTTGTATCTGTAATTTAAGGTTACAGTGGTATATCATGTCAATCGACATTTGAATGGAATTAAGTATTTTCAATTGATAATATGTTGTCGATATATCTAAATGCTGAGTTGAAGGACACTGCAAGTGGTTTTTTTTTCTTCTCATGTTAGGCTTGATAAATTCATCCTTCATATAAATACAAAAATTACTCTGCTAATTAAGGGGTACAATTGGTACTACGGGAAGATGTAGAATATTCATATACCTGTAGTTGAAAGATGTAGTCAACATAAACCACATGGATATTGTCAATCAGAAAAGAAAGCAACTTCAGAGAAAATGTATACACAATTGTATTATTTTGCAAATGACCTTGAAAATTTATAAGTTTAGAATTTGTTGACAAAGCAGCTGAAACTGATGTCAAAAGGTCCACCAAAACAATGCAAATCTCGAGTAGAGCAAACACAGACTTAGCAAACCCAGACCCTCTGAAAAACCATTGTAAGAATCAGGTGCCATGAAAAAGTGAGCATCCTCTGACCTGAGTGTGTATCTTAACACAGAAAATGAAAAAAGGGAAAAGTTGGGGAAATCCGATAAAATTACCTTGTCAGCAAATCTAAAATCGAGTTGTTTGACATTTTCATACAAACCAAATTGTCTACGGATTTTTATTCCCGTTTCCACGATTCTGACAGGGAGCACTCGGCGGATGATTTATTTTAGTTTATATTTATCAAGAATTAGAATTCCGACAATTAAAGAAACTGTGTTCACAATGATTTTTTATTTCAGAATTATGAATTTATTTATAAAGATTTTTTTTGAAAGAGCATTTTTTTAATTTAATGATCCTTTCAACCAAATATTTATTCTTTTACATGTATTTTAAAAAAAATTATTTCACATAAAAAATTAATTTTCAAGAAATGCGAATTATGTACTAGGTTTTTTATAAAATAAAGTTTGATGTCTTTTGAACCCTTTTTCCTCCTAAAGTATAAAGCTATTTTTAACTTAAGTATTTTATAATTATATCCGAAATATCTGTTAAATCATTCTAGATATAGATGTATTCTATTTTTAATGTCTTTAAAAACGCAGACCAGGAAGGAAATGCTACAAAATGAACTCTCTTTTTTAATTTTGATGTACATTTTATAACAAAGTCTTACATACAGTTTCCTCTGTTTACTGATAGTTTGATATAAAATTCGAATTATTTTTTAGTCAAATAATTGATTTGTTGCTGATTTTCAAACGCTCCTGTGCTAAGGTAGGCTAAGATCATTTTTTTAAGTTTGTTTTATTTTTTATTTGTAAAAAAAATTATGAAATAATAAGATATTAAGGCATTGAAATACACCTTTAAAATTCAACATCTTACATACAATTTATGAGTGTGTTAAAGAAAATCGTTTTCAATATTATTGCCGATTTATTTTGTGTATATAGTGTATTGGTTATGTTTTCAAAATCTCATTATAGCGTTGAGTATGAATAGTTCGACAGTGCAACAATTGGCTCACAACTTTACCCAGTACAAGTCAAACAGGAAGCAAGAATCGCTCTCTTACGATGAATTTCTAGACCTTAACCATAACATGACTATGACTTTACTTCCCGTGGTTGTAATTATGTCAGTCTTTATGATCCTAGGAATTATGGGTAATCTTGCAGTGTGTTACATTTACCTCTTCAGA
Source organism: Saccostrea glomerata (assembly GCA_003671525.1). Lineage (NCBI taxonomy): Eukaryota > Metazoa > Mollusca > Bivalvia > Ostreida > Ostreidae > Saccostrea > Saccostrea glomerata. The sequence goes on from PRKT01000050.1 coordinate 585,636, forward strand.
TGGAAGAAAAAAACTGTTAAATATTTCATTGGATTTTTAGCAGCGTACGACTTAGTAACTTCTGTAATTTGTATGCCCATTGAGATAGCTATGCTTCAACACCCTGTTACTCTTGATGACCCTCATCTCTGCAGATTCCAACGATTTACTCGTTCTGTGACGTCACTGGGAGCCGGATTAATGCTATTGGTGATTGCAGTTGACCGATACTTGAAAATCTGTAGGTTGGCAAGAAGTCAGATTCAGATTCCATTAGCAAAGAAATTCTGTGCGTCAACAGCAGTAGTTGCGTTATTATTTTCGTGGCCATGCCTAATCATATTCGGACAGTCCAACAAAATGAAATCCCCCATTGCAGAAACATCATGTCACGTCAACAGAGAATATTCGGACACACCTTATCCAACATTGTACTACGGCATGGTTTCTGTTCTCTTTCTGATAATATCATTGTGTCTGCTCATATTTTACTCTTTAGTCTTGAACAAATTGTGTAGATATTCAGCAACGGGGATAGGAAATAAACAAAATATTCGGATCACTGAGAGATGTAAAACTAATACAACATCCTCTTCTCCAGAAAGTCTGCCCGATGACTCTACCAATCTTAACACAAACGTCCAAAATTGGTCCGAGCACAAAACTTCTCCCGTTCATCCTAAACCTCTAACATCCATGTCAAATACGAAAAAAATTGAAGCTACTCCACATAAACGAACTTCCAGTCAAAATCGAATGAGAAAAACCACTATTATGTTGTTGTTAATTACTTTTATACAGTGGACATGTTACTTTCCGTATTTTGGTTTGCTTTTTGCTAGAAGATTAAACATTGATTTCGTACTGAGTATGTCTGTAGATGCGCAAATATTCTACAACATTGGAGTGAGGTCTCATTTTCTAAGTTGTGGAATCAATCCCTTTATGTACGGATTTTTGAGTCGAGACTTTCGTGAAGAGTTTCAAAAGTCTTTTCTGTCAATTAAGAATACAATATTTTAAATCAAAGACTTTCGGTATTTTTCAATACGATGAACATAAAAAAAAAACTATCTTATAATTTTTTTAAAGTCGAAGATAACAAAATTCGTACACTATTTACTATTGTTATACTAGTAGCTATGTTTTTAATGGATTTTTTCTGTAAATCAATCTCTCATAGGTAATAGAAATTTACTTGATACCTTAGTACAATAATTGTTGCTTTTAATGTGTATAGTTTATATTCTGTATTACACCATTTTAGGGAGAGTGCTAAATAGGCTTTGCCTGCTGCCCAATCCCATTCACTTATGTGAATAAGATTTTGTATAAATAAATACCATTCTCCACGATAAATTAAAGGTTTTTTTTAATTATCATTGACATCTGCATTTTCAATAAAAATGGAACTTATAATTCACTTACGTTGTCATTGGACATTTCCAAAATTATTTTATTTAAAAAAAACATTCTGATTGCTCACACAAGTACTCTGAAGTTGACATAAAAATAGATGCTAGAGTCTCTAATTGACAATATTATGTGGTTTTTGGAGACCAGGTCTTCCAACAATCTATTGATATTCCCAATGGTACCAATTGCGTCCCGTTATTAGCAGACCTATTTTTGTAATCATATGAAGCAGATTTTGTCCAAAATCTTAAACCTGATAAGAAGAAAACACTTGTTGTGGCCTCCAACTCTACATTTAGATATATCGACGACGCATTGTCAATTTACAATGGTTATTTCCATTCTTATGTCTATACGATATATCCTTGGTGAGCTTTATATAAAAGATACCACAGAGTCTTACACATCTGTTTCATATTTGGATATTTTACTTAAACAGATGTTAATGCAAATCTAACAACCAAGCTTTATGATAAACGTGATGAATTCAACTTTTCTATCGTCTTTCTGTACTTATGCAGCAATTTACCTTCATCACCTGCATGCGGAGTTCATATCTTTCAGTTGATTCGATACGTAAGAGCATGCTCTACGTGAGTGCAATTTCTACAAACAAGGTAAATTACTGACAAAGAAATTTATGAAACAAGAATATCTGCAGTCTCGTTTAAAATCATGATTTCGTAAATTTTTTGGTCGATACCTAGTCAGCAAATACATTTATCATTGAGTCAAATTCTAACTAAAATTTTCATACTAATTGTTAGTCTATTATTTACACACTGAATTGACGACGGATTTTTCCGTTATTTTCTTATCATGACAAGGAGCACACGGCGGATGTGACCGGTCGTCAGGGGATGCTCACTCTTCCATGGCACCTGATCCCACCTCTGATGTTAAGGAGGTCCGTGTTTGCTCTGCTCCTATCCTATATTGTTCATTTGACCTTTGAGCTTGAATACTGTTCGCTATAATCATCTCCATATATCATAGGGAAGAATAGGTGTCGGGAGAGTGCAAGAAAAGGATGGTTTTGAAGTCTAGTTTTGTTAAGTATGCGATTGAAGCAAAAAAATGTCCATGCAATCTGTTGATAAGATTTATATATTATGCTTAAGAATAATTTTGTCAAATATCTAAGAAAATAAAAATTAAAAAAAAAAACTGGCACTCAAGTAACTTTAAGGGCATCAGTAGTTTACAAAATTCTATTATTTTTGGATTTTGTCTTCTCCTATCTGAAGAGCTTAAGATTTAACTATGATAAAGTTCGGGCATATACTCTGACGGAGTTCGGTTATTCAAAGGAGTAGTTCGGTTACACTAAGTTTTAATTCGGCTATACTATGGCGTGGTTTGGTTATTATTCTAAGGCGCAGTTCGATTATATAGAAGCATGTAAGTTTGGTTATTCTAAGACGTAGTTTGGTTTTACTATGGCATACTTCAGTTATACTTTGACGGAGTTTGGGTACATTAAGGTGGAATTGATTTATATTAATAACAGCGAAGTTCGGTAAAATTATGACTGAATTTGATTGTGTTATAGCTTGCATTGATTAATCCATGCTTCTTTGCATTTTATAAGATATTTGATTTCATATCAAGTTATCAAAACCTGTAAAAAGCGTGGTTAGATAATTGTCATGATTTGCGAAAGGACAAGATAGGGTAAGACCCCGTTTTGGCCGCTAGTTTAGGGTGTCTTTTAGAATGATGCAACAGTTTATAAATTGAAAACCACTGATCACCCCTGCCACAAATTGAGTATTGGTTCTGAGTTATGGGATACACAGAGGTCACAGGAAGGTCAGAAAATAGGTCAATTTTCGAATTTTCTCATACTAAGTATTTCTGCAAATTTTAATCAATTTTACAGCACATTTTCTTTCAGAAAGCATAGAGCACAGGCTTGCCTATCTACCAAATTTATCTATTTTATAAACTAAGGTTAAATGCAGTTTACTGAAAACCAATTTGTATTCGCGTGAGAAAAATATTCGCGAGTTCCGCGACCTAATTTTATTCACGAATATTTATCGCCGCGAACCAATTATTTGATTTATTAACTATTTGCAGAGATTGATTCCTCGGTCGCGAAAATTAATTGTCGTGGATTTACTTCAAACTGACGAATCGCGAATAAAAGATGACATGAATAATTATTGGTTTACTGTATATATAAAAATCTCAGATAGGTAAGCTTGTACTCTATGTTTTTCGAAGTGAAAAATATCTCAAATTTGACTAGAAATTTAGAAACTTTAGGAAAACGTCCTAATTTAATTTGCACCCTCTTGTGTCCCCTGTGTATGCTTTGAATCAAAATTATTGCTAGGTTTAAAACAAGCATCCATTTAAGTTCTTTACTACAAACTATTAGAGTTTTAACTGATTTACTTTATTTGATTTTTATTTTACATCAAATAAGGGGTCAGATACAGCGGTTACCATACCTTTTCTTTAACATAGATTTGTTGTCATCTCGTATGCCGGAAGTGAAGTCCTAGTGTAAGCCTCCATTAATCTTTCGGGAGTCCTCGATGTTTTACAGAGTTCAAAGTAGCCTGTAAACTGGTTTTCTTTTAGAAGAACTAGCTTAGGAGTGTATGATCTACTTTCGGTTTAGGCCCATTTGAAAGCCAAGGCAAATTTAGAAAAGAAGTACGATGCTTATAAATATCTTTAGTTTCGGTGTGTCGTATATACATTGATCCTCAGTACTATGCCTTATTAAATGGGTAAGCCACACAAGGAGAATTGACAATCATCAGTGACGTGATTTCTATATATAGATTTGTTGACGGGAAGGGAAAACTGGTTCTCGCACAAAAGAACAAGCTTGCAATATTAGATTCTGCAAAAAATGAACGAAGAGTGGTCAACGCTAATTTTATTTTAATTTTTTAGTCTGTAATTGGATTAATTCCTGTCAAACTTTAATGATTAGCTGCTTTTAAATGAATGATAATTATTGTTGATAATTCCGAATTGCGTTAAGAAAATATAGTTCAAGGAAAGTATTTGAATTTAAGTAAATTGTAAACACCCAGAACCACAAAGACCGCTAGAATGAAATTTCACTAAAAATCGCCTTGGGATCTCTCGCGGACGTACATGCTTTCCATATATATACTGCGGCCAAAAGAAACTACGTACTTTACTGTGGAGTTTGCTGAATAAGTCATTTGGGAACATCAGGTGTAACAATCCATTTATTCATTGCATTAAAATATCTCCCTTTCTGTTTTATTTCTTTGACATTATTGATACCAAAGAGATGACATTTCAGGCTTTCTGGAAAGCCAAACTTGTTATGTTTGCCTTTACTTTATTATCCTGATGTACATTAAAGAGCTATTTACAATTAAGGTATAATCAGTGATTCGTCAATTTCAATTTATACGCAACTTGATCAACCTCAAAGATCCGCAATTTGTCACAAGTGTGTATAGGTGTTATGTCTAGATGATTTAGAAATCTTTATTTTTAAGGAATGGTAGGGAAAACAATAAGGAAAAAAGATGCAACAGAAAAAGCATTTATTACCAAAGTAAACAAACAAATAAAGTTAACCTTCCGTGTAGTGTTTCACTTTGACTGATCAGCACAGCAACCGCGGTTACTGACCCATAAACAGGAGACATAGTACCACTCCTTGGCGCCATATCCCAACCCGGGGGGTGAGGTCCGTGGTAGTGACCCCTTTACACTCCTAGTGCCTGCAACGTTAACGAGAATGACGACACTTCCTTATCTTCACAGGTTCCAGACAAGTTTGTTTTGCAGTTCGTTTGGTAGGTAAGTGCACTTTTGTCTTTAAGAAAAATATAAACGGATGGAAAGAAACTTGAGATTGAGAGTTAATTTTGTGCATTTGCAGATTATCTATTAAACGTTTTGTCTTTATGTTATTTTAACATGTATCTAAGTTCCTCCTCCGTAAGAGAGGGAAAAAAGTTTTACCAAAAGCAACTTCTGTTGCAACAATGATTGTTTTGCATAATTTGTTAAACGTCCATTCTATATTTTTTGAAACTCATATTACAATGCAATCACTTTCCAGTGAGGGTTGCAAAATTTTGACCTTTAGTTGACATTTAATTATATAGGATTTGAGAAGTGAGGGACTATTTTATGTGCCCGAATAAAAAGCGACTTTATGAAAATTTTCTTGAAAATTCTTCATATAAGATTTACCTCAAGAAGCGTTTTAACTATTCAGAAGTACATTTATGACCATTTGAACACTATGCAAACATAGTTGGGAACTCATTATACAGATACAAGCAAAAAAGGAAGCCTACATTGAATACCTTGAAATTTTGCAGTATGAATAATTTCAAGAATTTCGGAAACCTATCGAAAACCGCGAAAAGGATGTGTATTGATAAAGGAACACTGTCAAAGATATTAGAAATCGACGTTTAAAAAATGACTATACTTGACATTGAAAATAAACATCATATTGTAAATCGGAAGGATACAAAGTGAAATACAAACTGAAAGGTCTATCATTATAAATCAAAACTTTTAAAAAAATTATCAAACAATTATTCGTCTGATTTTTTGAAGACTTTTATAATATATAATAATAATATTTACACTTTGAAAAACTGTCAAAGTATGTTAAGGTAGGTCACTCATCAGCTTTTTGGAAAAGTTCACGCAGGACCTCTTACTTCAAAACTATTTATCAAAATTCAATTTTTATAACCTATTTAATTTCAGCAATGTGAATATTTTAACATTCAACAAAAAACTGCTCAAAAAGCTACAAAGAAACAAGATTTGTGAGGGACTATTTTTTGTAGTGGAAGGATATTTAGCAGATAATTCTGCAGATCTGCTCATTTATTAAATTTAATATCTTGGACTTTTAGCCTCAAATACTTTTACTCGGAGAATATTTTCCATTATGATATTGCTAGGAATATTTAATATAGGTCTTAATTTATATTTTTAGAACAAGTTTTACACCTTCCTTCAACAAACTTTGCCAAAAAATGAAGATATGTCAAATAAGTCAACATAAAGTTAACACCATTTTTTGCCTGAAAATCACATATTTTGACCAATATTTCAAAATTAACATCACTGACCACAACTTTTTCTTTCATTATTTTAAAGTACTCGATACTTGTGACTAATTAGCACTTAAGTCGTAAAAACCTTGATTTAAGAAAAAATTTTATTGCCTATTTAGTTTTTTAATACCCCAAAATATGTTACTTTTTAGTGCAAAAAGGTCACACAATAATTTACGCGCATTAATTTGCAAGATTTTTTTAATGATAAATATTATTCAAAATATTTTACGTAAAATAAGATAATATTTTTTGCCATGGTTTCATCTGATAAAATATAATAAAGGTTTAAGTAATTAACCAAAGAGTTAAAATTTAAGTGCAAAAAGGTCAACTTCATTGTACCGTAGATCAGTAAGATGAACACTGACCCCCTATTTTCTCTGCGATTTTTAGTCACTCTATATGAGTACTTATCCAAAATATGCTTCTCAATAAATCCTTGATTAATGAAATTTCACGAGTGACATACCTTAAATGATTATTGTGCTGGAAAAGTGAATGTCCTACATGTAGAACATTACAGCTCAACGCACTTTTTAAGCTGACATGGTTTTTCACACAAATTAACGTCAAATTGTTATTATGCAAAATTGCGTAACGAGGCAACAATAAATGCCATATACGACAGCCAACTGCTTACTGCTAACTGCTAACTGCTTACTGCCAACTGTCAGCTGCTTACTGCCAACTGCCACATATATTTGAATAAATTTTCATATTTATTTTGATATATTCATGTGTATTTTCAAAAAACAGACGCGGATCCAGGATTTTTTTTCCAAGAGGGACACCCGGGTAGAAAAAAAACAACCCAGAAATTTCTTGACAAGGAAAAAAAGTAAAGTTTAACTCAGTTAAATTCCTAAATGTGAAAAATTATTT
>PRKT01000050.1:598249-644433 GCA_003671525.1 Saccostrea glomerata
GCCGATATATCTTCCTTTTATGTATGCAGTTTGATTTTCGTTAATTAACATAGATAATATATTTTGTAATCTTTTTGCGAAGACAAAGGCAATAATTTTGTAATCTGTGTTCGTTAAACTTATCGGTCTATATTTTTTTTAAAATTGATTTCTAACTTACATTTAACTTTATAAAACAAATTTAAGACATAATTCACACATGAATATTGGAAGGATTTTGATATTCACTTGGCTGGTGGATTGTAATTGTTCCCAAATGGTTTTTCGTGGTTTCTCGTCAAATGTAGCCGTCTATGTAACCGTTCTTTTTAAAAACAGTTCTTTGCCTTGCATTGACTTAAAACAGTGCAAATCATGTATATTTTGTATTTCTGTACAATAACATGACTTTATAAAGCGCAAAATGGTAATAATTTTTTCATTTGTTCGACTGCTTTTCATGTTAACGAGCTTGTATTTTTTAAGGATAACTTTGTGAATCTAGCATTATGAAAGATACATCCGACGGCAAGAATCTAAAGTTTCATACCGTAAATGTAGAATAATTTTCTATTCAATGGTAACAATTTACTATTTTAAAAGATTAACAAAACTTTTTTATCCTGTCTTTTGGCAGGATTTCTTATGCAGCATTGTCTTTTTCGGCGCTTCATTTCGACAAAACCACGACGAATATGGAAAATGTACATACTACTTCGAAAAAAAACTCATCCTTGGGAGGTCAATTTTAAAATTTCAACAAAATAGTATCAAAGAAAGCTGGATAATTTTAATTTGTAAATACCTATGATGAAATCATACAGATGTAACATCAAATCATTTATTTATGAAGTCCCAATTAAAACATCGATTTTAAAACTTTAAGATAATGATTTTAAGGAATATGTACCTTTAACATGACATATTAAATACATATCAAGGATATGTCTCGTTTTAAGGTGGATAATGTTAATGTTATTGCAAACTGAATGTGACCTTAATTTGTGCGAAAAACTATGTGAGCATAGAGAGTGCGTTGAGCTGTATTATGAAAGTACAGTCGCTGTTGTATGAAGAATTGGAAATTAGTTGAGTATCAGCAATATTCACAAAAATTTAGAAAGTTTAAAAAGGTTTTTTCAAACTTCGCAACAAACTTGTAATCAAAGCATAACGAAAAAATCCATCGTCAATTCAGTTTGTAAATAATGGACTAACAATTGAAATTCACAATTTTTGTATCCATAGATGCTTTGTGCCAAAATTGGCTGAGCGGTTGCAGAGAAGAATTAAGCTGCAGACGCACCATGTACACCGCATGACGACAGATGAAACAGAAAGCAAACGTTTACTCAGGTTTACTAAGGTGCCTCTAAAAAAGTGAGCAACTGCCCTTTACCAGGCGCTAGGCACTTTGCAGTGAAAGTTGTGGTTCCTTTGGAAACAAGGCTTTGTGACACGGCAGGCGTTGACATTATAAAGCTCGCTGTTCAATGACACTGATTGCATAGCAAAGTTCTAAAACTGAACCCGTGCACAGGAATATAGTGACGAATCTATATGGGTTAAAAATTTTAGAACCACGGTGAAACGCTGTTATTGGGACCTTAGTAGCACTAGTACAAAATATCCGTCTTGCTTAAGCTTTTTATTTCTAAATCTTTAGGATCGATCACTGTACATTATATAAATCAAACAAATGGAGATAACGAACAGTATTCAAGATCAAAAGTCCATAAAACAGTACAAAATAGGAACAGAGCAAACACGGACCTCCGAAACATCAGAGGTAGGATCAGGTGCCGTCACCGTGCCATGGATATGGATGAGTGAGCATCCCCTGCCGACCGGTCACAACCGCTGTGTGTCATGATCGGGAAATAACGGAAAATCCGTCGTGAATTCAGTGTATAAATAATGGACTAACAATTAGTATGAAAAACGTCAGAATGAAAAACTGTATTTTCTGACAAGGTCATTGTATCGACCATAGAACTTACGAAATGATTACTTTAAACGAGAATAGCTGCTGATATTCTTGTTTCATTACCTTGTTTGTCAATAATTTACCTCGTTTTAGAAATTGTTCATAAGTAGAACATGCTCTTGTGTTTCGAATCAACTGGGATATATACACTTCGTATTCAGGTGATTAAGGAATATTGCTGCATACGTAAAGGAAATTGACGGTTGTAAAGTAAAACTGATTTGAAAAAAAAAATGCGGCACAAGTGAAATAAATCTTGTACATTATAGGTATTAATTCAACAAGATGAGTAATTGGTAGTATCAAAAGTTATGTAAAAGAAAAGTTTCTTCCGATCTGTACTAATTATGTTTTTTAATTAACTTTGCAAATAAATTACTTTAGTAGTTAGTAATGCGTGCAGTGCAATTTATTTAGTTCATTCGAACTTTCATCTGATATGAGTTTTTCTGCAAACTCATCTTTCATAAGATTGTGAAACACAACTTTGAATTCACTTAAATTTAAAATGATGATTCAGAAAATACACACCCATCCATTTCCTTCCACTCATAAGTGTTAATGGAAAAAGATATTTAAAGCGATTTCATTTCCATGTCGCAGTGGCCAATTTAACTTATTCCGGATTTCATAAAGAAGCGTTTTTTCTTATTTTTTTGCATGTATATATTCAAAAAAGTTTTATGTCCTTAATCTTTAGAAAAGCTCTTACATCTTCCAATTCCCTCAGAGAGGAAAATTACAATATTTATCGGATTTTTCTTTTAGTTATCAGATAGCTATTCTTAGGAATAATTTAAAAATTTAAAATAATTTTAAAAATCGCGTTAACAATTTCAATTTCAAATGGTCAAATATTGTCTATTTTTTCCAGAAAATATTGAAGAAGATGTGATTGGTGAGATTCATTCGTGAATGTATAAATAAATGTATTATATACCGGGGTATATATTACTTCAAGTGGTTAGGAGCTAATCCCCCTGTGAATTTTTAAAAAGAAATTCCGATAAATTGTTGGAAGACCTGGTCTCCAAAAATCACATTGATACAAGTATTGTTTTTAACATTAACTTCAGAGTAGTAATACTCAAGTGTACAATCGGAATGTTTTTAACAAAATAATTTTGTAAATAACCAATGCAAGGAATTATATCATGTGAAAATCAAAAATTTTAATTCAAGTCATTAAACTATGTCATACAAATTTGTTTTTATATATCAGGTAAGGTAAATGCGACGATTAAAGTCTACATAAATTTTTTTTCAAAAATAGTCCTTACAAAATTTTTTTTCAAAAATGTTCCTCACAAACAATTTACATAAGTTTCAAAATTTAGTCCATTTCAGGATCTAAAAATTACCTAAAAAGCGCCTATAGTTTAAAAATAATGTTTGAACTGCAACCTATGAATATAAATCTTATTATGAAAGAAAACGAAAAAATACTCATTATTATTTTTTGATCTAATTTGATAGTATACGAAAAAATTATTTACTAAGGCCGGGCATTTTGATATCATAGACAACTTTTCCTTCTATAAAAAGCAATATCGTAAATTTTACAGCTTAATTTTGAGTTATAGAAAGAAATGATATTGGACTTCATGATGCCAATTTTCCATTGAGACAAAGTTGCTCGAATCAAAATCGGGAACTGAAATCATTGTACGGACTTTGAGGTCCATTTTGAGAAATGATAAATGTTTATGCCGGAGCGCTGCTAATGATAAAGGCGATGGCGTCATCTTTTTTATCAACTTCAACCATCAATAGATGGATGATATGGACTAATGATATAAATAGTATGCTAAGAGTTATCATTGTTTATACAATGAATTTGTTTGCTGACTTAAACTTTTTTTTTATTTCTACAGATTTTTTCTGTACATTCGATCATGACAATGAGTACACGGCAGCTAGGTGTGAAAGTTGGGCAGGAAATAAAAACTTTCCCCGGTAACTTGGAACTGTTAACCCATGTCCGTATATATGTGATTCTTTGTATAATATGTTTCGTTTAACTAAACTTTTCAGCCAAAAATTCACATTAGTTTCATTAATTTTCTAAAATCATGCACGCACTTCATCATTACCGTCTCATGGGAAAAAAATATCACTTACATTACTGACATGTACTAAAATTTGAAGGGTGTTTAAACAACGATGACGAATGCGTTGTTGAACTTTTCTTCCTCTTTCTTTGTAAGAATATGTGTGTTTGTATACATGTATGCATGTATAAGGGAATATATACACACATTTTTTAACCTTTGAATCACTTAATTGCATGGTACTGTTCTATTTATGGTTTAGGAAGAAATTCCAAATTTTAAAACATTTCTGTTTTTATTGGGAATTATTGGGAATTATAAATGTTCAGAAATCTTTCAAATTCTTGATAATTTCTGGAAAACTGGCAGATTAAGAGTCCTCCCCGAAACACTCCTGACACGGATTCTTGTCCTTGTTCATTTGTTGTTGTATTGTTGCTTTAAAAGGTAGGTTTCCAATTATTTTTATTCATATACATTATTAATTAATCTACATTATTAAACTGTAAGGAAAGTCTTCATTCTCATTTAAGTATCAGAATTGTAACATTAAATAAATTGAATTTGAACCATGAAATTGTTACATTCCTTATTAGTACCATTAACTGTACACTCTTATTGGACTAGGTGATGAATAATTCAATGATGCAATGGTACTTTCTATCGGCTGAAAATCATACACATCATGCGTCAGAGAATCATGAATTGCCGCTCGATGGTTTGATTCTAAGGATGAACCAAAACATGGCCCTGACCTTGCTTCCGGTGGTCATATACGTCATAATCATAATGATGCTCGGAATCGTTGGTAATTTTGTCGTATGCTACATTTACTTTTTCAGATGGAAGAAGAAAACTGTGAAATATTTCATTGGATTCTTAGCAGCATACGACTTAGTAACTTCTGTAATTTGTATGCCCATTGAGATAGCAATGCTTCAAAACCCCTTGACTCTAGATGATGCAAACCTTTGTAGATTCGTGCGATTTACTCGTTCTGTGACGTCACTGGGAGCCGGATTGATGCTAGTGGTGATTGCAGTTGACCGATACATGAAAATCTGCAGGATGACAAGAAGACATATTCAGATTCCTTTCGCAAAAAAATTATGTGTGTCAACGGCAGTAGTTGCCTTGTTATTTTCGTGGCCATGCCTCATCATATTCGGCCAGGTCAACAGAATAAAATCCCCAATTGCAGAGACAGCATGTTCCACCGACAGAGAATATTCAGACACGCCTTATCCGACATTGTACAACGGCATGGTTTCTGTTCTCTTTCTGATAATATCATTGTGTCTTTTCACATTTTACTCATTAGTTTTAAGCAAATTGTGCAAACATTCAGCAACAGGAATAAGAAAAAGTAAATTTACCATTGAGAGTAACAGTAATAATGTATCATCCTCTCCAGAAAGTTTTCAAAATGATTCTTCTTATCTCAATGTAGAAACTAAAAATTGCCCGTCATCTGATGATCAAAATTCTGAAAAAATTCTCAAAACGAAAACTAATGCAAATGTTTCTACTCTAAATCGACCTTCCACTCAAATTCGAATGAAAAGAACTACGTTTATGTTGTTGTTAATTACACTCATACAGTGGGTGAGTTACTTCCCCTACTTTGGTTTGCTTCTTGTTAAGACGTTTAATACTCATTTCTTACAAAATATGTCCACTAATGATCAAGTTCTCTACAACCTCGGCATACTGTCTCATTTCCTCAGTAGTGGAATCAACCCCTTTGTGTATGGATTTTTTAGCCAAGATTTTCGTAAAGAGTTTCAAAGGGCTATTCTAACAATAAAAAATAAAATAGCATGTTAGGTTCCTTCAGCAAGATTTTGCAGGAGGATGACAATTAAATATAATCAATAGTAAGAATTTTTCTTGATTTTACTTTAGTTATTTAACTTTTGTAACAGGAGAAAGTTGTGATCAATCATATGTATAAGATAGCAGCAAACGCTGTTTTATCTGTAATAAACTATTTTCATAAACAGATTTTGGGCCTTGTCTTCTTTAACCTACCGATATATGAATAATTACTTTTCCCCCTTACTTCTTAACCTTTGACCCGTGTATATATAGATAAGCTATAATTCTAGCACTTAAAATATGCAGTTACACCTTCGCAAGTCAAAAAAACATTGGTCAGAACATTCCCTGTTCAAAAGATGCTGGTAAGATAAACCCCTCCTTAAAAGCCAAAAGTGCCGAGTACAGGCCACGCCAGCGCTTCGTGGCGTCTCAACAACACTGAAATATTAATTCTCAATCAAACAAAACCAACCAGTTGAATACATGAATTCAAATAATTATGCTAAATCTAGAGATTAACTTTGCCTGTTGTCCTATCAAATTTACTTCAAAAATGTTTTCTTATATCTTGGTTGTTAAAAAAAATTTTGTAAAAGCACGTATAGAAATTTTACTAGCCTAATGTTATCTCCTGATTATACTATTATTTCACTTGTATGTCATAGTTTCTCTCTGACAAACACGTATATATTAACAAAATTTTCTCATGTGATATTAGACATGTTAGACAGGAAGTTAAATTGTTTTCAGCCGTTTGTACTCATTCCTTTTGACATATATACTAGTACATGTATATAATATATTGTTTACGACTCTCTAGTTGAAGGGTTTAGATCTCATAAATCCTTGACCTAAGAACAATGTCTTCAAGTAATATTTATTAGCCTTCTTATGATTGTTTTTTTTTTAATAGACACATTGCTTGAATGGAAAAATCGAATCTCTTAATAAAGATTTATTCCATGCAAAAACAAACCTCTTCTGAGAAGTTATAATTGGTCATACTGTATAAGATGATAAGATTGGCTGTATTTTTTACAATGAAATATATGGAGATAACGAACAGTATTCAAGCGCAAAAGTCTATACAATACAACAATACAAAAAAGGACCAGAGCAAACACAGACCTTTAAAACACCAGAGGTGGGATGTTACAACGCACTTTGAAAAATTACGCACTTTGAAATTTTTTTCAAAGTGCGTTAAATTTGGGACCAAACTAACGCACTTTGGAAAAAATAAAATTTCTTTTCAAAGTGCGTTAATATCGACCATATTAACGCACTTTGAAAAAATTGTGTGACATGGTCAATGTTCTTGCAAATCTTAGGTATGATAAATAATTGAACCTGTTTGATAACTCTTCGGTGATGAGGTCACTTCAGGATGTTAAAGTGAGCGATTTTTATTTTTCCAATTGAAAATTCTATATCTCTTAAATGTTTTACTGTACTTAATTTTTCCAGTTTGCATGCATTTTACATGTAAACTAAAATTTATTGAAAGTTTTCAACTTCATACCAGTTCTGCAAGTACATATATTTGGATGTAGCATAGGCATCGGTATCTGGACGGGGGTCTTAGGCACACAAATGTTTTGCAAAAATATGTAGGCATTGAAAATTGGAGCTTACCTTTGAGGGGGGGGGGGGTTGTTGCCCACTTTCAATTTGCTACAGACGGCTAAGTACAGTATATATGTACAATGTACAAGAAACTGAAAAAAAAAGAGTTGCGCTGAGAGCCCTTCTACTCGTCTTCTCCTTGTTCCCAATGAGGTTAAATGAGTACATGTAAATTAAAACCTTTTTCGAAAGATATAATTAATACAAATTGATTCTTTCAATTACTAAAATCTAAGTCTAGAGTTTTTTGTTTTATACATATTTTTTTCAAAGTGTGTTAAATGTCTCCAAGGTAAAAAATGTTTATGTACACTCTTAACGGACTTTGAAAAAAAATTTCAAAGTGCGTTGAGTGTGTCCCAAATTTAACACACTTTGAAAAATTTTTTCAAAGTGCGTTGATTTTGTTTCAATTTTAACCCACTTTAAAAAAAAATTTCAAAGTGCGTTGCCACAGTGGGATCAGGTGCCATGGAGGAGTAAGTATTCCCTTCCGACCGGTCACACCCGCCGTGTGCTCCTTGTCATGATTGGGAAATAACAAAAAATCCGTCGACAATTCAGTGTGTAAAAAAAATTGCCAAACAATGTGTTTGAAAAAAGTCAGTCATCATTTGACAAAATGATAATATTTGCTGACAAATTCATTGTATCGACCACAGAACTTACGAAAAGATTACTTTAAACAAGACTGCTGATAGTCTTGTTTCAGCATCTTGTTTGTCAATAACTTAACTTTTACTTCATTTTAAAAATTATTCATACGTAGAACATGCTCTTGCGTACTGAATCAACTAAGAGATATAAACCCCATATGCAGGTGATGAAGGTATTTTGCTGCATAAGTAAGAGAAGTTGACGATTGAATAGTTTTAACATATTTTAGTGTATAAATACTATACAATTGAATAGTTAGTCATCTCGTTTGTCATATATATGGCACGCCAAATTCACAAAAATGAGATAATCATAGTTTCACAATCGATAAACTAGGTTTATCGGTTGTAAACTATAGTTTACGAACTGTAAACTATATTTAACAACGTTAATCTATATTTCACATCTGTAAACCATAGTTAACGCGATAATCCATGTTTCACAAAGGTAAACTATACTTAACACCGAAAACAATCATTTGCGATTGCAAAACATAGATTATCTGATAAATACCGTTTCACGATTTGTAAACTATAGTTTACAAACCGTTAACTATAGTTAACGATCTGATAAATATAGTTTCACGATTCGTGAAACTATGATTAACAACTCTTAACTATAGTTTACGATTGTAAACTATAGTTTACAAACGTGAATCTATGTTTATCAACAAAATCTATTGTTAACGCTTATTACAGACAGATAAACATAGATTATCATTCGTAAACTATAGTTAACAACCGTTAAATATAGTTTTACAGATGAAAACTATAGTTAACGAATCGTTAACTATAGTTTACGGTTTGTAAACTATAGTTTACAGTCGATAAACCTAGTTTATTAATTGTGAAACTAGGTTTATCTCATTTTTGTGAATTTGGCGTGCCATACATATAGCTTGGTTGTTAGATTACCATTAACATTCTTTTCAAGTAAAATAAATAAATATGAAACAGATGTTATATCGTATCGACATAAGAATGGAAATAACCATTGTTAATTGACAATACGTCGTCAATATAACTATAAATGTCGAGTTGAAGGTCACAACAAGTGTTTTCTTCTTTTCACGTTTAAGATTTTGGGGAATTCTGCTTCATATAATTACAAACGAGGAAACCGGATACATATCAGAAGTTAGCCATGTAGATTGTGAATGGCACAGCCACTGTATCAGTTGGCCGGTCTACAAGGAAACAAATAGCATTAAAAAATCAACTCACACATGTTTAAGAAAAAGAGACACTGGAGTGAAAGAAGTGCTTCCACGTAGTGGATCTGTAGAGAGCTTGATTATACACAGTTTAAGAATTTTAACATTGAACTTATGCTACAGGAAAAATAGCCAGTGAAGTAATTGTTAAGTGATATAGAGATTATTTGTATTAAGTGTACATGAAATTATATACACTGTATGATAACAACGCACAGTAACATGCTTAAAATTCCATTTCAATACAGAATTTCAAGCAAGTTACTGTTCGTTGTTATCATACAGTACGTACATATCAGCAGCAGAACAAACACGATCCTATAAAAATCAGATTGGGATCAGGTGCCATGTAGGAGTAACCATCCTCTGGTCAGACCCGCCGTGTGCTCCTTGTCAAGATCGAGAAATAAACGTACTAGACAATTCAATGTGTTTATAATGGTCTAACAATTAGTATTTGAATGTTTATGGCGATAGTCTGAGTGTGAAATGTATAGGGAGAGTATATTTACTTATAAATTAATAAATTTTGCAACTAAACTCCGAAACGCAAGCACCAGATTTCATACTTAAGCTTTCTCCTTTAGGAATACACTAGCTAGGTTCAAGGGTTTTTTGAAAAGTTCGTGGACGAATTCAATCATAAAATTTTACACCAATTTCAAGAAATTAAACTTAAACACAATGATGGTTAAAAATATTTGTTTTGTTGATGTGTGAAGTTTCATTCAATTCGATTTGGTGGAAATGAATTTAGGGATATCTTAATCATGACTTTATTAATGCGTCACAATTTTAATTTGTAAAGTAATAAAAAGTAAAAAATATGTAAGTAAATAACATTAAGGTAAGGTTTGCGTCTCCCGCCAACTCATATTTTTTTAAATATGCACACATGCTATATATCAATTTATTCAGGGAGATTAGCTTCATCATTTAATATGATTTTCAAAGATATTGCCCGCCCCATTTTTTTAGTAAAAGACGCCAAATTTAACGTATTTCATATTTTACCTCGAATATTATTTTCATTGAAAAAATTGATTTATTTTATAAATTATCAAACTTTTATAATTAAAATGACCTGAATAAGTATAATTCATGCTTCTATTATTTAAACTTTTAATTTTCCGTTATCAAAAATGTGAAAATTTGGGTAAAAAAGAAGATTTTTCAATTTTCCTGGATAAAGTGTAACCGTTGCCATGGCAACAAAAATATAAAAATCAACGTTTTACATATCTACCGATTCCATCAAAATCCATGAAGTTATTAATTTGATCATTTTCAGTAATTTGAACTAAAAAAATATGTATGTCCCCAATATTATTTCCATGGAAACAGGGGCTATATTATGGGTTCAAAACATAAAAGTCAGGTTTTTTCTACACTTTTAAAGACAACATTGATATCACCTTGTCATGGTGAATGTTTAAGATTAAATGTTATTTTTGATATTGTTTTTAGGCATAAATTGGCCAAAAATATTCAAAATAAAACTCCTCCTGTGCTACATGATGGTCTAAACATTTATTCCATGGAAGAACTATAGTATTTATGGCAATTTTTACATCTGAATATTCTGATGAAATTGTCCATGACATTATACTGCAACACCTTTAGAAGTACATGTATATGTATATAAACATACTTCGGAACATGTTGCAACTAAACCAATTAAAAGCCTATGAATTTGACCTCATGCTGATTTAGTTATTCCAACATGTAACTTCTAGACATCTTTGTAGCAAAATACCTTTATTCAGTAATGGCTGGTGACTGTCATTATACATGTATGCCATTTTTTGAGTGAAATGTTGTAAGCATAGCATCCATGAAGCTGCTGTTTTTATAATTAAATGATTTCTTTACTTCGAAGAGTAGAAATGCTATCTTTAAAGTAATGTTTGTTTGCCCTCTCTTGAGTCAGGGTAAAATTATTGGGTCGGTAGGTGAGAAAATCTTCAACAACATTTTTTTAAGGGGGATAAGAGGAATAAAAAGAAAAAAAAATACAGCCCTGCATTGAAAAAAAGTTTCAGTCTGGTCATTTTAGTCAGTCGGTCTGGAGAGGCCGACAACCAAACATTTTTTTAAAGATGGTATATTTCTACACTTCATGGACATAAGTTCAATCATTGGATTAGGTAGTCTAAGAATCTAAATTGAAATATCAGACAGAACAAAATAAAAATGAATTCTAAGTGACATCAATTCATACTTTAATGAGTTTACAGAGTAGTTCTGATTTCAGAGAAAAGGCAAATTCTGCAAAATGACTTAACACTGTCATAAATATTTGTCAGGAACAGGGAAAAAGAAACGATGCTACAGTGATAGATATATCTCCTTGATATCCATGAAATAATAATTTAAATATATCAAAATTTCTCCTTTTTAAAATCAAAATACAAGAAAAAATTATAAGATAATAAATGTAAACAATTTTAAAATAAACTACATGTATTTGTGAAATATTTTAATTTTAGTAGATTACTAAACTGGTCTTATCATTCCTACTAAATTAACAACCTTACAATTTCCAAGTGTCATGTTTTAAACTGTTACAGTAGATATAATTATGCATGTTCACTGCAGCTTTATATATACAAAACTCATCAGTTTTCAGAAATACTTATTTGAGCATATTAGGTCCTGGTAAGAACAAAATTTAATGAATAAAAATATTAATCTTAATTGTTCATGTATTAATTTCTTTGCAATTTTACAAACCCTTTTAAGAAACTTGTTACAGGTAGGTATAGAAAAAAGTAACCTTCAATTAATACCTATGATGTGTACATTTATTTTACTGAAAACAAATTCAAAGATGGACAAACAGAGCATGCACTGCAATCATCACATACACATATTTTCTAAATATATGGGAAACATCATGTATATACTAGATAGGATGTTTTTAAAAATCTATAATCTATAGACATATAAAAATATGCATTGGTATAACACGTCAGAAGTTCTTCTCCAAATCTCCATTGATTTTGCCATGTCTGGTTGATCCATCCAACTTTCTTTAATATTCTTGAGCTGATATGGGATGACCTCTACTTTGATTGATGGCACAAATCTTTTAAGGAAACACTGAAGTACTTTTTTTTGGTTCTTATCTATTTCAATTAATGGCCCATGATCTGAAATCATACATGTGTTCATTTTTACAATAACATTTAAGGAATTGCATAAGGAATTGCACTGAGTTTCATTCACTCAATGAAATGAATAAATTTCCAATATAATCAGTGAAGAATCAATATGAAATTATTGAAAAAATTTACAGATTGAATTAGTGAAATGCAAATGCTTGAACCAGAAAATTAATGTTCTTGTCATGCACAATCTGTATCTCTTTTTTATTAATTAGAAAATGAGATATTAATTAAAATCAAACCTCATTTAAAAAAGGTAACTTGAACAATTGAATACCTGTTCCAGTAATGTTATAGATATTATGCCTAATAAGCAAGGATTTTATTTTTCATAATTTCTTGAATGAACATGATGAATGCATTTTTATTTTTTTGGCAATGTTGGGATATTAGTCACATCCTGACATTCTTTTTTAATCGTTTTTAAATCCGTAGTCAGTAAATCATTCATAACTTTCAGTAAAATGAATAGTTAAATAATTACCTGATGAAAATACTAGGGGCCTATCAACAATCAAACTGTCAACATCATCATTGGACATGGCCAAATGCACCGTGACTTTTCTTCCCTGTTCGGACTGCACATAGCATAATAGGTCTGCTTTACAGGATACTCTCAGGTCTTTTCTTTTTTTCTTTCCCATTCTCACTTAAAATTTTAGTGTAGTGGTGAAGCGAGAAACACACAACAGCACAATCAACAATGCGTCAATGACTTTCTTCTGATCGGAATTGCCGTGCAACTCGCCACGTTTCGTATCGAAAATAAACAAGTCCTCCTTTATTAGTTCATCCACATGCATCACGCTAATCTCAAAGGCTTCCAAGATTCCTATGCTTTGATTTTTTATAAGACCTTCTTCTAAAAACGTCCTTTGTTTTTAGTCCTAACAATAACTAAGTGACAACAAACATCAAGTATGACAGAGGAAATTCGTTACCGAGATGCTTAGCATCGCTGGTTTAAATTCGCCTGTTTCAAACGCTTTGGTGATTCGCAAGAGTTATCTCCCTGTAAACGCAAACCTTACCTTAAATGAATAAATTTGTGCATGTTTGTGAGTGCTTTGATGATACATGTATATTTCAATGGATTTTCTTCCTACCTTTTTTTTTCGTAGTGAACCATATTGTACCACATGCATCTAAGCTAGGTCTCTTATCTAAGTTTCTGGTTAATTCAATATATGTAAATAATTAAATACCGCTAAACAATATAGAGATATAATTTAATTTTGTTTGTATTCTCGCCTCTCATTGGTTGATTTCCAAAAAGGAACGCAAAACATTTTGTATAATCTGGTTTGGTACGGGGACACACCCCCTTGACGACCAGCTTAATCATCATATCAATGCAATCTCCTCATTTCCAGTCCTCGGAATCCATGGAAAATTCCAAATTTAATAAATGCACCTTCAACTTTAAACAATTACTCGTTCTTACCTCATGTAAACAAACATCATGGCTGCTAGATCTATGTATCAGTTATTACCTCCCCTCGCTTCAAATCACTTCCGTTACTACGGTTGTATTATTGCGCGGTAAATTTAAACTTATAAAACATGTAAAAAGCAACGCAATTTTACATCAAAAGTTCTTTAATTATTTTAAAATTAAATTATAAGGAATGACTCTAATTCTTGGCCATATTATCGAGTATAATCTGGTTTGGGTCAGTTTACGCTTTTTTATAATCCGCTTCGCGGATTATAAAGCGTAAACTGACCCAAACCAGATTATACTCGATAATATGGCCAAGAATTAGAGTCATTCCTTAAATAATCATGAGTTGGTTTCTATGGCAACAACTTCTTATATTTAGCTATATCGGAAAAAAACTCTACGTTTGGTTCTAATTTTGTCTTCCGTTATCAACTTCCGTTTTAAGTTGGCGCGAAATGGACATTAACAAATGTGTATATTTCCCCATTTTTTGACACACAAAAACTTCAAACACTATGGTAAGATATTGTAACTTATTTATAGTATCAAGACAATATTTTTGATCACCTAAATCAAGGTAGGGCGTATTTTTGTTACGAATAAAATCAATTCTTCGTGAGAAAAAATTCGAGGAAATTCGAGCCCGATTACCTGACCTGAAGAGAACACAGTAGGCCTAATCTAGCCCTGAAATATGCACTTCTTTGTTAGAGATAAGGGGTGTATCTTGGGATCCAAATATATGAAATTCACCCGAGACGTGCGCTGTCACACCCTGAAACGTGGAAGCATAACAGGTGGACAATAACTTAGTCTACTCTTTGGTTAAAAACTTATATTAAGTATGAATTTCAGTGTACAAGTATTTGAGCCCCCCCCCCTTTTCCACACACCCAAACTTAACAGGAATCAAATGTTTGTCTCTTTTAGCTTGCCAGAGACAAAAGCTCAAAAGATCTGATCAAATTTTGTCTTGTTTGTCATTGTTGTTTAATGTCATACACTTTTCACATTTCCGTCTTCTTCTGAAGAACCACTGGACTAATGTAACCAAACTTGCCACAAACCATTCTTAGATGAAAGGGGATTCAAGTTCAAATGAAGGGCCACACCCTCTTTCAAGGGGAGATTCATAATTCAGAAATTGTGAAAATATTTTATCAGGTTTTTTTAAACGATAAAAGTCAGTCTGTTCGACAGAAAGGAAAAAAATCCTCCATCAATTCTTTGTTCAACAATGAAAATTTTTAGGCTGTTGAAAATACTGTTTATTTTCATGATTTTGTATTTGTAGGACATAAGAAGTTTTTTCACTGCAAAGTCTAGCAAGAAATCAGATGGGGGAAAAGAAGCACTGACAAAAGAAGAGTCAAAATGCAGAGAGACATCCAAGAAATTGACCAGCAAAGAGAAAACTAGTAAGGCAGATAAAATCAATTCCCATAAAAAACAGACTCCCAAAAAATCCACAGAACAAAAGGACACCGGGAAAAAGAAAATCTATGTGCTAGACAGTGATTCTGATTCTGAATTTCATTACACCTCACAGAAAGAAACTGGTAAAAATTCTAAAGATGACAAAGGCAGGAGTAAGACTGGGAAGAAGAAGATTTCTGAAGACAGTGATGAAGATGAAGTACAGATGAAAAAAGGCAAAAGGAAACGTCATCAGGTATAATGATTATTACACAAATATAACCCTGTCATGAGTTGATCCTTAGATATATCGACTTCACAGGAAAGTATATCTACTGAGGTGAAAGGTCCATATGCTTATCTGAGAAGTCAATATATATTATATATATATACAAATTGACCATATGAAAGGGTACATTTGCTAAATTATTACATAATAAGGAAGATTGGAGTATTTGGCATGCAATCTGCAGAAATAATGCACATGACACATCATTCAAATGTCTACAATTCGGTCAGTTGACCACAGCTGGACATTTTTTACAATGATATGCAGATGGGAAAATCTTACATTAAGTTAAACATACTTTTTTTGAAATTTAATATTAAGCCTGCTCATCTAACTAATTACTGCATGTATAACTTAGTCACACTTCACATAAATAATAAACAGCTTTTAGGGTGTTGCAATTGATAAATGCAATTACAAGTACATGTCACAATGTGTATTTTAAATTATCTGTAGGTTGGGAGGATTGCTTTCACTCATGGTGCAACAGAACCAGAATTTATTCATTTTAAAATAAATCAGTACATAAAAGTCACCAGGATTGAACTAAAAATTAGTCTTTTGCATCGGATGGGTAGCAGACCCACCTGAACTATACAAGCTATTCTTAAAATTTGTGGGTTTTTTTTATAAATGATGAAGCAACGCATTTACATACTGGATTTTTTTGGGAGAAAAGTTCAATATTCATTCAGTTTGACTCTGGGTCTTTTCTCAATTTTTTTTACAAAAGTATGTTACTTTGTTTCCTTGAATTTAACTGCAAACAAATATCGTTTAAAAATCATTTAGAATTTGCCCAGAAATAGCCTTTTTTTTTTTTTTTTTAGAAAAATGTTAAAAAATTAAACATTTTGTACCAATTGAATCATCTACTCAATTTTCAAGTTTATTTTTGGCAAATCAAAATAAAATATCGGGAAAATATTTCCCTTTTCTATTGCACAGGAACCTGGTACATTAACTACTTTTAATAATATAAAAATTTCAAGTGACGGGTCAATGAAATTTACACTTTTCAGTTGTGCCCAGATTCCTGCCAAAGGCCAATCAAAAGCACTCTTGTTTTTTTGAATAAAATATAGGAACAACTAGAGCCGAGCTCGTTGCAAAGCAACGAGTAGGTCTTCCGTTGGAGCTGTGGACAGGAAGTACAGACCTTGGTTCAAGGTCACTGCACTTTCTTATGTCAACAATCTTTCTTCCCAGCATGAGCCTCCAGTAAATTTTAATTATAAAGTTATGCTTAAACATTTTTTTCTTTGTCAGTGACCTTGATTTGCCAGAAAGACATTTGATCAGGGTCATGACAAAACCTCCAATCATAAGTAATGTTTGTTTCAAGTAAGAGCCTCCAATGATTTTCATTTACTAATTCATAGCGTAGTAAAGAAAATATTTCTTCTGTCAGTGACCTTGATCTTAACAGAATAACCTTGGCTCTGTGTCAAGACAAACACCTTTTAGTGATTAGAAGTTCATAACCCTGACAGGAATTTTACAACTTTTCTGTCATTGGCCGATGAAGATGTTTGAAATTTGCATTATCTCGCACCATTTTGTCACAGGTCAGAAAAACAACATTGAGGTATTTTAAAACATCACCGGATATTAATATCCAAACAACATGGAGTTTCTATTTATGAAAGATAGACGGGGTTGAAAGTCCTTTCCATAATACGTATTTTAGGGTAATAGCTTTACTTTTAATAAAATTAAACTCAAAAGTCCACAAATAAAATATCTTTCCTCGTTTATTTCAAAGTTTAGGTAAAGGGGTTAAGGAGCATGGGGATGTCATGATGTATACGTAATACATTCGAGGTAATTATTCTATTCAGGAAGACCCGAGGAGTTGTGATTTGCTGATCATGATCTAAAACACGTTGACAAACCGAAACCACGTGGTTTTATACACGTTATTCAATCAATTCATTCATAATTATTTTCCTTGAAGGAGGAATGCATGGATAAAGGATTAAAGAAAATTCCCGATGTACAATAGCATCCGTGCATGGACTTCATTTTAGTACTACATAATGATATTGTGCTTAAAGTTGAATAAAGTCATCAAATAAATTAAATTTAAATAAGAAAGGGAGATTATGTTTAATAGAATAAAAATTAGACAATACTTGATACAGGGACTCGCTGGTAAAAACTTGAATGTACTTGAATAAATTGCCTCTCACTCGTTTTCTCTCGTACGCGTATTTTTTAAACCAAGGAAAGTAATTTGCGCTAGAATATAAGTTCATCATTTTAAAGAAAATACAGAGTTATATACGGTAAACGATACAAATGGTTTGACTTTGGTGCCGGTTATGATTTTAACAGTTTAATTTAGGTTGTAAAAGCGTTTAATTACATGATAAGTCTGTAATATTCAGATAACATTGTTACCCCGGTATATAAGTTCTTAAATTTTCGATTCTGGACATATGCGGGTTTATTACTACTTGAATGTACATTGTATAACCTGCTAATGATATTTAATCACGGAACAAAATTACAATGTTAGCACACTATACTTATCATTTATACGGGTTTTGAATAAATTATAAAACAAATCAAGTTCATTGCTTTAAAATCATTATTTCTTGAACTTTACTATAAAACCTGTAATATAAATTAATAGACAGTGTGCATATGAAGTTTACACGTGCCGGTGTAACTTATCGATGTTTAGTCCATTTCATTGAGTATAATTCTTTCCTTATGATTCGGAAGATTCTCTTTCAAAGTTTAAAATTGGTATAGCCATGGTTAATATCTGTGATAAAAAAAATGTGTTTCGGAAAACTTGTGTTGAAAACGGATTTATTTGTGTGTGAAAAGAGCAAAGCTTGTGCATTTTAATAAATATTGGTTGAAGTAAAGTAACTGCAGATCGCCAGTCCTTGCGTTATGAATCATCATTTTACACATGGATCTAACGAATATTTAAGAATTGAAGACTGATTTATGTACATGTAAAATAAATGCCCCAGCGTTTTGTACTAAAGTCAAACCTAAAACATTTTAAGATATTTTTGAAAGATTTAATTTACTTAGAGAAAATAATATTTTTTTTACTGTTGTAGAATGGTTTGTATATACCAATTATTTGCCTATGACTGCGGGGTCAATGGTTCACCGCGGTGTGTCGCTTTAGAATTTCTCGGCAGCGTGTAATCGGAAGATAGATTATATACGTAATGATAAACACACTTTAAAAAAAGAATCTTGGTTCCAGGTGAATATGAGAATCACGCAGTAAATAATTGTGTATTATTTGACTCTTAAAAGTTTTTTTTTATGAAATCCGTTCTTATTGTTGATGTTCATATGTAAATGAATAAAAGATACTCGTACTTTTTTTTCTATAACTCTTTCTCTTGGAAAGATCTTTATTAATAAAAGGAAAAAGATACCATCGAATGCTCTGAACGGGAAACAAAGAACACGTTTAAAACCTAATTTAAAAAAGAGATATGATACAGCGTGGTAAAATATTTATTACTTACGGCAAGTTTATTTCAATTATACGCATAAAGAGTTCTTCAATATCAAAATGAGAACGGAGCCTTGTTTACGGTGAATGCGGATCTAGCTTTCTTTCCTACAATACCTAAGACTCGAACAAAATAATATTTTCATGCTACAGAGATAGTATAAGAAGGAACAATTTTATCAAGAATAATTTTAACCATTCTGTGGTGTGTTTTTTTTTGTGTATGACTGTGGGTCGCTGGATCACACGCCGATTGATTCCTGGTGACCGACTTTGCCCCGCCGCTATCGAGGGAGGCGCGTTATATAATTGTAAACAAACAAGGTGATGAATGTTAAAGCCGTGCACTTAATGGCTGTGAATAATATATGTGCTTTTTAGTTATGTTTAATTTTCTCACTATATTGTTTGCTTTTATGTGATAAGAAGAAAAGATAATATTTTCTTCCCTTTTAAGTAGACTTTGTTTATACGATTTTTTTAAAATTAAATAAAAGGGAAAGTTGTCAGTGAATAAACATGATAATTTGTAAGAAAAAAAGCACAAACACTTCGAGAACTTTATTCTGAAGAATATTAGCATCCAATGTGGCCATGTTTATTATTTATAGTAAGCTTGCTTTGGTTACTAGCATGAGAAGCTCTCGTTTACGTGCTGAGTGAAAAGAATTACCTGTGCATTTATAGGTCATGCACCAGCTCATTTAAAACAAGACTCGAACACAATAACAATTTCATGAGATCAGTAAGATGTTAAAGCACAACTTTATTATCGATAGTCATTTCGAAATATTTACCGTTTTTGAGTTATAAGACAAAAACTTTCAAGGTCCCTTGATCCCTAATTATAGGGGCCAGCCCCTTTTGAATATTATTATATGAAAGCCCTTGCAATTATGCACAACTTTTGTTCATTTTGTCTTAACAAAATAATTTTAGTTTTCAAGATAAAAAGGAAAATATGTGTAAATTTTCCCTCTTCTAGGCGTTCTAATTTTTGACCCCTATACAGCGTCATTGTTAATACAGAAATCGAAAAACAAAAACCGATGTGCACAACTTCAATCCTTCTGTTACCTAAAATCAGTAAAAATTCTGCTTCAGCTTTTGTGGTCTCTGAGCCTTTATCCGGAAACAAAAGCCTATAAATTTTCGTTTAAAGGGTAATAACTCAAAACCAGAAGTGACTTTTTGAAATTTTAGTCAGCATTCTGGTAGAGTTTATAAACGTCTATAACCTCTGAAAATTTGAGCGAAATCCGTTGAGAAATGAGTGAGATATGAAGCCTCAAAGTTGCGGTCTAGGAAGTAGAAGAAAAACTAGAGCAAAGCTCGTTGCAAAGCAACGAGTAGGTCTTCCGTCCTGTTTGACCGGAAGTAGCTTTCATTTTTAGCAAAAATGAGAAATAACGTCCAAAAATGGTTTAAATCCTCCAAAGCTATGTTAATTAATGCAAAAATAAGCCACTTTTTGCTACTTCCGGTTTGACCGGAAGTGACAACGAGGGACAGAAAATTAATTATTATGCTCCCAGAGATATGTGTTACTCAGAAACGTGTCAAAAATGGCAAAAATACGCGTTTTCTGACTACTTCCGGTTTGGCCGGAAGTGACGATGCCGGACGGATTTTGACGACTTCATTAGATTAAGCTTGACATTTTGAACAACTTTGCTTCTTTGACCTATTAAAAATTCTCAATACTTTTTGAGATATAAAGAAAAAACGTTCGACCCCTGTAGGCCCTTAATTTTAAAGGCCAGCCCCATTTTTGAGATATCTTTTGAAAGATCCTGGAATTCCACACTTCTTTTGTTCTATATGTTTTAACAAAATATTTCTAGGTAAAAAGATATCGAAGAAAAGGTGTTAGAAATTTTGAAATTCTCGACAGGACTATTTTCGGACCATAGCGAGCGCCGACGTGCGACGTTTCCGGAAAAAGTTAAATGCGAAAGGCACATCTACAGACGTAAGACTATCATACCTGAAAGTTTCATGTTTCTATCTTAACCCATTTTCCAGAAAAACTCTAGACAACCTGACCCTTTAAAATTCATAAAATCGGCAAAATCTCAGACCGGAAGTGATGTCATCAGAAAAGAAAAAAAATGCATAAGGTTCAAGTGATGATACATAAGTCCTGAAAGTTTCATGAAAATTCATCGAGCCGTTTTCGAGAAATTGCGTGCACAAAATCGGTAAGAAAAAAAACAATAATAAAAGTGAAAAAGAAACCTAAGAATAACAGAAAGGTCTTCCGCTGAAGACGGAAGACCTTAAAAAAGAATAATAATCTTTACCATCAGAATCAGTAGAAGGTCTTCCGTTGGAAACGGAAGACCTTAAATATTTTTCTCAATTTTAGCTTGTAGAGGCTATATCAAAATAAAGAAAGCTGTTTTGATGTCATTTTGTTCCCTTGATGCTGAAGCAATCAGAAATATGTGAAATCGAAATGTTAAATATTTTTATGGTTTTTATGTATAAATTTATTTCTATTCCATAACACATCTAGGTTTACAATGTAGAATGGTTCATCATTTAAGACATTGTTGAGTCATACTGTTTATGATTCACAGTTATCAGTAGGAGTTGATGTAGCTGGTTTTAAAAGAACTATATATTCTATGCCCATTTCTATACCAAAGTGGTATGTCTTATCAAATTAACTATTGAGAGAGTTTGTCATTATATTGAAAATGAAAATTTAATCATTTTGTTTACACTGTGTGAGCACTCAAGTACCCAATATTAACACTCTTTGACTTGTGTACAACTGAACAAAGTTGTCAGACAGCAACAAAATCCGTGGGAAGTATGAGCAAATTAAAATGTCCTCAGATTCAATGCTTATAATGACAAAGCTATCTTTTGTACATCACATCAGGGAAGAAAGAAATATTGAATTTTACCTTTCAATGCTTGCAATTTAAAGAAAGTCATGTAAAATATGTATACCATACTGATTTTTTTAAAAATGTATATTTGAATTACTTCATTCAGTAATTATTCAGTTACTAAGAGATAGGATTAAAGAAAGGATTTATATCTTTCAAATTGTTTGTCTTTAGATCAGTAATATATTGTACATATAAAAATGACCTGACTTAAGAAAAAAAGACAGAAAGTCAAAACGGTCAAATGCATTTTGAAAATGAGTTTTCTTTGAAATTGTTGAATCAGTGTATACTCTTCTATAAGTTGGTCCACCTATATGTAAATACGATTATCAGTATCAAATGAAACAGTAATTTACTGGTATTTTTGAAGTTACTATTTGGTACAGTATTTTGACTTGAACTTATTCCTGTGTGCTCCTTGGAGAACATAGGGGCTGCACAGTATATTATTGACATAACATATGCTATTGGGGTAAACACTTTATATACATGTACATGTATACAATTGGTCTCTCAGGCCTATGATTTTTTATTTTGACAGGTGAGTAGCGAGGATGAAGAAGTGGTGGTCTCCAAACATAAACGGAAGTCAAAGAGAAGACTGGACTCGGACTCTGAGGAAGACGTCAAGGAAACAAAAAGGAAGAGCAGTAAAAAGTCCAAGTCACCTCATGTAGACTCAGGTTAGTGGGCAATAAAAAGTCCAAGTCAATTCATGTAGACTCAGGTTAGTGAGCAATAAAAAGTCCAAATCACTTCATGTATACTCAGGTTAGTGAGTAGTAAAACGTCCAAGTCACTTCATGTAGACTCAGATTAGTAAGTAGTAAAAGGTCCAAGTCACTTCATGTAGACTCAGGTTAGTGAGTAGTAAAACGTCCAAGTCACTTCATGTAGACTCAGGTTAGTGAGTAGTAAAAAGTCCAAGTCACTTCAGGTTAGTGAGTAGTAAATGCTCAAATTCAGATAACAAAGACAGAAAAAAGTGATTGTTTATTTATAATTTTCAAGAAATATCTTTAATTAAGATACAGAAAGAAAGAGTTGAGAAAATCAGTACAGACTTTACAGAGTTAAATAAAAATGTAACACATCAGTTTGCAATAAACAAAGATGTCCTGAATAACTGAAATCTTTTCATTTCTAAATGTTTCAAACACCCATAGATGAGGAAAAGCCCATTAAAACAACACTTGATGCCTTCTTAAAGACACCAAGTCCCAAAAAACATTTGAATAATAATGGAAAGAAGGAGACCAAAAATGTTACAAAAACTCCCGTGAGTGTTCAGGATTTTTTTGGAGGAGAATCCGTGAAGCGGTCTGACAAAAAGGTGGCAGCCAAACACGTAATGGTCAGTTCTATAATACTTCTATAGTAATACATGAATATCAATGTGTGTATATATTCTGTATTGTACTTTAAAAAAAGATTTGAATATTCTACATGTGAATCATTATGTTCGTATTCTTTATTGAACATTAACTTTATTGACACTGAGTGTTTGTTACAGGGTAAATCAGAAGAACCGGTGGTGTATGATGTAGAAATGCATGAAGACGATGACTTTCAGAAAACTCTGGACATGGCGGATGAAAGCAAACCAAAACGAGTAGGAATGGGAGTTTTTTTTAAATGTATTTTTGATTGACATGGACTAAATAATATATTTTTTTTTATATGAAAAAATAAACCTGATCTGGTGACTGAAAAGGCCCAAAGGCCCCTTGTTTGTTTAACTTATACTGCCAATCAAATTAATTAAATTTTATTTAAATATACAGAATAACAGAAATAACATGAGCTATGGTAGCTCTCGAACTGACTTTATGAAAAATTTGAGACAATGAAAAAGTTATCTGATTTTGACAACAGTGTTTATAAATTTTAAGGTAAAAACTGAAGATAAGCAGGAATCATCAAAAACAGGTGGTAAGTCCATGTTCTAATAAACATCAGTCATCTTATATAGCAAATAAAAGTAGATTAAACATTTTGATTAAAATCCACTCTGTCCAGACATGCTCCAGTTATGATAAGTTTTAAACCAAGGTAGGCTACTGACAGTAAAGTTGATGTTACAAGTATTTTGCTGGTTAAAAGTCATTTCTTAAATTCTGTTGTTAGTATACAGAGTAATGATCTTGTTAGCAAAAATAACCTATCATTAGGTCTTATTTTTGGCCGTAGTGGTTCCTACCAATTGTTACGCCTTTGTCTTTATACGTGTACTAAATTTGACGACAGAATGTTAAGTTTATCTGATAAATGCATAGGGCTTACAGCAAAAGTGATATGTCAACAGGAGTAGCCTGTTCTTACTGGACTTTTATAAGGAACGCTGACTATTACAGTTGACGGCTTACTTTTACACTAGGACAATGTACGGAAGCTCTTTTACAATATAAATATATATAGCCCAAAATTTAATTCAGCAAAAATAACTGCTTATTTCAATGCACACATAAGTCGTCCTTGATGAAAATGACAACCAGCCTACCCTCATCTCCCGGCCTTCACATTTTAGTGCTAACACTATACCTATGACCACTAAAATGTTTTCTTATCTATAATTATCTATTATCAATTCTGTACCTTTTTACATAATACAAGTTTGAATGTCAAAGTAAACCGTCAGCTATAAAAGTCAGTGCTTCTTGCTAAAGTCCACTAGGCACTTGATCCTAGCTCTGGTTTTTCAAGGGATCTGTATTAAATACCCTGTACACAAATTTTAATATAATGATTGTGAATTTTTATTGAAGAACATTTCAATGATGAAAAACATATATATTTTGCTTTTAAAAAGGCAATAAATAAAATGAATATTTGACCATTTTCAATGTTTATTCAGAGTTCTTGAAATCTCTTTTCCGCTGTCGGTCATTTGGATTGACTCCCATGCAGAGTTGTGGAAAAGTGCCGGTCATGCCGGCAAAACCGACAAAAAATTCGCATGACCGGTGAAAATGCTATCAGTGTCGGTCCAAATGACCGGCCCGCTCTTTTTGTTAAAGCTTTTTGTTTTTTATTTATCATGTGCATTTCCCTTCTAAATATTGTCGTACCTTGTATGCGATTGCGTAATACCTTTCCTTTTAACGAGATCGAGGCTGTAAATGAAAGCGAAACTGGCATGGTTCTCGTGACCTATCAAATTTAAATGCAACTGGGGTAGAATAAGGTAGAAAACTTATAAAAAAAAATAAAGTTTAGAGGAGCTAAATATGAAAAATTCAACAGAAAGAATGCAAGCACAGGTGGGGAAAGCAGTAAATCTAGTACTCCCGACTGTCCTGGACTTTCGTTTTTTTACTGATCGTTTATTGCTTGTATCGATGCAAAGAATTTTTGCAATTTCTAGACCCATTTTCTAGGTTAATATTATAATTCCAAAATGCATAAATGTTTTTAAAAAAATTACAATCACTATGTTTAATTAACAATGTGACCTTCTAAAAAGCGATGGTATCTAGTATTGATATAAATGCAAAATTAAAAGAAAACGGAAGAGGACTTGGAATTGGAGATTGAATTTTGTATCATAATTATCATGATTTATTGAAAAGATTGTGTTATAAAGTGAATATATTTTACGTTTTTTTTTTTCATTTTGCGACGTACTATTTCGGACCGACAAAAATCACTTCGGACCGGCTTATTTTGTTTTCTTGTCGGTCCGAATGACCGGCTATCTGAAAAAGTTTTCCACAACCCTGCCATGGAAAGTTTGTCAGTCCAGACAGATTTCTATTAGTCCAAAAAAAATCAATAAAAAGATGAAAAACTGTATTTGAATTTTATTATCAATACATTTTGCACCCTGCGTCAATACACACTGCACGCTTCATGCCGATTTGATCATCGTATTACAATTTTCATTAAATTCTCGTGGGGTTGATTCTTTAGCTCTACTGGTCAGAGACCAGAAGAGCTTATGCGATAGTAATGCGTCCGTCCATCTGTCTAGCTGTCTGTCTGTAAAAATTCTTGCAAAATGCTATGTCTCCTACAGTTTTGGTCTGATTTCAATATAACTTGGCACACAAGTAGACTACAAGAAGATACATAATTCTGTATATCGGTTTTTGATTTCAATGTATGGTATTGCCGTGGTTACTAAAAATAGAAATTGCTGTAAAAATTCTTGCAAAATGCTATGTCTCCTACAGTTTTAGTCTGATTTCAATATAACTTGGCACACAAGTAGACTACACTAAGGTTCATAATTCTGTGTATCGGTTTTTGATTTTGATGAACAGTGTTGTCGTGGTTACTAAAAATAGAAATTTCTGTGAAATTCTTTCAAAATTCTACTCCTCCTACAGTTTTAGTCTGATTTCAATATAACTTAGCACACAAGTAGACTACGATAAAAACTACGATATATTAATTCTTTATATTGATTTTTGATTTCATTGAACGATGATGCCATTGTTACTAAAAATATAGAAATTGCTGTAAAAATTCTTTCAAAATGCTACGTCTCCTACAGTTTTGGTCAGATTTCAATATAACTTGACACACAAGTAGACTACACTAAGGTACATAATTATTTATATCAGTTTTTGATTTCTATGAACACTTGCTGTGGATACTAAAAATAGAAATTTCTGTTAAATACTCTCAAAGTGCTACTCCAAAAACAGTTTTAGTCTGATTATAAGATATTGTAGCATGCAAGTAGACTACACTAAGAACATAAAGAGACTTAATCAAGGATCATCATTCTATACATTGCTGTTGTAAAGTTTCAATTCCCAACTGCTTAAGTACTTTTCTCTTCCTTTGCTATACGTACAAACCAGTAGAGCTTCAGTCTCAACAGAGACTTCTGGGTTTGTAAGTTTTTGATTTAGTTCAATTTCTCACATGGCTTACCTTAGCGCCGTCAACAAACTTGTTTTAATAGTTTATCAATCATAGTAGTTATGGAATTAGCGATTACAAGATACTGAAAAGCTTTTAACAGATTATGATCGGTAGGTTATAGGGAATTCGTACGAAATTTAGTTGGATTTTGGCAAGTTGCTCTCTCATCATCTACCAGACATTTGGACTGACACAGAACGTAAAGTTATTGGTTGTTTTTATTGGTCTTGCCAACAGGACAGAAAGATATCAAGAACTCTGTTTCTTTATTTATTTAATCAGTTTACATGCAATAAAAAAAAGACATGTTAATAGTGACATTGTTGCATTCCTGTAGGGAAGCAGAGTCTATCCAGTAAACTGGCCTCAAGAAAACAGGCTTGTGATGATAGTGATGTGATTCCAGACACACCAACAGCTACCAAGGTAAGAAACTGACACATCCACATCAAACAGGGTAAAATACTGACATACCCACCTCAAACAAGGTAAGAAACTGACACAACCACATCAATCAATGTAAGAAACTTACACAACCACATCAAACAGGGTAAAATACTGACATACCCACCTCAAACAAGGTAAGAAACTGACACAACCACATCAAACAAGGTAAGAAACTGACACCCCCACCTCAAAAAAGGTAAGAAACTGACACCCCCACCTCAAAAAAGGTAAGAAACTGACAAACCCACATCAACCAATGTAAGAAACGGACACACCCACATCAACCAGTGTATTACACTGATACAACCACCTCAACCAAGGTAAGAAACTGACACACCCCACATCAACCCTAATGAAAAACTGACACACCCACATCAACCCTTATGAAAAACGGACACACCCACGTCAACTGGCACAGCAGACAAACCCTCTGGTTCTTGTGTAAGGGCAGGGTTCTATTGATTATATATTGAAAATACATTAATTCTTTAAAAATCTTCTTATCCGCCTCTGGGTATTAAATAAACTAACCAAGTACAGAGGCTGCCTCTTCCAAAATTGTGAATTTCATGGCCCCTTGGTCGGGGGTCTTGGGGGGGGGGCATAGTCTGAAAATAAATTAATGCTTTAAAATCTTCTCTTTGGTATTAATCTCTGAGCCATTATTGATGAAATAAAATTTATGATAAAATTTTGAAATACTGTAGACGTACTTATTTCCACGGTGTCATAATTCCTCGGAATCTCAATTTCTGTTTAATCCACGGAAAGAAAATAACACGGATTTTCTAGATTGTTACATTATGCCTAACATTTATTTTAAGTACGTTTGAATAAATTTCCTCGGAAAATTTGTGACCGGGTACATAGCGTACATTCATACCACGCGGAAAAAAGTACTTCTACAGTATGTGGCTCCAGAGTCAGTGGTTCCTTTTGGGAGGGTGCACATTTGGTTACAAAATGGAAATGCATTTAATCTTTGTTACCCTGATCTACTCTGGGTATTAAGTAACCAAAGTAAGCATGCTAATCGTATAGTTACATCTATAATAAGCAATAGTGCCTCTTTCAAAAATTGGGAATTTCATGGCCTCTGGTTTAAAATACGAACCAAATATATTTGTTGGAAAGTTGTAACATGATACTCAGGTGACCTATAAGGCCAGTGGGCCTCTTGTTATATTTAAAAATTCAAAAATTATATCAAGTTGAAAATTAAAATCAAAATGATTGGCTTATCCCATTTCCTTCTCATTTACACGGTGTCTATAGTTCTTCCTGTAAGTGTTGATTTGTGTGTCACACACTATGGCAGTGCAAACCTAAAAGAGGGGATGGTAGTGTTAAAAACTATATAAACAAGTAAATTCAAAGAATTATGTTGCCCCGCTTTCAGTGTCTTTGTGGGTTAGATGACTGTCATTATGTATGGCAGAATGTGTAAAATATGAATGTCCTATCATATGTCATTCAAAAGTAATCACCAAAGTTGATTTTTTTATGCCCCCGCTCCAAAGGAGAGGGGGGTATACTGTTTTACCCTTGTGTGTCTGTCCGTAACAAATATCGGTCACAGTTTACTCAGCAACTACTCATCGCAGATGCTTGAAATTTTAACACAATCTTCTCTGAGGCATTCCATATGGTGAGATTCGTTTTTGTTTAAATCTGATGTCAACGTCCTGTTTATCCGAGCGTCATACATAACAAATTTTGTTTGCATTTTCTCAGCATATACTCATCACACTAGCTGCATATACTGTAGCGTTATGGCTTTATTTATTTGTCTTTGACCATAACGCTACAGATTCCATAATGCAAAAAAGGTGCAATTTACGGCGAAATATTTTTTGCGCACTTTTGGGAAGAATTTCTCCACTTTCCAGCTTCAGTCAATCAACTACCATTCACTCACTAATTCTAGACATATTCTGTAGCCAATATGTATATTTTATCCACCTCCCAACCATTTATAGTTGTCTCTTCAGGCAATAAACTCGCTTGAAGTGAATTTTCAGCAATGTTGGAAAGTGGAGAAATTATCTCCAAAAGTGCGCGAAAAATATTGTGCAGTAAATTGCACCTTTTTTGCATTACGGGATCTGTAGCGTTATAGCCAAAGACTAATATTTAAAACCATAATGCTACAGATCTGCAGCTATCATCGCACTTGATTGCAGATACTCAAAATTATAGCACTTCCTTAGTTGAGGCATGCCATATGGTTGGATTTATTTTTATATGAATCTGATGTCAACATCCTATTTATCTGTTCATCTGCCCACAACTGAACTTGTGTAAATTAACATGATAGTGTATATTCACATCAGAGCGGGGGTATTCCTAGTGAGCATTGGCTCACAGACTTCTTTTTTTTTTATAAATTAGGTCAAACATGAAGGTCAAGGTAAAGGGTGCAGAATCATAGCCTGCTCAGAAATATTTTGTCACAGAAAATGCACATGTCAAAAAATATGAAAACCCTCTTTTCAATACAGCAACATCTCTTCAATCAAAAGTTATAAGGAAAAAATAACATCATTGAAAAGAAGGTCAATGTTCAAGGTCATAAGGTCAAAATTTGTAGTGTATTTAGAAATGTAGTCACGGGTAATTTGCAAGTGAAAGCCTTATCTCTTCTCATTCAAAAGTTATGACCAAGGTTAGAGTTTTTGAAAAGTTGGTCAAACTTTCAGGTCAAGGTCTCTGGGTCAAAATTTATAGTGTATTAGGAAAGGTCTTGTCACAGGAAAGTGAAAGTCCTGTCTCTTCTCATTCAAAAGATATGACCAAGGTTTAAGTTTTTGAGGCAGATGGACAGACTGAAGGACTGAGATTTAATGTCCCCTTGCTTTCTGGAGGGGACAAAAAGCAGGGGACAATAACTTTAACAAACCATTTACACCTTCATCTCAGACAACTTAATCTAGACAGGATTTGAGACAAAGAATACTGACATCTCTACCTCATGCAGAGATTTAACTGATTATTCACGTGACACGTGCAGGCATGAGAAAAAAAAATGCATAATCATCCATCCAGTGATCTTTTCCTTATAAAGGTGTTAGAAGTTATGTAAGGACAATGACTCCCTTTGTTATGTAATTCTAAGTATGATTTTTGACCGACATATTGTTGATAGATCGGTTATTTTTTCAAAGCAATTTTTAATCGATGTCTTGCACAATCGTAACAATTTTCTTAAGAAATGATGAACTTGATTCAAAGTGGCCACCATTGCCTTAGAATGAAAAGTTGAAAATTTTATTTCAGAATGTTCTTGCTGATGCCTATTAGAATTTTAAAGAAACTATCAAGAAATCTAGATGTGTCATTAACATAATCTTTTCAGAATTCAGTGCTTCCTTGGTATATTGCCCTCCGTTATATTGCCACCCATGCTCACTGCCATCCACAACTCGTTTTAGGAAACAAAAGGTTGCTTGTTTAAGGAAAAGCATGGGAAACAATGCCAATTATCTAGCCCATGTCACTAATAAGGATGTCTCATGGTCCGTGCCTGGACAGTATTTGCATTAAAGCATGACTGAGTGAACAAGGAGTAAACTAATAGACTAATTGTTCTCGAACAATGAGAGGTCTTTAAAATTTTCATATTTCACTCTCTTAAGCTAATTTCATATTTTAAAAAGTCCAGAAATTGTTTTTAAGAATTTTAAAAATATAGAATTGAAATGACCTTGACCTTTCACCTTTGACAAATATTAAAGGTCAAAGGTCATGAGTCAATATGCTTCTACAAATTATAGTTTTAAAGTTATAAGGTTGAATAGTAAATGCAAAGACTTTCAAGGTCAATAAATAACTCATATAGGGGTCATCAGACTCTTTTGCACTGAATAAATTGAAGTTGCATCTAAATACATTAGTGAAGGTTTCGTGTCTCTAGAGTTTACGATTTTGGAAGAGTAGCGATAATGTTTTTGGAACACGGGGCAATAACTTTTAAATGGGTCAGTCATAGGGGATATAAATAAAATGTACCAAGCAGATTTAAATTTACTTATAATGCAAAGGTATGTTATATATGTTTAAAGAAACAAGATTTTGCTGTGAAAAAGCTAAATATTTTTCATATCTCATATTCTGAATTATCTTGACCTTTGACCATGATATAAATTTCAAGGTCAAGGATTGAGGAATCATCTGCAGTTGGTTCCATATCTCTACAATTTCCTTTTCAAAATATTTTGTTGTTTATAAACATCAAAAACTTTCAGGGGCAATAACTCATTGAAGGGGTTAAGGAATATCCTATATACTCGCCTATAAGCTGATCTGCCTGTAAGTCAGTTGTATCTTTTGGGGTAATTTTGGAGGTATTTGCCATTGACCCGCTTATAAGTCCATAGAAATTTTTCCCAGAATTGGTAGACATTGATTTGAATGCAAAATATTTGTCATTGGAAACAAACTTTGAATATTTAAGGATAAGTTGCTGTCAAATGACTTAAATGTTATAGGAATAAAATCACCTGTATCTAGTGATATCTTGTTAGGAGTCAAAATTCTCAGATGAAACGTAAAAACATTACATACAAAATCAATCAAGCGTTCCTCATTTCAACTGATAGAAAGATTTTGTCTTCCTGTTGTTTTCTCCAATAACTATGATCATAGCTTTTCACATTTTTTCCTGCAGAGTCAGTTTACTAAGATCTCAGAGAAAAAGGAATCACCAAAGAAACCTGAACAGAAGAAGGTATCTCCCAAAAAAGCCACCCCCAAAAAAGCCTCTCCTGTCAAGTTCACTCCTAAGAAGTCCCACCCTGCTGAGAGTGAGACTGCAGCCACTCCAAGGTCTGAAGAAAGCGGCACCCCAGGGCCAAAGGCCAGTCCCACTAAAGTAGTAAGTAAATACTAAAAGTATACCAGGGCCAAAGGACAGTCCCACTAAAGTTGTCAGTAAATACCAAAAGTATACCAGGGCCAAAGGCCAGTCCCACTTAAGTTGTCAGTAAATACTGCAGCTAGTATACCAGGGCTAAAGGCCAGTCCCACTAAATAAGTAAGTAGATATCAAAGCTAGCATTTTGTTTTACTAGTGTTCAAAATCATCTGATTCTGAGAGCATTATGTTTCTATATTGTTTAAGTCAATGGATTATAACATATTTTGAATGGAAGAAATATTACTGTCAGAAATGTGTAGAGTAGTGTCATTAGCAAAGAAGTCAATGCTAAAATTTTTATCAATAATGAGAGATCATTGATGTAAAATAAAAAAAGAGGTGGACTTAAAATTGATCCCTGTGGCACTCCCGCTGTGACTGTTTTTCAGATCTTATATTTCGAAGTCGAGAATTCTGAAATGTTCAATGTGTTCCACATTTGTTATGGTTGTTTGCTTTGCTGTATGGTTGACCTATAATAGTTGACCTTTGCACTGTCTATAAGTGCTGCGAACTTGTTATCCCATTGCACAACTAGTTGCAGAGGTGATATAGCAACAATACTGTGCGTATGTGTGTATGTAAGTGTGTCCATTACAGATTGTGGACATGATTTATAGAGGACCGTTGGACTATAAATTCTCAGCTTCCTTTTACTACCATCAAACCCTGAAATTTTTGCATGACTTGACAATACTCACTTCCTCTCAATCATCTGACTCGAGAATGGAGCATAGCAGAGTCATTGTCGATTGGTGCATTGTCATATCATTGTGCATATCTTGAGACTGTCTGTCTGACGCTTAATAATTGAAACAATTTGATGAACGTCACGATTTATTTCTAAATTTC
Source organism: Saccostrea glomerata (assembly GCA_003671525.1). NCBI lineage: Eukaryota > Metazoa > Mollusca > Bivalvia > Ostreida > Ostreidae > Saccostrea > Saccostrea glomerata. Next base: position 631,382 of record PRKT01000050.1, read on the forward strand.
CATACCTGCCCATTTACGATATGGAATTTATTCTTGAGGTATACCTAATTCCTGAAAGCTATATAGACATTTTACATGTTTCATGGACCTTCCGATGCCGGTATATTGTCATTTTTCATTATGAAAACATTGCTACATGTACCATGGTTATTCTCAGGATTTATGCATATTGCATGCAACTGTAAGATGTATCATGTACCTAGGTAGATAAATTACTGAAACTTAGAGCATTCCTAATATGTTTCTGCTAGGAATAAAGAAACTGCCCAATTACATTTTCATATTATGGGTGATCTCTAATTTTACTTATCACCCTTGGGCTCGTCGTTTGGGATGCAAATTCGTTAATTATAGACAACCATTCAGAAAGTTGATACTCTTCTATTTTGAAAATAAGTTTTTTTAAGTTTGCTATTTATGGTACTATTGTGATCCCATTAAAACATATGTTACACAATGGACATATCAAAATAAGCATATATATATATAGGTTATATAATTATTATATAACTTGTTTATAAAATTGGACAGATAATTCCAACAAAATAAAAGTCATAAAAGTTGAGAATAATTTTAAGTTATTTTTTCTTTAATCTTTTTGTAGGTGAGTTTCAAAAAACTAAAATATTTTTTTATCAAATAATAATTGCATATTTAAAGTATCCTGTCTAAATATTGATCAGGAGAAAGTATTAATTTATTGGCTAATTTTAAACATTGCATGTAAAAAAAAAATTTGCATTGCTTTATTATTTAATTTTTTTTTAACAGTCGCCAGAAACTCCGTCCTTGGCCAAAAAAGGCAGAACATATCGGAGCTACCTGAACAGAGAAGGCCCACAAGCATTAGGATCAAAGGAAATCCCAGAGGTTTGTGAGTCAATCACTGTAATCAGCTTCTGTAGAATCATTACAGTTGATTAAGAGGGTGTAAAATGTGTACATTCTCAGGCATGATCAATGAGGTGACTGTAATACAGTCTATGAGAATTCCTTTTAAAATGGGGCATGGGTGACTGAAAGCAAAAATCAAATTTCAGGTTCCAAATATTGAACACTTCAACAGAATTAGTGACAGTTGCAGTGGCTCTTTTACTAATTGTAATTTATCCAAAGGTTAATATGGAGATTTTGAAAAATATTTCACCTTTGTAGACAATGTAGGGATTAAAAATTGTAAGAATAAACAACAAATTTCAATTTGAGCTCACCTGAGCTAAAAGCACAAGTGAGCTTTCCTTGATCGCCTAGTGTCCAGCAGCCATTCTTCTGTCTAATGTATTAACCTCTGTTATTTACAACTTCTTTAGAACCACCATGCCAATTTTATCCCAAGTTTGATACAAAGCATTCCAAAGTAAAGGGGGCTCTTAATTGTTAAAATCCCTTCTAAAGGGAGACGGTTTTGAAAGGCAACAATAGGGTCAGGGCATTTAAAAATTTAAAAGATTTTAGATTTTTCAATTCATGAGAACAGGAAATGTATAGGAAAATGTTCACAAGTACAGCAAAGCCATGTTCAGCACTACTACTGATTAATGCCACAATTTGACGCCCTTAATGACGACTTTTGACTCGTGTATTCTGTTGTTTATTTGACTTGAAATTCTACTTGTTTACGACTACCAGAGCACGGGTGCCCACCTACAGGTTAACAATAGATAATTGCTTCATCCTACACTTAGAAATCACACAATTTACCTGTGTAAACAAATTAAAGAATCATGGAAAGCGTCACCAAAATTTGAACTGTTGGACTGTTACATAAGATGTTTTCTTGAACAGAAATCTTGGTTAATATGAATATACATGTATTATTAATCCAATAAGTACTACATGGAATTCAATCTCTTGTTTCGGAGTTCCTATTTCATGAAAGTTTTATAAATTATTTTGAACTATATTTTATAAAATTCTCTAGAATAAGATACGAAAAGTAAAGAAGTTCAGTACTGCACAGTGCCAATTTCATTACCTGTTCCTCAGAAATTCAGTAGATGCCTTCAATATTACACATATTTTTTTAATGTAAAGGAAAAGAAAATTATTACAGTAAAACTCATTTAGTATGAACATGGATATTGTGTATTCCCGGATATAGCAAAGGTAACGTAGATCCCCAACTATATAAATTTAATGAATTCATTACACAGATATAATGAATTACGGCTATAGCGAAGTAATTTCAAGGGTCCCAGTGACTTTGCTATAACCGAGTTTTATTGTTATTTAAAAGATTTGGACCATTCTAGTAAACAATAACTATCAGAAACCATTTTTTATCATGCAGATCTGAAAATTATTTTGTGAGATTGACGTTGAAGTAGCACTACAATTTATTCAACTCTGCCAAATTTTAACTTTTAAAATTGATACCAAATTATAATTTAATCGTCAATTATATAATCACACTTTATTGTGTATATTTTCTACAAACAATTTTGGCTTATTAAGCTTACTTAATCCATTTTACATGTTGATATCTTGTTGCGATTTACACCTGCTTTGACTTGAATTCTTTATTTATAGAAATTTCCAATTAGAATTTTGATAATAAATTTGAAAATGTTAATTTATTACAAATCTAGTGATGTATGGTACATAGTATAAATTAAATATTTTGACCCCAGGCACTTCACTTTAAACTGCACACCAATTTATCTAAAACAGTCTAAGGGGCAGCCAGGCAAACACTCTAAGGATGTGGCCAGTGCGTCAAATTTTGTCATTAACTAAGGGATAAAGAGTTAGTTATATTGAATGTGGATGAAGCGTCCTAAAGTAGTGCAGATTCAAGTTTGTCTAAATCATGATCCCATGGTCAGATGGGACCATGTCTTAAAAATCTCCTTAGGAACAACAAAGCAAGATTTGTCATGTGAATATTAAAGCATCTTCAGATAGTGTATATTAAATTTTAATTAATCATTATATCATTACACTTTGGGGATAGAATAGGTGCACAAGAGGGATGAAAGTGTAACATAAGAATTTAAAACAGAAAAAATCTGACGATGAAATATAGCACAGCAATATTGACTCTGATGAGAGGTGTGGTTTATGAGCTTCATTACTATCTTCTAATATTTATATGAAATATTTTTTCAGGGTGGAGAAAACTGTTTAGAGTCCTTGACCTTTGTAATAACTGGAGTGTTGGAGTCGATGGAGCGTGACGAGGCCAAGAGTCTTATAGAGAAATACGGCGGGAAAGTAACGGGGAACGTCAGTAAGAAGACAAGTTACGTAGTGACAGGACGGGATTGTGGGGAAAGCAAACTGGCCAAGGTCTGACTTTGTTCTAATCATCATAATGTGGTGAAATAAAATAAGTTCTGTCTTCCAAGTCATACATATTTGTTGTAATGTGGAGAAAGCATAATAGAACCTTTCCTTCTCCCTTCTCTAGTTATGACTGGGTGAAGCTTATAAGCTCATTGAGCATCTAACATTCATGCAGAATATACAAACATTGGTATAGTTATGTGTTGATATTGGATATAGATCTGGGATATGTGGATGTCCATAGCCTAAAGATTGTCAAAAACTTTGATATCTTAACCTTCATTCTGTGAATATCTTACTTAACTTATTTTCACAATCCAAGATCATAAATTTACCTGGTTTATGTACTAAGATCAGGGCAATGTTAATTGTATATAAATATGATAAATTATCATAGAGTCAGATGGTATTTTCTTAATTCTCAAATTATAAGCCTTGATTTTTTTTCTGATAATAGGCCAGGAGTTTCGGAACAAAACAAATTGATGAGGATGGTTTACTTGACCTGATCAGAACACTACCTGGGAAACGATCCAAGTATGAAGTTCAGGCAGCTGAGCAGGTTAAAAAGGTATGAACAAGCTGTTGAGCAAGTGAAAAAGGTATGAACAAGCAGCTGAACAGGTAAAAAAGGTTTGAACAAGCAGCTGACAAGGTGAAAAAGGTACAAACTAGCAGCTGAACAGGTAAGACAGGTATATAAAGGTATGAACAAGCAGCTGAATAGGTGAAAAAAAGTACAAGTTCAGTCAGCTGAAAATTTGGAAAGATCGATGTATGAATAAGCAGCTTAACATAGGAAAAAGTGTAAGTGCAAGTACCTGACAGGTAAACAGGGCATTATGATAAAGCAGCTGAACAGGTGAAACAAGTTGGCGATACAGAGTAAAAAAATACTTCATTTGTACAGTGTACTGTACACCTAGTTTATAATGAACAAGATAACAATGAATACATTTTATGCCAATAAGTCATTCAAGTTTACTATCAAATTTGATTTTTAAAACATTGTTTATCAACATGTTAGTTCCAGATCTCTTCTTTAAATAGTATATTTTGTGCAAATTTTCATGGAGAATGAAATATTAAGACAATAGTATTATGTAGAGGCATGGATAATGCAAGAGACGGGTATAAAATTTGAATAAAATTAATGCTCAGTTGTGTATTTCCCTCCTTAGTTTCAGTTTATAAAAGCTAAGTCTAGTCCTTCTTTATTTGTTTTAGGAGTCATCATTTTCAAAAAAGACAGTGGCACCCCCATTGAAATCTATAGTGTCTGAATCCTCAAAATCGCAGCCAAAAACAGAAGCAAAAGACTCTGTGTCCCTCACAAACATTCAATTAAGTGAGAACAGTAAATCCATGGAGGAAAGCCTGATGTGGGTAGATAAGTATAAACCCACTCAACTGAAGCAGGTCATTGGTCAAACAGGCGATAAAAGTAATGCCAAGAAACTACTCCACTGGTTAACCAACTGGCACAAGAACCAGGCAAAGGGAACCAAACCACAAGGTGGGTATAGCATTACAGAGCTAAATAGAAATGTCCAAGAATTTATCATAACACCCCACCCCCAAACTTGAAAAGCAGGAGTACATAGTACTGGATAGGGGAGGGGTGAAAGTTTTTAATGAATCTGTTATGATCAACTGTAATATAAGTTGTTTACTCTTCTATAAATACATTAATATTGAGATAAATTTCTGTGCCTCTTGGTTGTTTATCTGGTTGTTTATTTGTTTTTTATCTGGTTGTTTATTTTTCGTAAAGAGGATTAAACACTTGATTTCCAGGTAAATTTTTTGGTAAGAATGACGATGGGTCAGGATTTAAGGCGGCCCTTCTATCAGGTCCGCCGGGGATTGGAAAAACCACCACAGCTACGTTAGTGTGCCAGGTTAGTATCATGTACTAAGATTGGTTTGGTTAGTACCACTGAAGATGTCCACAGTCACTAGATATATCAGCTCAGTAGATATATGTATAAAATTATTGTTCATTTTCTTTTAATTAGGAGGCGGGTTTCTCCTATGTAGAGTTGAATGCCTCAGACACAAGATCAAAGAAAAGTTTGAAGGAGGTGGTTGCAGAATCACTTGACAATACAACTATAGTGGATTATCTAGGTCGGTGAAAGTTTGAATATCTAAAAACATTCTTATCTCTGATAATTTTCAAATCATTAAAAAGAAAAATGCATGGCAAATGATTTCATTTTACAGCATGTACAATAGTTGTACCAAGCCAAAGCAAAAAAATAAAAAATAAAAAAATGAAAAATTACAATAATTTAAATACTTCAGTCACAAATTTATAAAGGTTGGGTTTGTAAAATGAAAATGTTTAAATTTGTAATTTAGGGGTTGCTAAGAGCACCACACATGGACACAAGCACTGCCTGATAATGGACGAAGTGGACGGAATGGCGGGGAATGAGGACCGCGGGGGACTGCAGGAGTTAGTGTCCCTGATTAAGTCCTCCCACATCCCTATCATCTGTATGTGTAATGACAGAAATAGTCCAAAGATGAGGACCCTCTCCAATTACTGCTTTGACCTTCGATTTCAGCGGCCTCGATTGGAGCAAATTAAGGTCAAAGTTCAATAATTATATATTAGAATGTTGACTATCGGTGTCACTGCAGGAAAGAGAATTTTAAACTGAAAATATGTGAAAGAAAATTTTCCTCATTTATGTTAAAAATGCATAATTATTTAAAATCTGTATGGGCCATATTGATTGGAGCATCATGCAATGTTATGATGATCTTAGTCTTCTACAAATTGTAAAAAATCATGTTGCTTCAAGCCAAGATCCTCTTGTTTTCTGTGTTGTGACTAAATGCTACAATAATCATAACTTAGACATTTATTGTAATTTTTTGTCTGATTTCTTCCTGAGATAGTCTTTCTATACCTCCACATATTGTTGTAAACGGAATGAGTAGTCCATAAGGTAAAGAAATTTCATTCAAGTTTGATTCATTTTCAGGGTGCTATGATGTCTGTAGCTTTTAAAGAGGGCTTAAAAATTCCCCCACCAGCCCTGAATGAAATCATTTTGGCAGCCAACCAAGACATCAGACAAGTAAGTACAAAATGGATGTCAAGTCAATACTTATTCTTGTAAAATAAGGATGAAACCCTCCAAAAAGGTAAAAATAAAATTAGTGGTACTGACTCACAGGAAGAAAAAATCTGAGCATTTCAGTAAAGCCATCTTCTTGTCTTGTTAGGTTCTGCATAATTTATCTATGTGGACAGCTGGAGAAAAAAGTTTGACGTATGATCAGGCCAAGAAAGACTCCAGTAATGCCAAAAAGGACTTCAAACTGGTGAGTAGAATTGTGTCATCAGAGGCCTGTTCATCGGAGCGAACATTCTCCAGCGCTCACCAAAATTCCTTGTACCTCCAATAGAAATGTTTTTGAGTGCTCGCTCTGTTGAACAGGCCTCTGGTTTCACTGTAAATGTTCTATGATTGCCTTTGAGTTTAGTTTTGACGTTTTTTTTTTCCTTATTCAGTGTATAAATTTATTTGCAGGGTCCTCATAATGTTTGTCTTAATTAGGTGTGTAAATTTATTTGTAGGGCCCTTCTGATGTTTCTCATAATTCAGTGAGTTTTTAGCTCTACTGGTCAGAGACCAGAAGAGCTTATGCGATAGTAATGCGTCCGGCATCCGTCCGTCTGTCTGTAAACAATTTTTCAAAATGCTACTCCTCCTACAGTTTTGGTCTAATTTCAGTATAACTTGGCACACAAGTAGAATACACTAAGATACATAATTCTGTGTATCGGTTTTTGATTTCGATGAACGGTGTTGCCGTGGTTACTAAAAATAGAAATTTCTGTGAAATTCTTTCAAAATGCTACTCCTCCCACAGTTTTGGTCTGATTTCAGTATAACTTGGCACGCGAGTAGATTACACTAAGATACATAAATCTGTGTATCGGTTTTTGATTTCGATGAACGGTGTTGCCGTGGTTACTAAAAATAGAAATTTCTGTAAAATTGTTTCAAAATGCTACTCCTCCCACAGTTTTGGTCTGATTTCAATATAACTTGGCACACAAATAGACTACACTAAGAACATAAAGAGACTTTATCAACGATCATTATTCTATTTTTTGCTGTTGTAAAGTTTCAAATCCCAGCTGCTTAAGTACTTTTCACTTCCTTTGCTATAAGTTCAAACAGTAGAGCTTCAGTCTCGACAGAGACTTCTGGTTTTATGAAGGGCTCTTTGATATGTAAATTTATTTGTAGCGTCCTCTTGATGTGTAAATTTATTTATAGGGCCCTTTTGATGTGTAAATTTATATGTAGCGCCCTCTTTGTGTGAATTTATTTTTGGAGTCCTCTTGATGTGTAAATTTATTTTCAGGGCCCTTTGAAGTGTTAATTTATTTGTAAAGTCCTCAAATTGATGTGTTACTTTATTTACAGGGCCCTTTTGACGTTTGCCGTAAGGTTTTCGTGGGAGGAGAGGAAACAGCTGGCATGACTATCAATGACAAGTCCGATCTCTATTTCCAAGACTACAACATCGGTCCTTTGTTTGTGCAGGAAAACTACATCCATGTTATTCCATATGCTGCAAAGTAACATTTTATTTCTACATTGTTTAGATAGATTTCTTATTTAAAAATGCCACAAATCACAGGAAAAATAACGGTTTTAAATTTGAGGGTGATACACCCCCTTAGTAACAGGATGAAACATTGATCTCCGTCTCAGGGTGACACGGTCCTTGCTCTTAGCATCTGTTTCAGAAATTCCAATATATTTAAGAGTTGATACAATTACTGGGTACATGATATCTTTCAATGTGGATCAGAGCTCACCAAGCTGTGACAGACTCGTAATTACAGTCAAACTTCATTATCTCGAACCTAATGGGACTGAGAAAAAACTTTGAGATATCCAAGGATTCCAGATAACGAATGTTAAATATTTAAAGAATATGTGGTTGGGACTTCCAAATCACTTTGACATATCCATAGTATTAGAGATATCGGAGTACGAGATACTGAACATGCTGAAGTTCATTTGTACTGGAAATTTTGAATTCAGGTCATGGTCCTGATTTTTCTCTAAAAAAAAAACAAACTTTACTCTGGATCTTGAACCGTGTTTTCTCAAAACTTGCGATCTCGAGAAATACTTTTGAAGTCCTATCCTTGTTTCTAAACTTGTGATTACTAAAGATGATAGCAATGCATGAACCCCCTACACTTATGTTAAATTGGTTAATTGGATGTTTGCAAAAAAAAGTTAGACTTCACTTTTAGATACACCCCCTTGACAGTTGGATTATTTATTGGATGTGGAAGTAGTCATACATATTGTGGTTGTCTTAGAATTAGAAAATGGGAAAAAGGAGACATATAACTTGTTGAATCGATTAAATGTTTACTGATTTCTATTTAATAAGTGAAAAACAATGAAATGGGAAGGTGCATTTGTTTATACACTGTAAATTAAAAACTTCCATGACATTTAGTGCAATTTACTTGCAATATACAAATGTTACACACTGATTATGATTTAATGAAAACAATTGCTGTCCCCATGAATTTGATGCAAATATATTTAAAATTCAATATTGAAAAATATTATTTAATTGATTTTAGACATTCACTTTGAAAATTGAAATCTCTTATTTTCTTATTTTTGAGAGAAAAGAGGGGTTGGGGGGGTGTTGACATTGTTTACTTGATGTAAATGTTCATGAATTCCTGTCCTCCATGAAAAAGTAAAATTTCTACATAGAGAAACCATAAACATCATAGTTTAGATTCAAAGAAACCATAGTTTTTTTCCTCACAATTCAATATAACCCAAGGAAAACTAAATGGTATATATAAATGATATATTATTTCTCTTTAAGAAAATTTTTTTAACTCCAAACCAAAGTTCTTTCAGCAGTCTGTTAAAATTTGAGTTTCAGTAGTTCCCTGTATTTGTTCTGATCATGCTATATTTTTGTACGGAGTTTCAGTAGTTCCCTGTATTTGTTCTGATCAGGTTATATTTTTGTATGGTCCTGTTTTACAGAGGTAACGTAACGCGTCATTTGTCTCTGCTGGCCAGAGCCGCTGATAGTCTGTGTGATGGGGACAGATTAGACAGGTGTATCCGTGGTAACCAGTCCTGGAGTCTACTACCCACCGCGGTGAGAGCTTCTATAGGCATTAGTAGAAACAAACTTATAAAACTATACTGAGAATTTTATCTAGGCTTCCTATTTTAGCAAAATTTTCAATAAAATTGCTGAAGAAGGATATTAAATTTTTTTTGTAATACTTTGAAATCATTAAACTTTATGGTGGCTCACTGTAAGTGGAATTCATGGAAACAGTGCATCCATGATTTCACATCCTCAACAAATTAATAACTGGTATTAATTTTCCTTAGTAAAGATCAGTGAAAGCTCAAAATAACATCTCTTCAAACTTGTTAAAGGCAACCCATGGAAATTGGTGTCCACAAATTTAAATGGTTCCAAAGTTTTACATTTCATTGATGGCCACTTTTCCACTGATACAGGCTATGTATGCCAGTGTTATCCCTGGGGAGTACATGAGAGGAAGCTTACAGCAAATGGTCAGTTTCCCAAGCTGGCTTGGCAAAAATTCCACCACCGGCAAAACGGACCGCATTCTGCAAGAGCTGAGAACCCACATGTCACTACCGTATGTATTGTTATCTGAGACTCAAGTATGGAGGTTCCAACCTAGTATTACATGTAATGTAAGATCTACTAGTATTACTTGTTATTACACACTCATTTTATATTTGATTTCCATTAGTATAACGTAATATCAGCCCACAAATAAGGAAATGTTCCACTTTAATAAATGAAATCAAATACATCTAATATGTTCGAAGTAGACAAGAATATTATTTGCATATATTATACAAAAACAATATTTGCATACATTATATAAAGAAATATTTTTATTTTCATCACAATAACTTAGTGATTGCTTCATCCTTTTGAAGATTGACATAGCCTAGAAGCATTAATTGCTCTACTTATATTGAAACCGCTTATTTAGAAACTCCACTTCTTTTGAAATAAAAATAATTTAATTTTAGTTGTAACATGTCATTTGACTGGATAAAAGATTTAATTTATATCATATAACATAAGTTGTCTACATCCCAATGAGTTACGTCAAAAACATATTACTCCACTTGATGTTGATTTTAAGATATGCTCATTTTGAAGCCTTTTTTGGGAGGAAAAATTGTTACAGTCTTATTGTCTACACTGAGACTGAATTTTAAGGAATGAAGCTTATTTGAACCTATGTTGGTGGATATAACAAACTGTAAACATATTACATTTAGCGGTGTATTCTATTTAGCGATTTTGGCGGAAAGCTGAGTTCGTTAATTCAAGTACACTGCTAAGTGTCTTGTATATTTACATTTATAACTAGCACATTCAGAGAGTGCTAAATCAAATCTACACTAACTTGTTGAAAATTGAATTTCTGCCAAATATCGTACATGCCAAATGTAATACATTTACAGTAACTTAGGACAGTTAATGCGTTTTATAACTTGCTTCGCGGTTTATAAAGCATAAACTGTCCCAGGTTATGTTTTATCGTATAACATAGGTTCAAATAAGCTTCATTCCCTAGATAAATCCCTATTTTTAACCTCTGTTTTTTTTTGGCATAAAAATAAGGATTATAGTGAAATTGGCTATTTTGAAATTTCACTTATATCAGACCTGCCTACCCTTCCGCTTTTGGCGTAATTCTTCTGCTTTTTACCACAAAATTACACTATTACGCCACTTATATAAATTTTACGCTTTTGATATTTTGGTTTACAAATCGACCAAATGCTTCAATAAGGGTGGGTGGTTGATTTGTGTTTAATATAGGATACTGGTATTTTACAACACTTTTTTTTCCAATAGATGATTCGAAAAAGAAAAGTTTATGCCAGCTTTGTTTAGTAATGTACAATTTTGGTTGTTATTAAAGAAAAAAAAGTATTATAGTAAAACAACAAAATAGGAAAACGTGATTGATTACGCTTTTACCTCTGAAATTACTCCAAAAATTTACCGAAATTACACCCATGCAATGAAAAGGGTAGGCAGGTCTGTTATATTGAAGCCACTGATTGGTTCCCAGAGGTGATAATGAGATATTTTCATAAGGATTATATTGATGTACAGTCGCCAGACAGCAAATACGCCTGACTGACCGCTTGATATAAAGGTGTGAATTAATGAGTTCTCACCTGACGTGTTTTGAAACAAAATAAAATTTATTTGTAGGACCTCGGCTAATAAGCTGAGTTTGAATCTGGATTATCTCCCCTACATGAGGAAGTTTCTGACGTCGCCATTAGTTACCAAGGAGAATGATGGGATACCTGACGTCATAGAACTGATGGACAAGTATGACATCATCAAGGACGACTTTGACAACATTCTGGAGATCACAAAATGGCCGAACAGTGCCGATCCAATGTCACTTCTCAGCTCCAAGGTTAGAGTGTAACAGAAAATATTAGATTTTGTCAGGGGATAGGTCATGATTGGTTATAAATTGTTGGACAATGAAAATCAGATTAAGACAAAAAATTGTCATTATTTATATGAAGGTATCAGATAGAGATAGAGGAGGTGAAATATAATCTTACAAATTTTCTCTTGTCATTTCTTGGCTGAATTTTTCTCCCCCTTATCTTTCTATGTCCTACAGATACATGTACTTAATATATATGACTAAGTAAAGTCCTTTACGAAGTATGTTCTGTTGTGACATATTTGAAGTTCAGTAAGAGGTGTAAAATTCTTAAGATGCTTTAATTCCATATAAGAATTAACTTCTGTGCAATGTATTCATAAAATGGAAATTCTAACAAAAAAAAAAGTGAGTTATCAGATCTTAACGTTTTATATTTTAGACAAAAGCAGCTTTTACGAGAACCTACAATAAGGAGGTCCATCTGACCCCGTATGTTACTGGTGCCCTGACCAAGAAGGGCCGAGGTGGAGGGGCACCTGCTACCGAGGATTATGGTCTGGAGGGGGAGGGAGAGGAGGCAGTAACCGCCCCAGATAGCGACAAAGAGGACACAGAGGACATAGAAATGGATTCAATGATTAAGGTGGTAATCCTGCTTGTAATTCAGTAAATATTCTAATAAAGTTTTAAGATAAAAATTTTGTGACTCTCATTTATCAAAATAAAAGGAGCATTTTTTACAACGTCTTAACTTTATTTTATGAATGATACTAGTCAACTGAAATTTTTTTTTCAAGTTTTAGGATTTTTAGGTCACCTGAGTAAACTCAGGTGACCTATTGCTATCTGTTTTCGTCCGTCGTCGTCCGTCGTGCGTCGTGTGTTAACATTTGAACATTTTCAGCTTCTTCTCTGAAACCACTGAACCAATTTTAACCATATTTGGCACAAAGCATGTATGGGTGATGGGGAACAAAAATTGTGAATTTTATGATCCCTGCCCCCCTGGGGCCTGAGGGGTGGGGCCAAAACCACTAAAATTAATGCAATCTTTAAAAATCTTCTTCTTTACTCCTGGACATCAAGCAGTCAATCTGTTTGCATGAATGTAATCAGCAATGAGTCCTCTACCAAAATTGTGAAATTCATGGCCCTGGGGTCAGGGGTTCTAGTGCTAGGGCGGGGCTAAATAAGTAGGTAGTGAAAATGCATTATTTCTTTGAAAATCTTCTTCTCTGCTCCTGGGTATTAAATAAAC
>PRKT01000050.1:660961-704580 GCA_003671525.1 Saccostrea glomerata
TATATATATATATTTGATTTTTTTTTTCTTAGGGTTTTGTTGGTAGGTTGTGAGGTCCGTCGCAACATTTTTTGCATCCAGCGGCACTTGGCAACGGACACAGGTTTCTAGAGTTTTTTCTTAAAAATTATTTTTATCTCTAGTTTTTCCTGGCCGGTCCTGATGCTTTTCATGTTTATCACAAAGAATATTTCAGAATTATAATAGATGCAGCAGTTTTTTGGGGATTTTGATGTGTTTATTTCTCATACACAATGTCCTGTGTTATATATATGTATATTGATGTACTGTTAATAAAATACGGCGTCCAGCGCACGTACGGCTGGCTGTCATGCATAGAATGTTGTTGTTTGTTTGTATAAAAGTAATGGAGTGAATACTCTAAATTCATTATCTATAATTATCTTGAGACTCAGAAAGAAGATGTTTTCATACACCACCATCCAGACAAATACAAAGTCCCTGCTTAATTTCTAACTCAGTTTGGGATTAATTAGCTTTCCTCCTGAAGAAAATCCAAAGCATTATCTTTATCTGTCACATTGAGATTAATTACCACCTTCGTCTGCAAATGAAGTTTGTTTTGAAAAGTCAATTTGGAATGCTATGAAACTCTGAAATGTGGATTTAAATATAAATATTCATACTTTATTTTTGTTAAAATACCCTACACAATGAGTATGATTTCATTGAATTCTAAAAACAAAAAAATAGATTTAAAAAAGATTTATTTTTTCTTTTTGAAACAATGAAGTTTGTTTTGAAAAGTCAATTTGGAATGCTATGAAACTCTGAAATGTGGATTTAAATATAAATGTTTATACTTTATTTTTGTTAAAATACCCTACACAATGATTATGATTTAATTGAATTCTAAAAACAAAAAATAGATTTTAAAAAGATTTATTTTTACTTTTTCCTGTATGTAAATTCAAGAATATTATTAATTTTTAACGTAGTTGAATAAAAACCCCATTCTATCATTAATAATGAAAAAGTTCTTATTGTAACTTTAGAAGAAAATGATGAGAGAGGTACAATTAATCCCTTGGGATTAATTATCTAGCCTGCTGAAGAAAATTTAATGTGTTCACTTTATCTGTCACTTCAAGATTAATGAAAACCTTTGTCTGCAACTGCTGTTTGTTTTGAAGTTAAGGTCAAACCCTTATCTGTATTGTTTAAATATACATTCAATGTTAAGTTGTTCGATCTTTACTGCCAAATGTAAATACAAGGATATTTATGGCACGCCAAATCCACAAAAATGAGCAAAACATAGTTTCACAGTCGATAAACTAGGTTTATCGGTTGTAAACTATAGTTTACGGACTGTAAACTATAGTTAACAACGTTAATCTATATTTTACATCTGTAAACCATAGTTAACGCGAAAATCTATGTTTAACAACCGTAAACTATACTTAACATCGAAAACAATCATTTGCGATTGCAAAACATAGATTATCTGATAAATACAGTTTCACGATTTGTAAACTATAGTTTACAAAACGTTAACTGTAGTTAACGATCTGATGAATATAGTTTCACGATTTGTGAAACTATGATTAACAACTCTTAACTATAGTTTACGATTGTAAACTATAGTTTACAAACGTGAATCTATGTTTATCAACAAAATCTATTGTTATCGCTTTATTCAGACAGATAAACTTAGATTAGCATTCGTAAACTACAGTTAACGACCGTTAGATATAGTTTTACAGATGAAAACTTTACTTAACGAATCGATAACTATAGTTTACGGTTTTTAAAATATAGTTTACAGTCGATAAACCTAGTTTATCAATTGTGAAACTAGGTTTATCTCATTTTTGTGAATTTGGCGTGCCATAGATATTATCTACACGTTTTTGGATATTCATGAAATATCTTGAAATTTTAAGAATACAGTTGCTTTCGTGTATTATTAATATATTTTTTAATCATTCCATAAGCTGCACCCTTCTAATTCTACCCCATGGCGGGGCCCTTGCTGACTGGTCAGTTTTCTAGTTTATTTATTAGTGGGACCACAGTTAGTGGTTGTCCAATCAATAAGAAACCCGTTGTATTTGTTACTTTGTATATAATTGTGAATATTTGGTCAACAAAAATCTGAGTTAACAGGTTAACGAACCTGAGTGTAACGCCTTGGTGATACAAGAGATATCACTAAACACCTTTTGGTCGCGTTGCATGTCTCACAAACATGCTGATATAAAGTTTCAAAATTAACCAAATGTATACAATAAAATTGTTCAAATTTCAAACAAATATACTATTTTATTCACATACCATATTCAGCTCACATATAGACTGAGTGCTTCACAATACGTCATTTATACAGGAATGGGTTGGGGGTCTTTCAAACATTCTCAAGAAAAGCAAAGCAAAATGTGCAGATTATTCAAGTTTGTTCGGATCATGATCCTTTAAAGTTTGGTTTAGGGCGGGGTCACAGTATAAGGTCAAAGTTTTATTTTGGAATGTATTGGTAACATCTTTATCTCCTACATTTATGAACTACAAAGCCAACATCAATAATTTTAACAATGAAATATTTCATTTGCTAGTTCTGATGAAAATTTATTATTGTTGTATCTATTGCAGAAAAAAAAATCACATGATGTATGCAAGTGTCTTGTGCATTTTTTCTTTTTGCATTTTGTCTTGTATGATAGGTCAAAGGTACAATAGGAGTTTTACATCAGTGGGGTGTATGGAAAAATTGTCTTCACAAGAACTACAAGACCACATTAAATTCATAAAATTATAGGAGCCCTTGGCTCAAGAATGAAATATAATTTTTAATTTTTTTATAAAGAGAAGAGAAAAAAAACAGTGCCATATTTATGATATTTAAGCATCCCAGTGTTGTATGGATTCTCCTTTCATTACATCTTAGCTTTCAAACGAGTAATATTTTGCTCCAAATTTGATAAGTCAAAAATTTATTCTAAAAATGAGGACATATCAATAAACAATTCTTTGATGAAAAACTCAAGGAATAAAGATACTCAGGTTAGTACTGTGACCCATGGGTCTCTTATTTTATCATTGGTTGTATATTTTACTTGTTTTTAATTATATCTTGTATCCTTACGGTGATAATTTTTTTCACTTCTCACATTTTCTGGTCAAAGACAGAATAGTTGGTAGTTTATTCACACATTGAAGGTGTCTCTCTCGATAACTCATCACCGTATGAATATATTATCATATTATGAATACATTGACTTCATTTCCATTGTCGATTTCAGATGTAAAAATGTTTTTGAAAAACAACAAAATAAAAAAATAGAGGTACCATGAGCAATGGGCTCACTAAATGATACCCGCCGCCTCCCATATGAATATAATGGCAGTGTCCCTGTTTTGCTGTGGGAAACCCAAAATATGTCTCGGATAAAAAAGGTAAATAGGAAGTTCACAATGGCATTATGTAATAAAAATTTTGTGAAAGCCTCATCAAATTTCATTCAGTGGTACGAGAGAAATTGCGGATAAGAGATGGGTACCCCAAAGCGTAACAGACGGACGGACATCCCTATTACCATATATACCCTTCCGCTTTTCAAACGGGGGGATAACAAAGCCTTTAGAACATATAGGGCGATTACAGCCTCTCCCTATTTTATTGAAAAATAAGTTTGAGACTTGAAAGAGCACAAGAGATATCAATCAGAAAGGTGTAATTGGTTGATCGTTTGTTGTACGTCCCTGTCGAGAGTCTTTCACTCACATAGGGAACGTCCCCATGAACCGGCGAAAGGCTTCAGTCAGATCTCTACTCAATCGACATTCAGGGCCATCGAGTAGTGAGGTATCTTTATCGCACAAACGCCTGTCCTGACAAGGGGACTCGGTTTTAAAAGTGATATTCAAAGAAACCGCAAATTTCACTTTAATGTCCCCAGCGCTTGGCAAAGGAACAGTTGATGCCTATTTTTATCGACCTAGGTGGTTGTGGCCACGGATCGCTCTATCAAATGCAAAAATTGTTTCAGCCATTAATTTAAAATTTACACCTGAGCTTATTTATCTGTTCAAATAAAGAATTTTATGTAAATAGATATAGCGTGTATATCATATAATCTTGCTTTACGTCACCATTTGTATACAGACATTGCAGTGTATGCTTAAGTACAAAGTTTTATTGTAAATAAAAGGTGTGCACTGTCTGTTTAAAGTATGTTTATCTCGAGTCGTTCACAAGTTTACGAAAAATAATTTTAAAAGTTATAAAATGGTCGACAAGTGTGAAATGAGTAAAAACAAATTGTCATCTGCCATTGACCAGTAGGACTTCAGATTCAAGGAGCGTTATATTGATGGTGCATGATGCTTTGTAGGTGTACATAATAATTTTCCGTGACGTTAGTCAGCGTAATTTAACAAATTCCTTATTAACTTTTAACACCTTGTATAAGCCTTAGAATATTGACCCTGCAGTTGTGTTATTGTAGCTTTAAAAGTATCAACCATAGAACTTGCAACGGAAAAAAGAAAAGAAAAAAAAGAAAGTAAAAATGATGGTTATAAATGATGATAATAAACTCCTTTTTTCTATCTTTTAGTTATACTAATTTGACATCTTGAAACTGTAATAGATTGTGTGATGTTGATATTTGCTCTATTTGAAGAAAGATTAAAATGACATTAGGTTTACAAGAAATGCATCTTAAAGTTGAGATTATTGAAAAATGTAAACATTAGTGGAGTGGCATTGCACTGTATAGCAACATCAAAAGGTGTAGCAATTTAAATTAGAAATGAAAAAAATCCAATTTATGAAAGTAGTTGATATTTACACAAAACTTATCATGAAAAATAATGAAACCGCATTGATAGATGCTATCCATATTCATGCACCAAATTGGCGTTCAATGTGTTGTTGCAAACAGCTTTTTATAGCAGTTTGCTTTTGGTGGCATGCAGCTTTTTGTTTTGACAACATTGTGGTTTATGTACTTTTTATTGGTGATTTTTTTTTTTGCAAAAATAATAAGTGTTTGCAACAGGGGAGGTATCATTGCCAATTTTAGTTCTTTGCACTAGGGAAATATCCCGGTGATCTCCCCTCAACTATATTTGTGTTATATAACCATCTGTGATTGTGCTAAAATTCGATCATTAATTGCTTAGTGATCGTAATCAGTGACTATCAAACCGTAAATAATACGTGACAACCAATCAAACAATAAGAAATCAAAATAAATATATAAATCGGGCATAGAAGGAGGATAGGTTCACTCAAAATTTGTTGGAAGTAAAAATAGTGCTGACTGATGTCTTTAGCTATAAGTCCGAAAACAATGAATGAGACAATTTTTTATAATACGACTTATGAACCAATATTTAAATTTATTTAAAATTATGGATGGATCACAGATTTTTTTTTCTTTCTCGATGAATAACATTCCATAATTTATTTTTCATCCGCGTGGCGCAGTAGCGTCGCAGAGGAAGGAGTTGATCCTTGCGTCGCAGATTCGACTACAATGGGAGGAACTGTATTATAATGAGTAAACCGAGATCTCGTGTCACAAAAGGTGCTGACAAAACAATCCTTACTAGTCTAAATTTGTAGCCCTCCATTTGCAAGTGGTGGATGATTGAAAAAAATTCTTGGAAGGGGCTTTAAAACACTAAAAGAAATTATAAAACATAGTTTTTTCCAACAACGATGACACATTTCATTCGAGGGTATGCTTATTCTACTGGATGTTGTATAAATGTGTTGTTGGTTTTTTTTTTTTTGCCTTTTTATATAGCAAGTATGTAATTGTTTTTATAGATTTTATATGGTTCTAAAACAGTCGTTTTACTCTCAGTAACCTGTCTTAGAAAGAAATATTTAAGTGCAACTTTCAATTTTGATGTTTTATAGGTACGCGTTTGGTCTGCTCCTGATTTGTATTGTGAAACAAACGGAAATCACGAACAGTATTCAGCTAAAAAGTCCATTAAACAATACAAAATAGGCGCAGAGCAAACACGGACCTCTAAAACAATAGAGAAGGGATCAGGTGTTACGGAGGAGTAAGCATCCCCTGCCGACCGGTTACAACCGCCTAGTCCTCCTTGTCATAATCAGGAAATGACTGAAAAATCCGTCTTCAAACTAGTGTATAAATAATGGACTAACAATTAGTGTGAAAAATGTCAGTCAGCATTTGCAGCACAATGACTCAATGATAAAATGTATTTGCTGACAAGGTCATCGTATCGACGAAGAAACGACGAAATGACGACTTTAACGAAACTGCTGATATTCTTGTTTCATCAACTTGTTTGTCAATAATTAAAATCGTTTTAGAAATTGTTCATACGTAGAGCATTCTCTTGCGTATCGAATCAGCTGAGATATATTTACTCCGTAAATAGGCGATGAAGGTATATTAATAATTACTGCATAAGTAAGGGGAGTTGACGATAGAAAAGTTAGAGTTATCACATTATCAGAAAATGGTTGTTTGATTACCATTAACGTCTTTTTCAAGTAAAATATATGAAACAGTGTGTCAGACTCTGTGGTATCTTTTATCTCAAGCTCTCCAAGGTGTATCGTATCGACATTAGAATTGAAATAATAATATTTAATTGATAATAAGTCGTCGATATATCTGAATGTCGAGTTGAAAGTCACATCAAGTGTTTACTTCTTTTTACGTTTACGATTTTGGACCAATTTATGTGAATACAAATATTTGTCTGCTTATAACGGGGCGCTATTGTACCCATTGGAATTCCAACAGATTATTGGAAGACCTGGTCTTCAAAATCCATATAAATATTGTCAATCAGAAACTCAAGCGTCTTTTTAATGTCAACTTCAGATAACTTTTGCTTAATGGACTTTTGAGCTTGAAAAATGTTTGTTATCCCTATATTTTTAAACTAAGCCCTTTTGTTTGGCATATTCCTTGCTAACTTTATAGTAGGTGATTTCTTTTCCAGGCATTTTTTTTTTTTGGAAAACGCCTTGATTTTGACAATGATCATCTGCTTCTTCTTATTTCAAAACTTACATTCCACTGACGGCAAATATCATTATTTATAGAAATTTAAAAAAAAATACAAATAATGATTTTTCTTTTACTTTTTTGTTGCGATATGATAAGTTGCTTTGATGATATTGTTCAAGAAAACTGAGGATTTCATGTGAGTGGTTGATATCAGAACGTCTGTCATGTATTGGATGAATAATCCTGCTGTGAAATTCTAGAATTCATATTATTGTCTTAAACTATTATTCAGTCATTATCACTTCTAATGACAAAAGTCTGTGTTTATGAAGAAAAGTAACTGTAACAATGTGGCATTTAAGAAAATATTGTTTGTCAAAACTAATTCTTCTCCATCCGGTTTAGACAGTAATTATGTTTAATTTTAAAATGTATCAAATGTGGTGGGAGTAGATCTAATTGGTTAAATGCAGGAGGCTTCATTCTTCACCAATTATGGAAAATCGATATTTTTTGCAGAACTTTTATTTATAATTTGTTTGCTTGCTGTATACACTGACAATGCGATTCTTATGAGATACTTACCTCGATACTAAGAGAAAATTAAAGATATCTTATAAGCAAGTTGACGAAACAAGAATATCAGCAGTCTCGTTTTAATTAAGTCATCATTTCGTAAGTTCTGTGGTCGATACAAGGACCTTGTCAGCAAATACAATTTATCACTGAGTCAAATGCTGACTGACGTTTTCATACCAATTGTTAGTCCATAATTTATACACTGAATTGACGACGGATTTTTCCCGTTATTTCCTGATCATGACAAGGAGCACACGGCGAGTGTTACCTGTCCGCAGGGGATGCTCACTCCTCTATGGCACCTGATCCCACCTCTGATGTTTCGGGGGTCCGTATTTGCTCTATTCTTATTTTGCATTGTTTTATGGACTTTGAGATTGAATACTGTTCGTTATCTCCATATCCATCTTATTGATATATATGTCTGTAAAAAAAATAAGCAAAGAAATTAAAATATAAATATTGTACGTCATTATATGTTCCTTTGATGGACAAGTAAGAATCAAGCATTATCAAATGGTTTGTTTGAAATGTATATATGTTTTATTGTACCCTATGTACCAATATTTTGGTTTGGGAGAATAAACTGAACTTGAACTTGTTTTTATTATTGGCCGTAAAAATGGCTGTGTGTCAAGAAAAGAAGAAAAATGCCGAAACAATATGGAGGTTGAGAAGACTGTTCGTCTTAATTAATTGTTTTTCTCACAGATTAAACAGAAATGATTATTATTTCGACATTTATTGAAGATAGTAGGAGTAGGTATAATAAGTTGATTGCGATAGGCTTTTCTCCAGACCAATGAGCATTATAGCAAAATCGTATTTTTCCCCCAGAATATTTGAATTATTTCTTCGGTAACTATTAATTTGTATAAATTATTATATGTTTCGTCAATGGAAAACCCACCAATTTAAGAAATCTGTACAATGCTCAAGTGAATTGCTTATTGGTGTTTAATTAAACAATAAAATGCTTTCAATGGTTGTTAGTATTGTTATTGCAGCTGTTTAAAAATAGAAAAGAACATAATAAGAAATAAAGAAGATAATATTCAGTGAATTTGAAAATGAATGCATAAAAAACGTAGTTCCATTTGAAATCGATAATGAAATTTCTTTCAATGGATGTATATTTTTATTATTACACAAAAAAAAAAACGCATAACAAATTTTACAATTTTACGAGTGGAGGATATGGAGATTATTGGAATTTGGAAAATGTTTCTAGGGTAGGATTATCTTATATAAATCTGGTCAATATAGCAAGTATTTAACTTCCAACTCTGGAAGTATGAGTTCATGGGGAAAACCTGCTGTACTCAGATAATTTAAGCTTTACACTTAGTTGAAGGAAACGAAATAGTTAGACATACAAAACCTAGATAAGGACGGTTACTAGACAGACATCTCGGCCTGTGACGGTCGACCCAAAACTATTGACTCGTCGGCCAAAGAGTGTCCTCAAAAATCCTTTGGGGAAACTTTGCTATACAGAAAACATTACATATAAACATTTTATTCATTTGAATGTTATACCGGGTATGAACCAAAACAAAATTGGAATATAAAATCTTGTGTTAATTTTTAAAATTTGGAAAGAAAATACCCTGTTTTTACAAACATTCGTATATTTTTTCTTGTTTAACTTTTCCCTTCTCGATGCGGACGTCACCGTTATACCGATAAAGGGATCATTTAGACTGAAACATTTTCCTGGTTCTTAGTGCATGTCATTGAGAAGTAAATGATCTTGAATTATCCTACACCACCTGCTGCCACACGAGGCTTCGGTTTCTATGGTCTCTTAAAAAAACCTGCAAATTTCAATCCAAAGCGTTGAGCGCTTTGCGAATGAACAGTTGCGATCAAGTTTAATCAGTTAAGCTGCATGCACATACGAAGCCAAATTTAGGAATTTTGTATTGAAAAAAGACTAAATTATTATAAGAAGTTTTTCTTAAACATTAATCTCATTTACTCATGTTCTCTTAGTATTTTTTTCAATTGTTCTACGTAGGAACAATTAAAACGAAGTAAATTAATGACACAAAAATTGATGAAGCAAGAATATCAGCATCTCTTTTAAAGTCATCATTTCGAAAGCCCTATGGTCGTTAAAATGACCTTGTCAGTGAATACATATTATCATGAAGTCAATGCCGATTAAATTTTTCATACTGATTGTTTAGCTATTATTTTCACACTGGGTTGTCCATGTATTTCCCCGTTATTTCCCAATCATGATAAGGAACAATCGAGGCGGATGTGACCGGTCGGCAGGGGATGCTCACTCCTCCATGTCACCTGATCCCATCTCAATTGTTTTGGAGGACCGTGTTTGCTCTGCTCTTATTTTGTAACGTTTTATGGACTTTTGAGCTCAAATACTGTTCTTTATAGCCACATATTTCATTTCAGTGTTTTCTTTGCCAATTTTTACACCGGAGTTTTGAACTAATTTCATTCGTAGGGGAAAACGTAATCAGAACAAACCTATTTTTGAAAAGGTAGAGAGTAGAATTCCCTCCCCTCGAAAAAAAAACTGACTCTCGTCTGATTTTACAGTAGGATTTCCAAAAACTTATCTTTAAAAAAAAAAATTTGAGGAAAATTTTATATTTTTATGGGAGTGTCCTATAGAGAGAGTAAGGTTATTGAAATTGATCTTTGGTTATGTTTTTCATTCTTTTCATTCATTTTTAATTAAGATTTGTATCGATTAATTTTAAATCGATAAATGCACCAAAAATGAGATTTATTGTCATTTTTTACTTTTTTTAAAAATGTATTCTTAGTAATATACAATTTCAAAATCATCATATCATTAAATACAAGAAAACATTGATGTAACCGTCAATTGTCGCCCGGGAAATATATAAAGTAAACAATGGAAATGACTCATGATCATCAAACCGCTTCGATATGTGTGAAAAGGCATGCGTCTAATTGATGGAGACGATGGTCGCGAATATTTAGAAAACTTGTAGTCGGATAAATGTCAAACAAAAACGATACCATTTTAAACAACAATTCCTCGAGTAAATGTTGGATGCATAAAATATAAATTGAAGTTAGACACATGCATCACCTATATTCAAAAATATATTTAATTTTCAATTCTAAAATATAAAACACAAACTGTGCAGAGTACGTTTTTATGCGAGAAGTAAAAATCGATGTTCTAAAAAAGGGACCTGTCGTTTTTTTCGATAGTAGATGATAAACAACTTTATATATTAGATATTAAAAACATATATATATTAACAGATTCACTTTATGGAAGTAAATATATTAAGTATCTCGTAATTTATAAAGGGAAAAACATTCTGATTAACAATCTTTTCAATGTTTAGAAAACCTTTAATTTTGAATAAATACTCCCACCCCAATCCCCATATACCAACACATAAACTTATATGTATAGAGCAGCCAGGTCCGCCGGGCTGCAATAAATAAAATAATATTATTTTATATTATAAATACTATTTAACTTCTTAGAATAAAATATTTTTTGCTGAAACGTTTATGCTTTCCTTGTAATTTTTATAGAGAGAACAGACAATTTTTCTCTGCGCACATATACTTTCCTGTACGAGGCGTATGTACTTTTTAATACCAGAACGATTTGCGTCAGTACGTTTCAACTTGTTAGACTATTTATTAAGGTAGGATTCTTTTCATATTTCTAATATTTAAAAATCAATGAAATTTCCAGAGAATCAAGAAGACAATATCAGTAAGTGATAGTATCAGTGAAATTAAATTTGACCGTTTTATAATAGAGGCAAGGTCAGGTCAAGGTCATTATCTTTTTTCTTGACATTAAGAATAAAAAAAATTCTGATGCCAATCATGTGATACCTACTTCTATTTCGAAAGTTTAAAGATTGTTATTTTTGCATAAAAACATATTACTATATCGGGTCCATAGCATGATATTACCAAATTTACATTAAAAATTTAACTTAACTGGATTTTGGCTAATCCGAATTTTCTCTGTTTTTCTTATTTTTTAGGATATATTAGTTATTTTCATATGCTTCCTATATTTAACTTTTTCTTATTTTCACATTCAATAAGGTAGTCTTATAAATGTACAAAATGATACAAAAACAAAAAGTTTTGATCGTTTAATAAGAGAGAAAAAATACTTTTTATGGATTTTTGGCTCAAATCTGCACTTTGATAGGAGGCGTTTAAAAGCTAACAAAGTTCTAGTTTGTTTGAAAAACCATAATCATTTGATATATTTTGAAAGTTTAGTCCCTCATTATTGATTTAACTTAGATTTGAAAATTTCTTCAAGTCTTCGATTGTGTAAAAATTATAACTAAATTCATTGTTCTATTATAATTTTTAGAGGCAGAAAAGAAGATATTTTCATACGCCACCATTCCGCCAAAAATATAGTCCCTGCTAGTTTTCAAAGGCTTTTTACCATTTCTATTTAAAGTTGTACAATTGTGATGAGGAAAGAAAAATATGGTCCTTAAAATTCCTTACACCTTAATATATAAGACATATAAGCAAATATACTTTGAATGTTTCATCTAGTCAGAAACCAGAGAAGAATCCTACCTTAAGTATCAATTCATTTCTGGCACGGAATTGTACGAATTTACGTTCACGAATATAAAGGATTTCCACAAGATTAGTAATACAACCCACTCGCATAAAGCTCTATGAATCCATATGTTGGTTGGATCTGTCAAATTCTTTTATAATCTCATGCAAGATTTCAAGTACGCCAACAAAGATTTTGAGATATGTGAATATTCAAAGTATTTTACACAATATGTCCAAAAATTGAAGTGTGCGACAGGGGCAGACACTTTTTCTAAAGAAAAAAATAAGCACAGAAATGAGTTATTTTTGGGCTTCTTTGCTTGAAACTTAGATATTCACCAAATTAATGACGTCATGTTTCAAGAATGGTCTTCCGTTGTGCAATATTATGGATAGATTTATAATATTCAACTACTCAACTCATGTTAAAGCCAATTTTTTGACTTTTGAAGAACAAGAAATGTTTAGGGAACAATAAAGCCTAAACCGCACCTTCTTAGCTGCAAAGGATGTATATTTAATTTGATTTCAATTCCAACTTTTTAAAAGTTCAAATGTGTCCAAGAAGTTAATATTTCTCCTCTAATTAAACAATTGCTTGAATAAGCTTATTTCTGATGCCAGGAATTTTATTACTCTGCAGTCATTAACGCAATGACTATATACATCTTGCATTTAAATTACCTCCACTACGTCAGCATAGCCATGATAAGGGCATGCTGCTCCAATTGAGGTATGTCCTTGCTCTCAAAAAATTCTGTCAAACTAAATTTTTTTTAATTTGAATACCTTAAATAATTCATAAAGTTACAAAAATACCTATAATGTCTTTGCAGTCTAACAACCTGTCTCAAAAATCAACAGCCAAAATTTAAGATATGTACCAAATAACATTATATTTATGTTAAAACTTATGAAAACCAAATTCAATTATTTGTAAAGAGAATATTTGAAATTTTCACTGGATTACATTTACAAATTGATGCCGAATCTGTCCACATACTCCAGAAAAAAAATCGCAAAATATCTTGATTTGAAATGATTCTCAAAAGCTTATCTTATTGTTTGCCATTTTTTCTTTAAATTTATTTAGAATTTTATCTAACGCTAACAAACACACATATTTTATATGGCTGGCCACATAATTATAAAATTAACAAAATAGCCTTTTGAAGACGTATACACTGTACCCCAATTTTTGAGATATCAAGCTTTATAATCATTCATTTTACAAAAGTAAACTGTAAAAAGATGAAACAGTCTTAAAATCAATAAAAACAGATATCAAGTGAGTTTGCATGAAAAAAAAAATATGAAGCCGATTGGCCATATTGCTCACCTGAGCATGCTCGGATTGGAAAAAGCACAAAACAGTTCTGTATTAAAAATTTACTGGGAAGGGGTCACAGGCACAGACATCGGAAAAAAAATATTTCAAATTTGTAATTAACTATTTCAATGACAGAAAAATAGAACGTTTATAATCTTCTGTTGTTCACATTTGCTATGGAAGAACTTTTCACGAGCTTTGACTGAAGCAAAATTGAATTATTGTCATCCTGTACAATAATGATTTCTTATATAATACTGTATATATGGTTGTACAGAAATATTTCTTCTGAAACATTTCTGAACTTTATTTTGGTCTTTTTGATCATAAGGGTTTAGATTACATACAGAATAATCATATTAACACATTTTACCATCAAAATAAAATTCTCAAAAATGCAGCTCATATTGCTTTAAGATATTCATTTTAGATATTTTGACGGCGTATTGTCAATTAACAATGGTAATTTCAATTTTTATGTCGATACGATATATCCTGGTGAGCTTGAGATAAAAGATAACAAAGAGTCTCACACATCTGTTTTATATTTGGATATTTTACTTGAGAAAAACGTTAATGGTAATCAAACAACCAAGCTCTATGATAAACATGATGACCTTAACTTTTCTATCGTCAACTTCCCTTATGCAGCAATATTACTTCATCACCTGCATACGGAGTTTATATATCTCAGTTGACTCGATACGCAAGAGCATGCTCTACGTATGAACAATTTCTAAAACGAGGTAAATTATTGACAAACAAGTTGAAGAAACAAGAAATTCAACTGTCTCGTTTAATTCATCATTTCGTTTATTCTATGATCGATACGATGACCTTGTCAGCAAATACAATTTATCATTGAGTCAAATGCCGACTGACGTTTTTCATACTTATTGTTAGTCCATTATTTATACTCTGAATTTACGAGGGATTTTTCCGTTATCTCCCGAACATGACAAGGAGCACACGGCAGGTGTGACCGGTCGGCAGGTATACTCACTCCCCATGGCACCTGCTCCCACCTCTGATATTTCGGAGGTCCATATTTGCTCTGCTCCTTTTTGTATTGTTTTATGGACCTTTGATATTGAATACAGTTAGTTATCTCCATATGTTTCTTTCTAAGTAAAAGAGATATCTCTCTTGCAAAAAGAGATATACGTGTATCTTTTAGTAAAAGAGATATCTCTATAAGCTAAAGAGAAATCTCTCTGTGCTAAAGAGATAGTTTTCTTATTGAAAGAAAATTTTTGTTTTGTTCTCTTCAAGGTATACAGATATCTCTATTAGACAAAGAGATATATCTTTTAGTAAAAGAGATATCTCTATAAACTAAAATGATACCTCTCTGTACTAAAGAGATATCTTTCTTATCGAAAGAAAGTTTTTAGTTCACGAATAAATAGTAAAAAGGCTTGCCATATGCACATCGAACAAGATCTTAATTAATCCCGATCATGACAAGGGGCGCACAGCGGCTGTGACCTGTTGACAGGGGATGCTGACTCCTCCATGGCACCTGATCCCACCTCTGATGTTTAGGAGGTCTGTGTTTGCTCTGTTCCTGTTTTGTATTGTTTTATGGACTTTTGATCTTGAATACTGTTCATTATCTCATTATGTTTCACAAGAAGTTGCCATGGTGATATAAATAAAAATGAAATTTTTAGCACTTTTTATCGCAGGCCTTAAGATCTTGAACAAAATACCTAAATATTCTTATAAGTCTTAGTCCTGAAAATTAAAAAAAAATATATCATATTTTCAAGTCAAAAGTTTGTAAGATTGAAACAAATCATATACAATGTACAGACAAATTCTTGAATAACTTTTTGGCTAATGTTTTTGTTATTAATTGAAACGATTTAGCTCAGTTTAACATCATATGATGCTCTCTCTGCCCGCTATATGAACCTTTATTTATTAAAAGGTATTTTGTGATAACCAAATTACAATTTTTCAAAGGTCAATTATATTCAGTTTGACATTTTTCAAAATGTGTCTCTCACTTAAAAAAAAATCGTGAGGATAAAAATCAAATGCTGAATTTTTTACATCATAAGTATTATTATGTGACACTTCAACATAATTTGAATTTGTTTTTAACATATTTTATTATGTAATAAATACATAAATGAATTAGCATATAGCCTCTAAAAGCCTTAGGCAGCAGGCATAGCCTATAAAAGCCTTCTCCACAGATACCTTGCCAATAAAAATACATTACGATACACGTAGCTACAGCTTCATATATCTACAATAAGTTATAGTTAAATAACACAACATTGAATGTAATTTAGGAGAAAAAATATTAGTGAATAAAAATCCAAATGAATACCGGTTAATGTGAAAATGAGAGAAAACATTGAAAAATGGAAATTACAGCAATTTATATAAATTACAATTAAAATGTGTTTTTGTTTTTAAAAAAAAAAAGAACAAATATTTCATGAAATGAAACCTTTATATGCCTAATACAAAGTGCTCTACCACTGATTTTCATTTTTCTTTTCAAAACAAACACCTAGCACAGAATTCATGAAGCAAATGCTCTTGTCATAAAAAAACCATGTGTCGGGTCTTCGACTCTTGGGAAGGGTTTATAAACACTTCACAAAAACACAATTCATTCTGTAAAATGGTCAATGTATTCCTTTTTTATACATGCATATGCGCGAATTCGGTCCATCACCTGGTGAAATCTTCTACAGAATTAATAGAATTATAATATTTTGACGCCATTTTTTCAATATGCTAGTAAGTGCTTTACGATTCTCATTTTAAAACCATATTTACGTCACCACTAAAGAAGAAAGAAGTGTCCATAAGAACTTTTTGTTGAATGGTGAAGAACAAATTATATGTTTCAGACGTTCGATTTCTAAGCAGTACTGTAGAGTTTTGTATCAAAAGTTTTATGCAATGGTCGATGTATATATTTGTAAGACATTGAAGGCGAGGACTTCAACATGAAATACTATGGGGGGGGGGAGAGGGGGTACAAGATAACCTTCTTGTGATTAAAAATATTATCAATATTCACTGCATCGATTATTTTTTGGAAAATTAAAGCTTGCAAAACAAACTGGTAGCAGTATTCTGTTCCGTAAAAAGTTGCGTCCTAAAATGCCTATATTTTCTATATATACAAAACTTCATATTCCTTCCTTTTTAAACGAACCTTTGGTTTTATAACAAAATTGGGAAATTAAGATTATACATGTGTTTAATATCTCGGATATAATTATCCAAAAGCACCGACTGAACTTTGAAACAATACGAAATACTAGGGTATTGGCCAAAGATTTCGTATTGCAATATTTGATACATGTATTGCAATATTGTTAACAAAGGTTTAAATTACAAATTCATATCATATTAACTTCAATCTATATGCAGAATGTATATAGTTATGATAAGTAACAAAAAAATCACGTAAACTTTAATTAAAATTTATTGTCCCCCGCTTTCGCGAAAGCGAGGGGACATTAAATCTCATTCGTCAGTCCGTCTGTCCATTCGTAACAAAAACTTTAACCTTGCCCCATAACTTTTGATTTAGTGAGGCTATGAGTTTCATATTTCACATGTGCATTCCTTGTGACAAGACCTTTCTTTGGGTACCACCAAATTTGACCTTTTGACCTTGGAGTTCTACCCACTTTTACATAAAATTCCAGATTTTTAATTTGGCCATAACTTTTGAATAGTAGATACTAGGACTTTCATATTTCACATATATATTCCTTGTGGCAAGACCTTTCATTGGATACCATCAACTTTGACCTTTTGACCTTGACCCTGGAGATTTACGTACAAATGAAAGAACTTTAACCTTGACCATAACTTTTGAACGGTAAGGGTAAGGGCTTTCATCCTTCATATATGTAATTCTTGTGAGAGAGCCTTTCATTTGATACCATGAACTTTGACCCTTTGACCTTGGAGTTTTACCAACTTTTCAAAAACTTTGACCTTGGGCACAACTTTTGAACAGTAGATACTAGGACTTTCATATTCCACATATGTATTCTTTGAGGCAAGATCTTTCATTGGATATCAACAACCTTGACCTTTTGACCTTGGAGATTTTTCGTACTTAGGAAAAAAACTTAACCTTTACCATAACTTTTGAATGGTAATGGCTAGGGCTTTATACTTCACATATGTAATTCTAATGAGAAGACTTTTCATTGGATACCAAAAACTTTAACCCTTTGACCTTAAAGTTCAGTGATGATTTCTAAATAAATGACATATGATAGGGTGTTCATATTACACACAAGGTGTCATAAAAAATGACATCTCACCCACAAAGACACCGAAAGCGGGGGACCACAATTCCTTGTTTACTAATGCAACAGCTTCTGTTTTACTGTGTGGCTTAATCACAAACTTTTCTGACAATGTTTTTATGTCTAATTCACAGGCATTTGTTTCTGTAATAATTTTTTACCCATACTATTATAATGTGTTATTATTATACTATTGGTTAAAATTTATTCCCGAAACAAGTGTCTGTGGTCTAATAATAGAATTCCATAGTCAAAGCATTTTGTCGGTATATTAGCCTTACAAAAATGTACTGGAATACGTTATATTTGTCATTTTGTATTGTAATACACAGATATCACTTAAATATCACAGGTTAAATCAGGTACAAGGACTATGTGAGCACCCCCTGTCGACCGATCACACCTGCCGTGTGTTCCTTGACATTATGAGACTGATAATAATGAACAATTAATTAACCGAGTGATCTTTTGACCTTGACCTTGGTGTTCAACCCACGTTTACACAAAAATTCCAAACTTTTACTGGAAGGTACTAAGACTTTTATATTTCACATATGTATTTTTTGTAGCAAGACCTTTCATTGGATACCAACAGCTTTGACCTTTTTACCTTGACCTTGGAGATATCCGTACTATTGAAAAACTTTAACCTTGACCATAACTTTTGAATGGTAAGGGTTAGGGTTTTCATACTTCATATATGTAACTTTTGTGAGACCTTTTATTGGATACCAAGAACTTTGACCCTTTGACCTTGACCTTGGAGTTTTAACTACTTTTTAAAACCTTTATCCTTTGTCACAACTTTGGAACGGTAGATACTAAGACTTTCATATTTCACATATGTATTCTTTCTGGCAAGACTTTTCATTAGATACCGACAATTTTGACTTTTTGACCTTGACCTTGGAAATTTACGTACTTATGAAAAAAACTTTAACCTTGATCATTACTTTTGAATGGTAAGGGCTAGGGCTTTTGTACTTTACATATAATTTAATCCTTGTGAGACCTTTCATTGGATACCAAGAACTTTGACCCTTTTGACCTTGACCATGGAGTTTTAATTACTTTTTAAAAACTTTAACCTTGGTCACAACTTTTGAACAGCAGATACTAGGACTTTCATATTTCACATATGAATTCTTTGTGGCAAGACATTTCATTAGATATGAACAACTTTGACCTTCTTACCTTGAAAATTTACATACTTATGAAAAACTTTAACCTTGACCATAACTTTTGAACGGTAAGGGCTAGGGCTTCACATATATAATCCTTTGTCTACTTCACATATGTAATCCTCGTGAGAAGACCTTTCATTGGATACCAAGACCTTTAACCCTTTGACCTTGACTTTGGAGTTCACCTACATTTAAAAAACTTTAACCTTTGCCATAACTTTTGAACGGTTAGGGTTAGGGTTTTCATCCTTCACATATGTATTACATGTGACAAGACCTTCCTTAAGAAAAAACAACTCAGACCCTTTCACCTTGGAGTTTATCCTACCTTTCAAAAATTTATCCTCGACTATAACTTTTGAACAGGTGGTGCTAGGGGTTTTGTATTTCACAATCGTATTTCTTGTGGGAAAAACCTTACTTTGGGTAATAATATATTTAATTTGCATTTAAGAAAATCTTAATCTTCGTTATGTTGCCGTATGGGGTCATCAGTGTTTCACAAACACATTTGTTCCTTATATTGAGAAGAGATCGGGCTTTCACATTAGACATGTGCATTACCTGTGACAAGATAATTCCGAGCATGCCATGATTTCTTACCCCTTGACCTTCACGATTACCTTATTTTTTTTACGTACGAAACTCATTGATAAAAGGTATTGCTTTCATTAAAATTCCTACAAGTTCGAGAATATATTCTCCACCACAAATGTTGACTCACGGATAATAAAAGCAGTATTTGTTTGTAAAAAAGATATTAGCCTATTTTCAGTAATAATTATTTTCTCATTTTATACTTCTCCTCCTTACTTGACTTTGTATTTTGTATACATCTAAATATTTTCTTGTACCTCATATACCATTGTGTGGTGTGAGAGTATAAACAAGAGACCCAGGAGTCAAATCGATCACCTGAGCACTGTGACCAGGAAAAAGGCAAAAATCAGTTCAATATTGAAAAGCTTGAATGCATAAGCGGTTCCGACCTTCCCCTACAAGGGAAATGGGGATGATTTGCCCAAAATTGAATCGATGCTTAAATGTTTTTGGACTGTGACTTTCTCCCTTAAAGTTCCACTGTGACCCCCACCCAACCCCCAGGGATCATTCATGGTTTGAACAAACTTGAATCTACTCCACCTGAGAATGCTTCCATATAAATATGACTAATCATGGCTTTCCTGTTCTTGAAAAGATCTTTGAGGATTTTCCATATGTTTTCGACATTTAGATATATCGAAGACGTATTGTCAATTAACAATATAATTCCATTCCAAATAAAGGGAATAACAGAGTCTGACACATCTGTTTCATATTTGGATATTTTACTTGAAAAAAAAAAGTAAATGGTTATCTAACATTCAAGCTCTATGATAAACGTGATGACTTAATCTTATATATATCGTCAACTTCCCTTACTTATGCATCATCTGCATACGGAGTATGACTTTGCTGTTCTTGTAAAGAAGATTTTTAAAGATTTTTTTTTATAAAAAATAATACTTAAAATTTCCAGATCATATATCTGTATGTTTTAAGTTTACAAATCTGAGAATTTCTGCACACCCTTTTGAAATTGAAATAGCCAGCTGATCAAAGCCTTGTATCCCAAAAGAATCTCGTTTTGTCACTATAGTAAATCTGTTGTAGAAAGTGAAATACATTTCATATATGACTGTCCTATATATAAAGATATGCGAAAAAAGTATAATCCTTTGAACATAGATGTAGTT
Organism: Saccostrea glomerata; assembly: GCA_003671525.1. Classification (NCBI taxonomy): domain Eukaryota; kingdom Metazoa; phylum Mollusca; class Bivalvia; order Ostreida; family Ostreidae; genus Saccostrea; species Saccostrea glomerata. The sequence continues at coordinate 681,629 of PRKT01000050.1, forward strand.
TTAATGATAACATGTTGAAGGAAAATCATTGTAAAGGACGTTGTAATCCTGACATTGTAGTTTATTCTGGAAGGCTATGCGGAGTTTTATATGAATGTTCCTCTCTGTCCATATTATACTGTTAACATAATGATTATGTAAAAACTTGAAAGCTGTAAACCATCGCATAGTTGACTTCACTGATCTGTACACTTGCATTCATGTATGTACTGTAGAATTTCTCTAAGTAATGTATAAACACACTGTATGTAGCATGGCTGTATGCGAACATGTTTGCTGAATCAGTAAATAAATTGAATTGAAATTGAATATTCCTATAACTATAAGTGGCCCCGTCCTATCCCTGGGGTCATGATTTGAGCAAACCTGATTCTTCACTACATGAGGATGCTTCCATATATAGGACCAATCGTGGTTTTGCTGTTCTTGAGAAGATATTTCCTACATTTTCCTATATAAAACCTTGATCCCCTATTGTTACCCCCCCCCCCTTACCCGTGGATCATGATTTGAACAAACTTGAATCCACACTACCTGAGAATGTTTCCACATAATTTTTATCTTTACTGGCCCAGTGGTTCTTGAGAAAATGATTTTAAAAAGATGTCACAATTTTTTTCACTAGTTTGCAATTATATCCACTTGGAAGAAAGCATAACTCTTCATTTTGACAAACTTGAATCCCCTTCACCCAAGGATACTCTTTGGCAAGTTTGGTTGAAATTGGCCTATAGTTGTTCTTGAGAAGAAGTCAAAAATGTGAAAAGTTTACAGACGGACGCCGGATAAAATATGATCAGGAAAGCTATCATGCGCCTTCGGAGCTAATAAAAACATCCTGCTCAAAGTACTCTCATCTCTTCATGGCCAGCAGGAAAAGCAGCTCTGATGCACGTACAATTATTTCTTTTACTTTTAATCAACCTTTACATGCATAAGCCGCTGACTAACAAACGAGGTAATGTAGCGGTAATGTATACTTTTAAATGTTGCGACAATGAAAACTTTTTTGTAGCGGTAATGATACGCACACGTTTTAAAGGTCGCCCACTGGCTGCGCAAGTTAGATTGGCGGGTTTGTTTACTTCTTTAAGAAAAACCAATTATCGCGTAGGTAGATAGAGACTTACAGCAAACAAACAATTAACAACAATTTTAATCAATATCATTATCTAATATTTTATCCTTTAAAATTATTTTATTCATAATAATTATTTCATCACATTATGAACTATATGAATTATAGACATAAATGACTAGACATACTTGTTAAACAACACACCTGTCATAAAATAACAATACCTGATAAGACCTTTCTGATGATACATGTAGCAATGTTTGACCCCATGACCTTTAATTTGGTGTACCACATTATTTTGAGGAAACTTAAGCTATCCATGGTCTAAATAATTTCTGAATAATTTGTGCAAGGGTTTTTATATATGGTTTTTCAAAAATTGTGCTATTCTTTGTCACAACCTTTTTACTAAACATAAGACTGAAATATTAAAATTTAATTTGAATGGTTTACTTTTAGACTTTAAATAAATTTTGATATATTTTAAATCAATCCAATATTTAAAACTGTTATATATAATATATTTTATTAAAAACAATGCACTTGATACTATCTATTGTCAAGACTGTATAAAAAACAAGTCAACATTTTAACATCATTCTGTTAATTCATAGTGCAACCAGAGTTAATTTTTCTATACTTGCGAACCCTGTAGAGTCCACGGGGGAGCACAATAGAAGATCAAACATAATATATTCTTATAGCATGTAGTCCTCACTCCTCAAAAAAAAAGCACGAAAAAGGGACTCTACAGGGTTTGCAAGTATAGAAAATTAACTCTGGTTGCAGATGGTGGAATATCCAGTTGTCGCAAATAGCCCTGGTTCTAACGTTGTCTTTGCTGTTCTTACGAGGATGATTTAAAAAAAAAATTCCCATACATTTTCAAGTAAAACTTTGACCTGGTGTGCATGGTGCCACCCTATCCTTTCAGGTCATGATTTGCACAAATTTAACTCTACCCTTCCTGGGACTTCTTAATTACTAACTTTGATTAATGATGATTATTAATAATGAAAATCAATCTTAATTAATGATTAATCATCGCTTTGCTGTTCTTGGGTAGATTTCTAACCATAGTTCAAAAAGATTGATCACAATTCAGTTAAACCTTGAAGTGACCTTGAGACCATCCATATTATTTAATACAAAAAGCTTTGGGTCATGGATACCCTGTAACAAACTTTTAAAATTCTTAAGATATACTAGTAACCCACTATCAAAACAGATGGGCACATACCTCACAAATGGCTATAACATTAGCTCTGTTGAGTGAAGGCTCAAAAGAGCTTACAAGTACTGGATATATATAGAGATCTAATTTGTTTCAAGTTTTAAAATTTTATTTCATCAACAAATATTCAACAGTGCTGCAAAAGAAATGTAATTATAATGCAAGTTGCAGTCTGAGATGAAAATCATAAAATAACAAATTTTTAGATTAACTACATGTACATTGTTTATGAGAATTAATATTATGTATGCAGTTGCCAACTTTCCATTTGTAATGTTTCAATATCACGCTATGCAAAGTATGTACGTAATCACTACATATTTAGTTTTACTATGATTTCAGGAGCAGTTTTTACTTTAAGAAAAACACTCCACTGCAAAAGTCTGAAATAAACCTAAGTGATGTGTTAAAAAGCCAAAATATATTCACCATTCACTGCACATAGATTTATATTTATGGTAATGTAACTTTCAACACACACATACCATTGGTATAAGTAGTGTGCCAACCTAAAATTTATCTGTCTTGTGATCAATGTTTCTTCAATATAAAACAAAAATGATGTTATAAAATACATGGCACTAGAATGCATCAAGTCCTGCATCTTAACACTATTTGACAGGTTTTTGTTGAATTTAAAGCAATTTGGATAGACTATACATAATATACACACAGTATAAAAGTCATTTGAATGTTAAAATACAAGGTTTATGGCTGATAGTATACATGTATATGCTCATTAACTTCAATAATTGAACAGCTCAATTCAAGGACCAATTCCATAGATCATGATGAAGACTTTTTCGACCACCACAAAAGTTTTTGTCCAGACAGACATGCCTATCTGATTTTTTCGGCCACCCCCATCTCTAAGAGTTCCTCGTCCAGACAGACATCTCTATCTGGGTCAGAGGTGTCCATCAGTCTCAGGGACACCACCTCTTGTCCCCCCACCTGCTCACTCCCACAAATCAGAGCCACCAGACTGCGATCGTGAGCCATCTGGATAAACTTGTACTTGGCTGCTTCACTCCACATGTAAGAGTCCTTTGCTGGCTTCACTCCTGGAAAAATTATCTGTACATTGTAAGAATCAACAGAGAAACTATGGAAGTGTAAACTTTAAATGTGTTAAAGCTTCTTCATGTAATTAGGCATTGCCGCAAGACTGTTTACTTTGTGTATTTTAAATCCAGTAAACAGCATTTTTGAAATTTATATTTACAATTTCACATATAAATGTAAATAAATAAAGACTTATTGTCTATATAGTTAGTACCATATATGACAGGGACATCAACAACAGCGGGAAAATGGGATAATTTATGCACAACCAGCTTTAGTTTAAAATACATTTTATTCATTAAATTGGATTGAACATCAGGCATAAATGTCTACGATCGTTCTCTCCATAGACCAACCAGCACTGCCCATTATGCAAATTATCCCATGTTACCAACTATCGTTGATGTCCCTGGCATACCCGACAAACTAGAAAGTGGTTATTAACTTAAAATTAACTTACCGTAAAGTTTTCCTTTGAATGCTAGTTGTGGGAGCTTTGTGAAGCAGTCAGGAAGAGGTTTTATCTCCTCTAAATTCAGGAGAGTAAACTCCCCCCAATCAACAAGATATACAGAGGCCTGCAAAGGCAGTAAAATTCATCACGATTATCACACAATACACTGTTCACACCTCGCGAATTTTTAAAATTTATCCACAATGCTATTAATTGAGCATTGACTTTAGACTTAATTTTTTTTAAAAATATATCTAGATTAATACTTTTGTGTAAAATGTAAAAAAAATCACAAGTACCTACAATGGGGACAGGACCCCTTCTCTAAAGTTAAAATCATAACATTTTCAAGTTGTACACATCTATGTTATAACCTACACATCTATGTTATGACCATCTTGTGATGCAATCTATGTAGGTTCATTGTTTAGGACCTTAACTCTTGTATCCAGAAATCATGTACCTTTACAATACATAGAAGTAATATTTTCTATTCACTATACTCACCATGTCTCTGGAAGCGATCTTGTTTTTGATTATTACCCGGTACCACATACCATCTTTATTTCCAGCATACATCTGACCTTCCATCAGGTCGGAATTCTTTAAAGTCTGTGAAATCATATAATTATATACATGTATATCAATATATATATCGACCTAAAATTCATTTGATAACAATATATAAAGTTCAAAATTTATCTGATAAATATCATGTTGATAAATGTTGATGGAGCTTTATAAGCTTCTGCTCAGAAGCCCTAGTAATTAGACAGTCGATTTTCAACAAGACATATTAAATGTATAGCAAAAAAGCAGCCTTCTTAAATGTGCTTTCTCTTTAAATACTGTTTTTTTTTTTATGTGTATAACTTACCAGCTTTGATTTGAGTTGACATATTCCATCATTTCTTTATTATTTACCACACTTTGATTTGAGTTGAAATATTCCATCATTTCTTTATTACCATATATACTCGTCTATATAGAGGATATTCAATGTTTTGTAGTTGAATATGGAATTTATTTCACGAGTGGGACAGGATTTTTGATATTTTCACGAGTGCGAAGCACGAGTGAAAATGTCAAAAAATCCTGTCTCATGAGTGAAATAAATTCCATATTCAACTACAAAACATTGAATTTTCTGTTTATTACATTTTTAAAAAATATTCTTTGGTTTTTCCTTTGCCTCTGTCTTTTTGTAATACAGTCATAGACTCGTGACATCATAGTTGAGCGGTTGAGACGTCATAGCTAAGTGAGGTAAAAACACTGTAAACATGGATTAAGCAACATATTTTTGGAAATTTTGACAGTTTTATTAGCTGTCAGAATGGTTTATTTATTTCCATCTATCTTATATTAGGTCAAGGAAGATTTTTTAAGAGCAATCTTTGTTATGGGAAGGGAAATCGAGAGTTTTCCCGCACTTCTGACATTCGTCACACTGTGACAGGATATCATTTTGATATCCTTTCACACTGTGACAGGATATCATCTTTATTCAATGAATAAATTACAGTATTTCACGGGTAAAAATGTAATAAAAGTAGGTATTTTGAGAGTTAAATATTGATCTAAAACTCTATGTCCGACTTATAAGCGAGTCATAAAGAGACATTTTTCTGATGGCTAAAATTTAGTTGTTTTTTTTTATTTGCATTTCCAACGATTATTGAAGAAAATGCCTAAATATAATGTATGATAATTTATGCATTCTTAGATTATACATATAAAAGTACACAATTTTACATATTTTAAAATTTTATGTGTATTTTAAGTGAGCATTGCCTTTTTGTTTAATAATCTTTCATATAAGATTTAATATCAGTGTCATTTTGAAAAATATTATTTGATACCAGGTTAAAACATCAATTGATTTACTTGAAATTGTCACTTGATTTTGGAAAAAAATACTGTACCGACTTATAAGCAGGTCAATAGCAAATCCTTCCAAAATAACATAAAAAAAAACAATCGACTTATAAGCAGACCGACTTATAGGCGAGTATATATGGTACTAACCAGACTTTGATTTGAGTTGAAATATTCCATCATTTCTTTATTACTTACCAGACTTTGATTTGAGTTGAAATATTCCATCATTTCCTTATTACTTACCACACTTTGATTTGAGTTGAAATATTCCATCATTTCTTTCAGCAGTTTCTCTGATGCAGCCATGTGTTGGAAAGGTATGCACTGTGGGAAATTATTACAAAGATGAAATTTGAATTTAAATTGAATGCCACAGAAATATAATTTTTTCTTTTGTTTTAAAAAATTTTGTCTTAAAGTCTCACATATACAGTAAAACCTGGTTTCAGCTAACACAATTATAAACCAGAAGTCTCTGTCGAGACTGTAGCTCTACTGGTTTGTACTTATAACAAAGGATGAGAAAAGAAGCCATTGCAATCAGACCAAAACTGTAGAAGGAGTAGCGTTTTAAAGGAATTTCACAGACATTTCTATTTTTTGTAACAATGGCAACACTGTTCATCAAAATCAAAACCGATGCACTATTTCATATATCTAAGTGTAGTTTACTTGTGTGCCAAGTTATATTGAAATCAGATCAAAACTGTAGGAGGAGTAGCATTTTAAAGGAATTTCACAGAAAATTCTATTTTTAGTAACCATAGAAACACCGTTCATCGAAATCAAAATCCGATAAACTGTTTTATGTATCTTAGTGTAGTCTACTTGTGTGCCAAGTTATACAATGTATTGAAATCAGATCAAAACTGTAGGAGGAGCAGCATTTTAGAGGAATTTCACAGAAAATTCTTTTTTTAGTAACCATGGCAACATTGTTCATCGAAATCAAAATCCGATGCACTATTTTATGTTTCTTTGTGTAGTCTACTTGTGTGCCAAGTTATATTAAAATCAGACCAAAACTGTAGGAGGAGTAGCGTTTTGAACAATTGTTTTCAGACAGACGGACAGCTAGACAGACGGACGGACAATGGACACCTTACTATCGCATAAGCTCTTCTGGTCTCTGACCAGTAGAGCTAAAAACACATACTTAATATGGCAAAGTAATTTTTTGATTCCCTATGGGTTAAAAAAAAAAACATAAACTATATACATGTACTGTGAAATCACAAATTTTTGTGGGTGTTTAATTGTTGTTGTTTTTGAGGTATGAAGAGACCAACGAATTCATGTCTACCACGAAATGTAAAATGTTACATACATAAGTACTCGTGCACTTCTTCATCCACGAAATCAAAACCCCACAAAACAAGAGATTTTCATCAAACCACAAAAATCTGACCCCACGAAAATATGTGATTTGACAGTAGACACTGATTTATATCCATAAAGAAAATAAAACTGGTTGTTTCTGGCATTTTGCTATAAGCCTGTTATAAATTCAAATTTATACCAGAGTGTACAAAGATGCCACTAAAGACAGTCACTTACCACAAAGTTTGTAGGGTCAAAAATATTTATCATGTGCAAATCCATATATTCCCCCTTAGGAGGTATTGTGAAAGTTTTTGGCACTGGTCTTTTATTATAAGAATTGATATCCTCCAAGGCCTCACAAGAAAGTTCTGAGGAATTTTTCCTCCAAGTGTATATATTTTGTCCCACCTGGTCCTGGGGCACACCATCAGCTCTCACCCCTGGGGGAGTGTCTGATATCACAGAATCTTGTGTAGTAAGACTAGATAATCCCTCTGTCAATTTTTTCACCGGTGAAGTAACGCTACTGTTTGCACTTTTTTCTGTAACATTGAGAGCATCTTTTCTGGGTGAGGTTTTAGTTGGTGTGGATTTCGGTATGGCACCAGTAGACGCTGGTTTCGGTACGGCACCACCTGACACGGGTTTCCTGGCCACGGCTCCCTCTACAACCTCTTCTTCTTCTGTTTCCCAGGATCCCTCCCCACTCTCTGATTCCCAGGACTCTGTGCCTCTTTTTTCTGTTCCCTCTCTTGAATTCTTCTTCCTAGGCTGGGACTCTGCATCAAACCAATATTCAGTTGAAAAATAGAAACATAGGTATTAAAAAATTACAAAGCTCACCTCATAGAATGTTATCTTTGAGTTCTCTGCAAATCTCACATCACCCTTTTTTCAGTAGGTGTGCATCCTGAGATTAATATCCATGTAAGTTTGATTTAAATAAAGACCTATAATTATTTGGAAATGGACATTCTCCAAATTCTTTAACCTGTTCACTTATCAAAATATCTGTCAGTTTCAACAATTACAGGGGAGCCTAATTTATCAGGATGCTTTGGTTCCTAGTCAATTTGTCCAGATATGTGAAGTGTCCAGATATCTGAATTACCAGTTAAACAAGACAAAATAACGTTAAAAAATTCCTTTCCAATGAAAAATCATACTGAAGCATCCGGACATCTGGAGTCTGGATATCTGAAGGTCCACTGTAAATCAAGACTTAGAAGCCTCCATTCTTATACACATCATCAATGCAAGTTTAATCATAGAGCAACTCCAAAAATAACATCATGGTCACTCATATGTAAAATGTAGGTTAGATCCAGCATCTGAAGCAAGTCTGGTAAAGTCCATTTTTAGGTACACTGAACATGCAAGTTTGGTCTAAATGGGGCTTATAGCTACTTGGGAATGGACTGCTCCAAACACTTTAACCTGGTCACTCATCTGGAAAATGTATTCAGCATCCGAAACAAGTCTGGTAGTGTCTATCCCTAGATTTATCATCCATGTAAGTTTTGTCCAGATAGGGCTTATAGTTAAAGTTACATGGGAATGGACTTGCTTCTTAAACTTGAATCAGGGAACCAATGCTAACGCTGATGACAGGGGTATAGCAAAAGCTCATCTGGACTTCACCAAGGTGAGCTAAAAAGCAGTATTTTAACTATATAAACAAATTTGCTATTGACGAAATCAAAATTTAGCGATATCACTGCATCATGAATTAGTATACCACATGTCCACACCATGTTTATATTCCTATATTTATTGACAGTATTCACAAGTGAGCACATTGTTGTCCGTGCAGAAGCCCCAAAAATTGCAAGCTGACTTTTTGAAGTTTATGCACATACATCATTCGAAGGAAAAGAATACCATTATATTACAACCAAGTTGCAATTCCACAAGAAATAATTTTTACCTTTGGGGACTTGTACGGATGTTGATTGAGCATCACTATTCCCAGAGTTCTGTGGTTGTCTTGTTGGAGAGAGAGATTGTGGACATGTGATTGGCTGGGTAGATAAGTCAGAGGTTGTGATTGGCTGGGTAGATAAGTCAGCGGTTGTGATTAGCTGGGTAGATAAGTCAGCGGTTGTGATTGGCTGGGTAGATAAGTCAGTGATTCTACGCTGAGGAAGGGGAGATGACTCCGTGGACTGAGGGTTACTTCCGGCGGCCGCCAGCAAAGACGTTTCCGCTTCCAGCTGCACAGCTTTGAGGATTTCTTGATTAATGTTAATGTCTGAGTCACCTTCTGTGTCATACAATACAACAGAAAAAATCCCATCTCTGTAAAAAAAAAATATCATACCTTAAAGTTCAACCAGAATGCTATATTTCTGCAGCTTATCAGGAATCAATTTACCTGAATCTTTGCTTATTTTACAAGTAACTAATGACCTAATCTCAACAGAATCTTAATCTTTACTTTTTTTACAGGTATACTAACACCTTTCTCACCTTGCTGTGACCTCTGCCACCAGAGTTTTACCTAGTGCCATATCACACAATTTCTCTAGAACAATTACATTCCCTGCATAGGCCTCTAAACCATCTAATGACACTGCAAAGGCCTACAATAAATAAAACCATTCATTGTGTACAGGTAATAAATAAAACAGAAATAGTGATAGGAAAACAATCTTTATCTCATTTTTTTACTTTTAAAAAAATTAACAAGCATTACAAAAAGCATTATGTACAAGATCAAGAAATTCATGTAAAAGTCATCCATTTTCTTGGAAATGCACGTCATCATGCTCCTTCACTCTATTTGCTGACAATAATTGTTCCTATACTTTTTACAAAAATTCAAAATTCAAAATATCAGCAATTTTCTAAAGACTATTTTATTCGGAACCTCAGAGAACTCTGAATGCAGTCTGTATTGTCAAGTGAATAAATACTGCACTAAAACAATAAACCTAGTGGTGTCTGATACCTGGTACGGGAGATTCTGGTTAATGTTTGGATCAAGAGGTCGGAGTTGGTCTGGAATCAATCCTTCCACATCACCATGGTCCAAATAGTAACACTCATACTACAAAAAAAATGTGGTCGTCAACTACAACTCTTACCTATTCTGATTATATGAAGTCTGATGAAACAATAGAAAAGAATCAGTAGAGATGTGAAGGTACAGAGAGACATTAACAACAGAGATAAGATACACAGTACGTAAAGATGTGAACCTTTTTTTCCTCCTTCTTGAGGACCCGGACACGATGGAACAACTCGTCTAAATACGCCACACAAACCTGCCCCTCATTTATCTCCACGTCCTCCGGCGCCGAGTGGAAGGCGTCCTCCAGTCTCCTCTCTAGATCCTCCAGTTTGTCCTACAACAATTTCAATATAGAGTTACACAGCCACAACGTAAAACAGGATCAGTTATAGAATAACACCTCCACTACATCAAAACTACAACAAGATCAGTATACAAATAGCACTGCCAGAGCATAACTACAACAGAATCAGTAAAGAGATACACTGCAACAACAAAACTAAAACATGATCAGTATACAGTTACCAGACCACATCAAAGCTTACCTCTGAACTTTTAATGTTTACCATTGACAATTTCTTGACTAGATAAATTGTCTGGGTTTTTTATATTAATTAACACAAACACACTGACTTTTCCATCTGTCCCGATATAAGCTGTGATATTAAAAATTTTCTCTGTATTTACAGTGAGTACTTACTGAGTGGTTTTCCCCGATCAGTCGTATCATGACAGAGGTGGTACCAGTGAGGATATAAGACACGTACACGTCCCACATATTATCTGTAGGTAGCTCCAGATCCTCTAAAAAATCAAGATATTCATCGTAAGATAAGAAGTGTATAGGCTGATTTCTTCAAAAGAAATTATAGATTGACTGACCTTGACCTTTTGACCCTGAGCTGTAATGGCTTACCTGGTTCCCCGCTGAGAGAGTCTGCCTGCTCTTCTTCTGTTATCTTTCTGAGTATGCCCTCGGAGACTAGCTTGTCGTTGATACTCGTCGTATCCTCAGAAAGAAAGAGGTCAACAGTGTGAATGGCATCACCTGATAATTATAATTCATTCCATTGTGACCTTGTCCTGTTTACTTTTAATATTGGAGGAATTGACTAAACTTTTCATGCATTTATGAGCATACTTAAAATTTCTCTAGTAATGGCAGTCAGTTTCTGCTCTGTAACCATCTCAGCAAACCTCTCTTTAAAAGATTTGGACCATGCCTCTTCACCCTTGTATGAAAAAGAGATATTTTGTTTATTACTCTTCCTTATAAATCTGTATTTCTCCATAATTTTTTCACCTTAATCTTCTCTTTACACAAATAATGATGTTTCACCTCTAACGGAGTCACTCCATATAGGAAGCAGAAGATGACTTGTACAGGGTACTGAGCGAGCTCCTCTGTCAGAAATCGGGTGACCTCCTGGTTACACGTGGCTCTGTTACCGTAGTCAATAAACACAACGTCCACTGTTGTCTGAAAACACAGTTATAACTCATCTGACCCATTGATGTTAAATTGAATGGATCAAGAAAATGTAGCAAATAAAATTTATTCCAGAGTTAAAAACTCTGAACTGGAATACTAATCAGAAGCACATTCATTGAAAAACAGTGCATTTTTTGCATGAATAAAAAGTCACCACTTTTTAGAATGGGTAAGACTAGCTCTCTGGTCATCCATCAACTTTTTTCAGACCAGCCAGTCATAGACCTGCAGCTATAGGTAATTTCTCTGATTTTGATTTTTTTTTCAAAATAATCTTTCAGAGGTTTTATTAAAATGTCCATTTCAAAATTTTGATTCCAATAAATCTGTTTTAACAAACATTTGTAAATATGGAACATCGCCAGTACACTTTGGACATTGTGACCATAATTTCATAAATGATCCCAGATATTAGTCTTCACAAGTGAGTTAAGGCTAAATATGGCCTTTTCTATGCAAATGAGCTAATAAAAATGGTTAAATTGTATATTTTACGTACAGAGAAAGTTCAAATTGATTTTCATATACATACTTAGTACCCACAGTATATTTATGCAAGTGAACATTATGGCGTCATATTATGACCATTCAAGGTATAAAACACATCAACAAAACAACGTCAGCGCAAGGGCATACCCTACTTAATTTAAAATAAATAAAGTATAATATTAAGGAGAATATTCTTAAAATAAATAAAATTGCTGCACAAATCCTATGCTCTTCTTGAATCAATAAAAATTTTACTAAACTTACACCCGACTGTGCATTTTTACCGTTTCAACTTAGAACTGTACGAATAGTTACTAAACAAATGCAGTGTCGACATTTGTGCAGCAATATCTTAAATCCTTGGAATATTCTGCTTCTCTTTATACCTTGTTTCTGTAAAATAAAGTAAGGTATGCCCTTGCGCCGAAGTGATTTTGTTGATGTTTCTTATAAACTTGTGTAAAGGTCGATGACGTCATAATACGTATGACGTCATAATGAGAACTGGCAATCGAATATCGTGGGTACCAAGAATGTATTAGAAGTCAAGTCTTAACATTTCTTTGCGGTATGTATAGTAGTTATGGGTCTTAATTAATTATTTTGCACAGAAACCTCTATACGTAGCCTAACCCACTTGCGTATTTTCTTACCCCCTCCCTACTGATTATTTCAGCCCTGCTCCACAGTTCCTCTGTCCCTGTGTTATACAACGCAGCAATAAATCTCCCTGGTTCTAAATCCTCCAAATCAGGAACTGGTCCCTAAAGAATAGTCCAATAAATATGGTTTCCTTTTCACAGGAAAATACATTTTTTTTTCAAATGACAGATCAGATCTGGGCCCTGTAGAATAGCCCAAAAATATGTTTCTCTTTCTCAGAAAAATAAATTTTGTTTTTAAATGTGATCAGATCTTAGAAAAGGCTTTCACTGTATAATGGTGGAAGGTTCTTACATTAGCTACTATGTCAATTTTTTCTGTAATCTCAAATATGGCACTGTCTTCATGCTGAACACAGAAACTCCCATCATCTCCCAGATATGTCATGTAAACAGTCACCTTCTCCCTGTAAAAATTAATGATAGAGTGACTATGGTAGGGAAATGTAGGTATTTGTATACATATGATCATTGAAACTTTCATCAAGCAAGAAAAGGTGCATCACCATGGCACAAAAGTAGTCTGTAAGTACTTACCCAATAGGTAAATTTTCTCCAGTTGGTACTTTTAACTCTTTGATCTATAAAATAAATAGTTTTTCTTGAGACTTAGTTAATTAAGTTTGTTTCTGTCAGAGACTTGGGCTTTCACATCAAATTTGGAAAAAAAGATCTTTAGGAAATTCTTAAAGAATTAGAATAAGAAGCCACTTGTCTTAAAAAACAATTTTCCATTCTTTTCTAAGGTGGCCTATTAAAAAAGTTTGACTGAACCTTGCTGCCATGATGAAGCCATCTCCAATATTATCTTCAATTATGGGGGCATAAAAAATTATTTCAAATAGACTTTACCCCCTTTTGGACTGTAAACTGATGGAGCAGTTGCTATCTTTTGACTGACTGTTGGCTGAGGTCTATCTGTACTATTGTACAAATTCCTTTTGACTGACTGCTGACTTAGCTCTATCTGTACTATTGTATAACTATCTTTTGACTGACTGTTGACTGAGCTCTATCTGTACTATTGTATAACTATCTTTTGACTGACTGTTGACTGAGCTCTATCTGTACTATTGTATAACTACCTTTTGACTGACTGTTGACTGAGCAGGTGCTCTATCTGTACTTTTGTATAACTTCCTTTTGACTGACTCTTGACTGAACAGGTGCTCTATCTGTACTATTGTATAACTACTTTTTGACTGACTGTTGACTGAGTAGGTGCTCTATCTGTACTATTTTATACATGTAACTACCTTTTGACTGACTGTAGACTGAGCTCTATCTGTACTATTGTATAACTACCATTGACCGACTGTTGACTGAGCAGGTGCTCTATCTGTACTATTGTATAACTACCTTTTGACTGACTCTTGACTGAACAGGTGCTCTATCTGTACTATTGAATAACTACCTTTTGACTGACTGCTGACTGAGCTCTATCTGTACTATTGTATAACTACCTTTTGACTGACTCTTTACTGAACAGGTGCTCTGTCTGTACTATTGTATAACTATCTTTTGACTGACTGTTGACTGAGCTCTATCTGTACTATTGTATAACTACCTTTTGACTGACTGTTGACTGAGCAGGTGCTCTATCTGTACTATTGTATAACTTCCTTTTGACTGACTCTTGACTGAACAGGTGCTCTATCTGTACTATTGAATAACTACCTTTTGACTGACTGCTGACTGAGCTCTATCTGTACTATTGTATAACTACCTTTTGACTGACTGTTGACTGAGTAGGTGCTCTATCTGTACTATTGTATACATGTAACTACCTTTTGACTGACTGTAGACTGAGCTCTATCTGTACTATTGTATAACTACCATTGACTGACTGTTGACTGAGCAGGTGCTCTATCTGTACTATTGTATAACTACCTTTTGACTGACTCTTAACTGAACAGGTGCTCTATCTGTACTATTGAATAACTACCTTTTGACTGTCTGCTGACTGAGCTCTATCTGTACTATTGTATAACTACCTTTTGACTGACTCTTGACTCAGCTCTCTCTGTACTATTGCATATCTACCTTTTGACTGACTATTGACTGAGCAGGTGCTCTATCTGTACTATTGTATAACTTCCTTTTGACTGACTCTTGACTGAACAGGTGCTCTATCTGTACTATTGTATAACTACCATTGACTGACTGTTGACTAAGCAGGTGCTCTATCTGTACTATTGTATAACTACCATTGACCGACTGTTGACTGAACAGGTGCTCTATCTGTACTATTGTTTAACTACCTTTTGACTGACTCTTGACTGAGCTCTATCTGTACTATTGTATAACTACCTTTCGACCAACTGTTGACTGAGCAAGAGGATATATGTACTATTGTATTACTACCTTTTGACTGACTGTTGACTGAGCTCTATCTGAACTATTGTATGACTACCTTTTGACAGACTGTTGACTGAGCTCTATCTGTACTATTGTATGACTACCTTTTGACAGACTGTTGACTGAGCTCTATCTGTACTATTGTATATCTACCTTTTGACTGACTCTTGACTGAGCAGGAGCTCTATCTGTACTATTCTATAACTACATTTTGACTGAAAGTTGACTGAGTTCTACCTGTACTATTGTATAACTACCTTTTGACTGACTGCTGACTGAGCTCTATCTGTACTATTGTATAACTACCTTTTGACTGACTGCTGACTGAGCTCTATCTGTACTATTGTATAATTACCTTTTGACTGACTGTTGACTGAGCAGGTGCTCTATCTGCACTATTGTATAACAACCTTTTGACTGACTGTTGACTGGGCAGGTGCTCTATCTGTACTATTGTATAACTACCTTTTGACTGACTGTTGACTGAGCAGGTGCTCTATCTGTACTATTGTATAACTACCATTGACCGACTCTTGACTGAGTAGGTGCTCTATCTGTACTATTGTATAACTACCTTTTGACTGACTGTTGACTGAGCTCTATCTGTACTTTTGTATAACTACCTTTTGACTGACTGCTGGCTGAGCAGGTGCTCTAATCTATACTATTGTATAACTTCCTTTTGACTGACTGTTGACTGAGCTCTGTCTGTACTATGGTATAACCTCCTTTGACTGACTGTTGACTGAGCTCTATCTGTTCTATTGTATAACTACCTTTTGACCGACTGTTGACTAAGCTCTATCTGTTCTATTGTATAATTACCTTTTGACTGACTGTTGACTGAGTAGCACCTATCTGTACTATTGTATAATTACCTTTTGACTGACTGATGGCTGAGTAGGTTCTATTACAGGCAGTGCATCCCCTCCAGCCTGTGCTGTGATTGGTCTGGCGAGGATCGCAGGACCCCCGTGGTCCCCTTTGTCTTGTCCCTCTGTCACAGGGTAAAGTCTGTTTCTACCTGTTAGTGAACATCTGTAGAAAATCAAGAAATATAGAAATAAGTAAGATTTCTGTTTAGATGTGAAGTGAAAATAAAGATGTTTAGAATGGACACAGATAATAATAATAGTTATATGACATAGTATTCATATTCTTTTTATTTTGTACATTACTGATTGAAATGTATGTTTTGTTATGAAATACAGTGCTGTCAATATTGTCTGATTAGTAAGTGTTAAATCTGCTTTATCTCTTACTTGAGCCAATATATAAAGTATGCTTAAATCTGTGTTTGTAGCTGTGGTTGTTTATAAGGGTGTTTTTGTTTCTGTGTCTGTCTGTGTGTGTTTATGTAGGATTTACTTTATATGACCAGTTCTGTATTTGTTTTTATTACATACTTAGTAATAAATACAGGATTTTTGCATATGCGATATGGCTGAAGTCACAATAGCTGTATCAGCCCTGCAGGGCTGATATGGATTTGCAGATTTATAGCTCCTATCAATTCACACATTGACAATGTTTGGATGATTGTATATAAAATGTATAATAATTTATTTCATATGAACACGCACATTTATCCTTCCCTTTTCTAAAACCTTCACCTACCCCATGCATTGCTATGGGTTTCTACTAATTTTTCTTTTACCACTCATTCTTCAACTATTCTCCACATTGATTTCTTATGTTTTTTACTATCCCTTTACTTTTTCACTTCATTGTTGCACCTTAACCTCCTTTAATGCCTTGGTTACTCAACCGTTACACGGTATGAATGAATTCAACATTCCTGTCTACCGTCGCTGCACAAGAATTAGCTGTCTTTACTCTTTTATATTTGGCGTCTTAGATCATGGGTAATGACCAAATGACATATCGTGCGGGGATTGGAAATTATTACTCCGTGTCACATGATAATCATATGGAGAAAAAGACTTTTTATTTTCAAATACGGCAAATTAATAAGAAGAGTTTTGAATAACCAGCGTAATCATTCTGTATCATTTACATCCCCTTCCTTCTTTCATCTCTCCTTGCACTCCTATTTCCTTCCTTTCTTATCTCTCTGCACCCTTCTCTTCTTTTTTGCATTGTACATAGATTTGTTTGTTGTTCATCACGTGTATATAAATTTGCTTTTTTTGGTTTGTGTTGGAGAGGACATTCTAAGTAGGCATAACTTGTGTCCAATCCCAATGATTATGTTTCAATAAAATATGTTTAAATCAAATTTGCGGGGCTCATATGGATTTGCAGGGCTAATACAGATCAATATCACACCCTTAAAAAATAGTGCTTGTGATCATACACATATTTTGAGGGTTACATAATTCTTTTAATTTCAACTTTTTGAATGCTAGGAAAATGTAATTGACAAATAATACTCAGTAGATTTTTTTTCAAATTAAGGATCGGGGACATTTAAAATAGAGTACATGACTGTAGAATTTACAAACCCAAACAGTATGAGACAACCCATACATTGTAAGAAGTCCATGCCTTCGGCCATCTGGCTGATATTGGTGTCTCGGGCTGATACAGGATGTGATATGGAAAAGGGTATGTATATTCTCTATGTACGCATGTGTGTCTGTCTGTGTATGTGGGACTCATACTTATGCCTCTTCCCTGACTATATCTGGCCAGTTCTGTATTATTTGTATGTGTGTCTGTCTGTGTGTGTATGTGGGACTCATACTTACGCCTCTTCCCTGACTATATCTGGCCAGTTCTGTTTTTGTTTGTATGTGTGTCTGTGTGTCTGTTTAATACTTACGCCTCAACCCTGACTATATCTGGCCAGTTCTCTATGTAATACACAAGATTAGCGGGGGGATCTTCATTGTACTGCTCCTTATACATAACGTTCAGCCGCGTGTCCCATATCCCGTTGTTTTTCCCCTTAACCAACTAAAACAACAAAATAAACATTTCTTGTACATTTCTAGTCAATCTAGGAAAAATCTGGCCTTGAACAAATAGTGAGAACTTACAAAACCAACTCCTACTATAACTTTACTCAAAAGATACATCCCACATATAAATTATCAATATAATTCAAAACTTTTTGTTTTCCTTTTCCTACATGTAATATTAATTGTGTTTACAATAAGGTGCTAAACAATTGGAATTATTAAATAGCAATATGCTAAACTGTCACATGCATTTGATTTGAAAGCATTTCTAATTGCTTTTAATTAATTCTTTGCAGCATCTCCTTTCTCTATGTATACTTCTCTAACCAATGTAAACATAGCCATTCCCTTCTTTGACCATCTGTCATTTATAAATTTAAAGAAAGTTTTGGCAACAGAATGATTTTAAAGGTTCTAATTTTAATGTTTGCCATCTTAATCCCTTAGTGCAACATGTACATTTAACAAATGGGTCTAAAATGCCTAATTTAACTTTTGACCATTAACATGTTTAAGTAAAGCAATTATAATTCAACTGTACATGTAAAAGCTTAATTGATATTTGATTTTGTCTTTCTGAATTGCAAATGTATTTAACACAGATGTTACTTCTTGTCAATTCAGTTGTTTCTATTATCTTTAAATTTGAGTAGAATGTCTTCTAAATTATAAAAGTTCGTTAAATTTTGCATACATCTTCATTGCTGTTATCAAGGCTACTTAAATGGAACATAAATAAAGCTTCATATGTAAAGAAAGATCTCACCGAATCTTTAAAATGATTGATTTTTTTCTCACAATAACTAAAGGATAAGCATTGAATTCTCCAACCCTGAAAAGTTTTTCCATGCTGGCTTCCCCACCCTTTAATGAAAAAATATTGAACTGAAAGATTTTCTTCGTGCAATAAATGTAACATTCAATTTTGTTGGTTTAACCCCATCTACATTGTACTTAAATTGAATCTGAGTAAAAACTCCCCCTGGTACATGAGAATAATATTCCAAGAGACATTTAAAGCCCGGTCGGGTTATTTTCACAATCACACCGTCGTACGCTAATGTGAAGATCTGCAGTGCCTAATCCCTGTATATAATGCATTGATCAGAGACGTTACCTTAAGCATTGTGAAAACCTGAATATATCAAACTGAGGTTTGTTTATTTAATCTTTTTATTCTTTAATGCAAAATTACTAAAAGACATAATTTTAAAGAGGATGTTGACTTATTCACAGATAAAATCTTAAGCAATTCTATTGCACTTATTTTCAATCTTTAATATTAGTACTTTTTGCTACATATTACAAAGTTAACTTAAAGTTTGTAAATCTACCATATCTGAGAAATTTCCATGATATAGTCCTTTTTATCAAGGTTGTGAAAAGAAAGGAAAACTAAGTTAAGTTTTGCAATTGGTTTGACTTTTTTTTTTTTTTGAAATTTCTGAAATTGAAATATATTGTACATGTACATTACATAAACAGAAAGGGAAAAACATATATTGCTTAACTACTTTGGAGAGTAAATAAATTTTACAAGATGAGAGACAGATATGACCTGAAATTAGTTCGCTCGAGTCTGTTGCTGAAAAGAATTGTTTTACTTTGCAGCAGTCGTATCATATATGTTGGCTTACCAATTAAATACTGTAATTCAAAGATATAAATAACATACCAGTACATGTAAATAAATGCAAAAATTAATTATACATGTATTATTATTGTAATGCAAATGATGCAAGGCATGTGAAATATTTATGCCATGATGACAATAACTAGCTCTAAATAATATACTGAAAAAGCATTAAAATATTTTTAAACAAATGAATTCAGCTGTTCATTTCATGAGCAAAATGTTTAAGAATTTCTTAACTTACTCGTAAAATTTCATTCAGCATCTAAAATGACAACTGAAAATAAATATCTGCCATCGGTGAACTTATGCCTATAGTTCTAAGAGCTACTAATATGTGTACTAGTGGTTTTATATAGATTGAATTTTGTAAAAAAATATATATATATATGATTTCAATTATATTTTCAATTACAAGTCTTAATCCCTTTTCTTCTTCCAGCTTACCTACTGCTGTTTCCTTTTTAATTTCTAAGAATTTTCAAAGAATATTCAATTTCAAAACAAAAAAATCCAATTATGTACCATTTCACTTCCCCTTAAACCTTTTACACAAATGTGGTAGAGAAAAGTTATTGAAATGGATTTGCTAATACAGCTTAACCATTTAACATCTGATATAACATCCCTCTACATGACGTAAGGTCAATCTAAAATGATCAAACATTATCTAATTTAATGAAATGAAAATGACTACATCAAAACACTTCTGTCTAAAATAGTTTATGTGGTACAACTAGCACATAATTGAGATTTTGTCAACAAATATGAGTGTATTGTGTACAGTTTAAATGTGTATCTATTTAAACTGATAAGAACACGGCTATCGTAAAGTGGTTACATCACACGCCATTGTTAGTTTAGGGCATTGTAACCGGCTTAGGTCTCTTACAAGAACAGTATTTGGTGTATTTAGTAAATTCTTACACACCTAGTATACTATGTACAGGCACTACAGATTGCCATGAGAATTCCTTGTATACAACCCCTATTAAAAATTCTGTCAGACTGGTAAAAAAACTGCATAAATTTGTTTGGAATTTTAAAACTATACAAGGTAAATTCTATGTTTTTAATTTTACTACTGCAAAATTACAAATGAATGTTTAGTGTGAATGAGAAAATATTTTCTTGTTTATTTCAGCCCCCTTCCCCCAGCAATGGAGACTGACCCTATCTCAGCATGACAGATGCATCAGCCTTACGGGATTTTACCCAGCCTGACGAACTGAGCGACCTGACCCTTGTGATTAGTGGCACCCCCCTCCATGTCCACAAACAGTATCTGGCTGAGTGGTCTCCCGTGTGGCGCCAGTTGTTTCTGGAGGAATGTTCCAGTCCCGAGGGTCTACGGGAAATCTTAATGCCTGATAAAAACTTACAAGAAGTTACGGAACTATTGCACTGTATTTATTCCACACAGAAACCTATTTCAGGTAAACTTTATTAAATTGCATTAATTGTATTTACTTCTCACAGAAATGTATCACATATAAACTTACTTACAAGATTCTTTGATTATATGTTGTTTTACATTCCATTTGAGAATTTTTCATTTATATAGAGACATCACCAAATTCTGACCTTTGTGCAGCACTCAGGGACATTCTTTTTACAATTTAACTTTTCTAAAATGTTAGCTCTGAGTACTGATCATTGTCCTAAAATATTCCCTCCCCCGGTAAGAAATATTGATCAGTAAACTAACTTATCTCTGAAGTGTTTTCACTTAATAAACAAGAAGGAGAATAAATTGTTTTTCCATAACGTGGAACTCTTATGATTATACAATGTTTGGCTGGAGAGCGCAGTCTCACGTCGGAGTGTTTTAAAATCATTGTCAGATCTTACACCTTATCTTAGATTTAATCTCACACAAAGAATTTATTCATAAAACTTAACTCCTAATGTAGACATATATTTAAATCTTTGTTCACTTGTTTTATTATCCAAGCTTTATCGTCAGTTTGATGCTAATCTGTATATACTGATGACTAATGATAATTAATGAAAAATAAACACTTTAATTCAAACATTCATTTTACGGGAAAATGAAGCATATTCACAGGTGTTCAACAAAGTAAACTTGAAAATTTGTTTCAACAAAGAATAGCAAACATGTTAATTGTTTTGCTGGCAATTAATGTATAATTGTTTTTAATCAAATGTCAGAAATTCAAAACATCAGACTTGCATGAAAATTATGCATAATCCTAAATTATTATAATAGCTTTTTTTTTTACAGATACTAATGTGAAATTCTTACTACAACTCTCCGATGAATTCCAAATAAATCGTGTGAAAGAAAGATGTGAACAGTTTCTGATCAACCAGGACAGATCCCTCGGAATATTAGTCCTGGCCGAAAAATACAACCTCAGGTCTCTCTACAAACAGTGTATGGAGTACGCCAAAACTAAGACACTGGAGGAACTAGATTCCAGTCCCGAGTGTAAACGACTGTCCTCTAAGACGCTGTTACAGATCTATCACGACAAGATAGAGATGCTCCGCGACTATTCTAATGACATAACACAGAGAGACAGGCGGACAATGCTGGATTGTGAGACCCTGCGGATGGAGAAGGCCAACATGCTGAGGAGTTTACAGGGTATACAGAAACTCTGGGAAACGCCCAGTAAGAGGTGCTTCAGACACATTGCTGATAGTGCCTTTAACTACAGTTGTGCGGACTGTAACGAAAAAATCTACTTCGAGGTTCGGAAGTTGTGTGGGGAGGGCCAACACCTCAGACGATACTTTCCCAACCCCCCTGAGAAGAAATCATGAATATCGTGCTAGATTCAAAACTTCAAAATGTACATAATTTATAACAATAAGATTTGGAGCTTCATCCTAAGCAGCTAAGCTAGACTTCAGAATTAATCATCTCACTGGCAAAATGTCTCATTAAACACTTCAAACTGCGGAGTACTGCATAGTGCTGTATCTGAACTGTGTTTAACTGTCCAGAAAGTTATCAGGTGAAACACAAATCTTTTACAATCACTTAAAGTTGTTTGTTACTTTTTGTAGTTAATAAATTGAATAATTCACACATGCTTGTTTCTTGACTGATATAAATTAATTAAATCCTAATCTGACCAGAAAAGTAAATGGCAAAACAGAATTATCCTATTGCTACCATCTGTTTAGGCAGAAAAATAGTACAATAAAATAGAACTTTGTTATAATCATTCAAACTACACAAAAGCATGTATGTTAATTTGGAAAGCTTGGAACATAAAGCCATTCTAAGATCAAATCTTCATTCAAGTTAATTAAATTAAGCACAAATTCAAGAATCTGGGGTCATATAAATGGAATTTTACTGAGTTACTCCCCC
>PRKT01000050.1:704765-782671 GCA_003671525.1 Saccostrea glomerata
TTTACACAGAGATCTATGCAACAGTTCATAAAACCATGTGCGACAAAAGATAACTTTATTTAATTAATCCATGTAAAAATTGTTGAGGAATTAGTCAACTACAGCTGTAGAAGTCGGTTACTTAAAACTAATCATTAACCAGCGTTGTCCCTAAGACTTGGGGGCTGGGGAATTTCTCCACCTATAATGACTTAATTCCCCGTTTATCCTGAAATTCTCCCTTAACCCCCTGATAGTAGAGTAACCCTAATTCCCTTTCTACTTCTTTAAAGTACCCTGCTATTTCAATTCTTAGTGACAATACTGATTAACTAATCAATCGTTAATTGACAACGACTGTTTCCTTAAACTAACTTGTAGCTCTAAGTCCTATACTCCTATACTCACCTCTCGGACTCGCTCCTTGACCTCCGCTTCTGATGTTAACGAACTTTGTGTACATGAGCTGTTCTCTCCTAAAATAAATTTTCATTAAAAATTACATGAATATAAAGAGGGGTTTGCTATTGGACCAGATTCAATCTAATTAAAATTAGATCTTTGATCCGCTCCAGTTTGAGCGATCAAACTGGAGCGGATCAAAGATCTAATTTTTATTAGATTGGACCAGATTTATTTAATGAACAAAAATATGTATCCATCAACTTGAACTGCCAACAAAGTTAGAACTCTATTTAACCAAAAAAAGAAAAAATGTTACCATTATAGCAAAGTTTGATGAAATGATTTGTGTGTCATGAAAGACAACTCTGTCAATACTAGATAAACAGGAAATATCAAGGTTTATTTTTTAGCTTAAGGATATGTATTGCAGCCACCAAGAATATTCTACAAGTATAAATAATGTCACAATATTTATTGCTGCTCACCTGATGAAGAGAGAAGACCCAGACTCTGGACTGCAGTACGAGCCGCGGCAAACTTAGAATCATCCTCACTACCATACACATCTGTATAAAAACACAGAAAATCGTAAAAACCGTACACAGAATTCTCAAATTCTCAACAAAACTACTGTAAACCAACTTTTATTCACGACGACTTTATTTCGTGATCTACCAGGGAAAAACCAGTTCGCTACGACTAATTTTCGCAATCAAGCCTTTTTGCCTCTGTTTTTAATAGAAAAATATACTGTAAGGACCGGTTCGCGGCGAGAAATATTCGCGATGACAAGGCTTTGGCATACTTCATGAAAAATTTCTTGCACGCAAATAAAAGTTGATTTACAGTATTCACATTTGAACAAAAATACAGAAATATTAAACAAAGCAAAAAATACATTCCAAAGTGAAGATTTAGAAAGTAAAATCACTTGCAAAGGTCAATTTGCATGACAGATAAATATATACATGTTCAACTTTCTGTGTAGGAGATAAAACTACACGTAATAAAATATTGAGATCATTTCACCATAAAGCTATTTTATTTAAAATGATAGGCATGGTTCAAAAGAATCATGCCCGGGACCAGAGGGAAAAACAATTTGGTTGGGCTTGATCAAGCTCATGAATTTAAGGAATCATGATAACATAAGGAATTATTGCCCCCTAATATTACAGAGAGAATGATAGTATCCATGGATGTTTGGATCAGATCATATACATGTAATTGAAAGTGCAAAATTGCACTTTGTAATTAACAATTTTGTGAAATCTCATCAAATTTTGTTTAGTAGTATGGGCAGAGTTGATTAGAGAGGAGTATCCCCAGGTATAATTGACATATTATGGACAGACATCCCTATCACTATATACAATGGTATAAAATTAATTCATTGTGAAAAAAGAGAATCATGGTACATGTACTACAAACTTTTTGAAGAGTCAGACCTGTTGATTGACAAACAAAAATAGTTTTCCATAGGACACGCATACAATCTCTCATACAGGATGAGACGAGGAAAATACTTTGGGATATCTGTGTATTCAGGATATCAAAGAATAAGTAGTTGGGATTTCCAATTCACTTTGACATATCCATGGAATTTGAGATTTATGACTTATAGACACCACAGTCCAGTGTCATTTGAGTTTATCTAGCTCTTACCTCCGCTTCCGTAGGTTTTGCCGTTAAATTTGACAGAGCCAACATAACCAGGGTTATTCGTCACCTTTGTCATGATACTGTCAAACACCAATCTGATATTGTTGGCTCTGGCGTAGGTTTCTAGAGTCTGGAGATATCTCTCTCCATCTGGGACTGTAATTTACAAAACAAAACGGTCAGACAATGTCAATTAGATCCCTATATTCCGTCAAATTCAGAGGCATCCTCAAAAATAATCTTACTTCTCACCTTTAACAAAATTAAGTTTGTTCTGCCTCAAGGGGGGCTTGGACACTAAAACAAATATGTAAATTAATATCTTGATTTGTTTGCACTTTATTCTTTTAAATCTAACTATTTAATAAAGTTACAAAAATAGTGTGTTTCTCATTTCATGGACACTTTTAACAATAGACCTAGAAAAACAAAGTAGGTTTTACTCAAGCAAGATTTTTTGTATTTATCAAAATCTTAATCAAGATAAAACAGATATTTCATAAAATGCTGTAGATGACTAATTACTGTGGTTCTGTTTGTGATTCTTATCTGATTTATTTTCTGGTATTACTTGGTTATCTTTATTGTATTGATTACTTTTTTTATTGTATATATACCTGGTTTTTGCATACTGGTATTTTCTGGTTTTTGTTTATTGGTGTTCATGTTCTCTGATGGAATATTTTCTTTCCCATTTTGAAATTTTCTGGCGAACCTTGGAGGTATCTCAAATCTGTGGCCAAAACCAGTATCTTGCTATAATAAACAAAAAAAAGTCCGTAAGCCAATGCTCACTATTAATACCCCCGCTCTGAGGTGAAAATATGCTATCATGTAAATATACACAATTTCAGTTTATATGGGCAGGTGCACGGATAAATAGGAAGTTGACATCAGATTCATATAAAAATAAATCCCACCATATGGCATGCCTCAGCAAAGATTCTGCTAAAATTTCAAGCATCTGCAATGAGCAGTTGCTGAGAAAACTGCAACGAAATTTTTTTATGTATGGTACGGACAGATGCACAGATAAACAGGAACAAAAATGAATCCCACCATATGCAACCAATTATTTGTTACGGACAGACAGACGGACACACAATGGTAAGACAGTACACCCCCTTCTCCTTTGGAGAAGAGCTTTAATGAAAACATACACTTTTAAAGAGTCCATTTACATATACATGTATAATAAAGAGCTTAAGAATTTTTTGCATAAGACTTCAAAATATCCCAAATCCTTGTCAATTTTATTGAAACTATATGCATGCATAAATTGGTGAGTAAATTATCAGTAGAGGATTAGAGATTGCCGAAGTGATTTACCACATGTGGTTCTGTTGTCGCGGCAACCATTGCAGCGTTAAATGCTCTGTTTACAGTCACTTGACGTCTGTTGCCATCACCCGAGTTAATCTATAGGTGACACAAAGCTAACATAGAATTCGTAAAACATTTACAAATTAAGACAAAGTATACATTTAATAGATGAAAAAAATGAAAAAAAATGAAAGTTTTTTTGTCTCTGGGCACTGAATAAATATTTTTAACTACCTATTTGTCCATGTTTTAAAGATTGAATATACATTTACATAAGAAGAGTATACATCTTCCACTGTTTCTTTGTCATTCTCTATCAATGTGATACAAAATATAGCTGATTGAAACAAAAAAATAAGATAATTTCAAAAGAATTTAAACTATATAAATTTCTAGAGGAGAAAATGTATTTCATATCCATGCCAACAAAATTACTCCCTTTCTTTTATGCTTTCATTAGTGCAAAAAGGAAACAAGCCATGGAAGCTATAAGCAACATCAGTATACAAGATTATTTTTGCACTGTGTTATTTTCGCTCTTTGACACTTGCTTACAAATTTGCCCTGTTTTGAATTTGCCCATTCCCAGTTCCATTTTAAGAATTGAATCAGATACTGTGTTCTTTGAATTCGCCCGTTTTAAATTCAACCACTTGAGACAAGGGCAAAAGGGGCGAAAATAAAATGGGGCGAAAAATTTCCCTGTATACAGTTATTATGAAATCTGATGAATTTATGGTAGTGCTCTCTAACAAATCAAGAGTACTTAAATATATTGTCACACAGTATCAACAAACTTAACTGACATACATAAATATATCCTCTAAGCCCAATCCAACATGCACTGCATCTCTTGAATCAAAGCTTCTTGACATAATTTATTAAACAGAATCTACAAAATGGAACTCTTTCAAAGACATCTTTTAAAATCTGTGTACATATACACCTGTATATTGAGTGGTTTACATACCTGTATATCAAGTGACGATTTGCCTAATTCCTACATACCTGTATATCAAGTGACGATTTGCCTAATTCCTACATACCTGTATATCAAGTGACGATTTGCCTAATTCCTACATACCTGTATATCAAGTGACGATTTGCCTAATTCCTACATACCTGTATATCAAGTGACGATTTGCCTAATTCCTACATACCTGTATATCAAGTGACGATTTGCCTAATTCCTACATACCTGTATATCAAGTGACGATTTGCCTAATTCCTACATACCTGTATATCAAGTGGTGATTTACTTATAAATACTTGCATATTGAGTAGTGAATTGCCTAATTTAAACATACCTGTATATTGAGTGGTGATTTATTTATAAATACTTGATTATTGAGTAGTGAATTGCCTAATTCATACATGA
The DNA here is from genome assembly GCA_003671525.1 of Saccostrea glomerata. Classification (NCBI taxonomy): domain Eukaryota; kingdom Metazoa; phylum Mollusca; class Bivalvia; order Ostreida; family Ostreidae; genus Saccostrea; species Saccostrea glomerata. Next base: position 709,513 of record PRKT01000050.1, read on the forward strand.
TACCTTTATATTGAGTGGTGATTTGCCTAATTCATACATACCTGTATATTGAGTGGTGATTTGCCTAATTTATACATACCTGTATATTGAGTGGTGATTTGCCTAATTTATACATACCTGTATATTGAGTGGTGATTTGCCTAATTTATACATACCTGTATATTTAGTGGTGATTTGCCTAATTTATACATACCTGTATATTGAGTGGTGATTTGCCTAGTAGCGGAGGCCGGCCACGATAAGGAGTGCGATTGGCCGGTCCCAGGGTGGGTCTCTGTCCCCAGGGCGGGGGTTTTCCTTTGGGTGGGAGTCTTACAACTCCTCCCTGGGAGAAAGATTTAAATGGCTCGGCTCTTCTCATTGGTCTTCTGACTGCAGGCTACAGTGGAAAGGAAAACAACTCCAACTATATGACTTAATAAGAGAAAATAAAGTTAAGATCTAAAGTAATGTAATATGGGGAACATATACGAGGGGCGTTAGAAAAGTTCGTGGACAATTTCTATTGTGAGCGCGCTATTTCCACGAGAGAGATCAAACTTTCCGGATAAAATCTTTACCTATTTTCCAATAAATATACAAAAATTTGGTACTCTCCAGTGATCATTGAAAAATATACAGCTTTTTTATTTTGATAAAACTTGCTTCATGGAGCATGCTACATTTTGGCACATTTACATCACAAAGACTCTTTATTAAAATTAAAAATTGCACAATTGTAGCACAAGAACATCAATATTATTTTACCTGTCACTAAAGTATTCATAAAAGGTCAGTGGTAGGAATTTCGAATAAATTTGGAGGGTATATGACTGTTTTATAGCCATTTATAAATGATCAACGCATGAAAACACGACCAAAAAATCGGAACGTCATTGAGTGTCATGGAGCACTGCACTACATAAAAATTATGTGTGCAGACAGGAAAATGTCTAAAAAGAGATTAAAATGTTCAAAATGCTGCCGAGAATTTCCTACACATACAAAGGTCCATTTCAAATGGTTGTAGCTTTATAAAAATGGAAGGATTAACATTATGAATGATTAACTCCATCGATACTTCAATACCCCTTTATCGCATGGACGTTGTGCCTATATGGTTTTGTATAGTTTCCATTCCTGATCAATTAACTGCATAGACTTTTTAAAAGATCTCAATAATATCCGTATCAGTACAAAAATCAGTATGAAACAGTAGACATTATGGTAGAAAATTAACATGTCTTGATATAGATATTTAATTATAAAGTAGAGAAAATATAAGAAAAATCTGAAAAAAAGAAAGATTTATAGAACTGGACAAAGCTTAACGGGTTGAAATCTGGTTGTCACGTCGCCTTACGCCAAGTGATTGCTCCGTGAATCCAATGACCTCATAGTAAAAATCATTGTAAATTTTCAAGATTTAAGTAAATGGACCTGATTTTTTACAAAGTATTAAACAAAATGTAGGAATTTATTCAGACATAGGTCATACTTCATAGTATACAATAGATTTTCCGTAATTCAATGTGTCCGTGAACTTTTCTAACAACCCTCGTATTGTTGTGCATTGTACCATTTCAATCCAGAGAAATACCAATCAATCTTGTACAAATTACTAATAAAGTAGCTATTATCTGGCCAACTTCCTTGCAAGTTCATAAACCTAATGACTTATTTAATGTTGCTATAATTAAAATGAAGTTATATAAAGGAGAGTCCTATTCTCAGAAACTGAAAATACTTCGAGGGAGGGGGGTGGGGGTGGGTTGCTAATAGGGAAGGGACATTTAACAAAAAGAAATCCACGGCTTTGTTGAAGTCAGTTTGGAGTCTGACTGAATTTCTTTTGTGTGACAGTTTTAAATTGACGTATCTCAAATCTTTTTTTCTCTTGAACCAATCAAGTTCAGATTTTGACTGTAACATTTAAAAAAAAATATTTATTCATTCTTTCTAAAAACTTTCTAAGAACATTATTTTATCAGTGCTGAATACTACAGCCTAATCAGACGTACCTTGAGTTTTTTGTTTTTCTTTGTACTTCTTTGTTTGGCCACCATAGATTGTATGTGTGCTGTTTCCTCATTAGCCACAGCATGATAGACAATTTCTCCCTGCTTATTCCTACAATAAAACAAGATAAATATAAACAACAAAGACACAATATTGTCCATACATTTAAAAGGCACTAATGTCAACATGATGAAGATTTTGCATTTATCAAATAGTCCGGGAAGTGGCACTGCATGAATATGCATTGCCAATGAAAATCCCTTTTAGTCTGTATGATAATTAGAAAAATAATCATTCCAGGAACACTCAGACTCGCTGCGGTATTTTTAATTTTTGTTTTTTACCACATGGTGCTCTTAACATGCTAGTCCAGTATACATACAACATTAAAAGCATTATCTTACTTTCTGACTCTGACGACATCTGGTATACTGTTGATGAAATCATCCAAATTAGAGAACCCCAGCTTCTTAAAGGGCAGAGGTTCCTGTGTGATTTCACGGTAGTCTCCTTAAAAAGACAAATTCATAATCAGTCATACTGAAAGATTCTTCCCTTCATGTTTACTGAACTCTATGTGGTCAATGACTGGGTACATTGTAGACAAGACTCACTTTGTAATATGTGGGCAGGGACTCCCTCTTTACAGCTCATAAGAACTGCTCTCAGCATGCTTTTGACCTCTTCTAATGCCATGGTCTAATGGTTTTCAGCTTTTGAACCTAGAAAAAAGATCAAAGGTTTCCTTACCGATTATTTCTTAATGCTTATTAGTCATAAGATAAAGCCTAAAAGGAATCCATCTCTATGATTTGAGTCCACAAGTCTTTTTTTCAGCACATTTGGGCAGGCGTATCCACTGATCAAATATCAGAATTTTATCAAATAATTTTATCATTTTTGCCTATCATGCCAAGAAATTGAAATTTATTATCATGTACACTTATTGTGTCTCCATTCTCCAGTGCAAAAAAGTTTCTATGAAATCGTGGTTGAATTTATTTTCTGTTTCTCTTTCATAGAAGACGAATAAATAAAAATTTGATATTTAATATTAAATCAAACCAAGTAAAGCAAACAATTTTATTAGATTTAATATCACTGGTGTTATATATTTGATATGTTCTTCATATAATTATGAAAAATTAAACAAATGATGAATGAATGAATTGATCACTCAAATCTAAAGTGAAAGTACATTGTTAAAACACATTCATACGAAGGATTAGCCTTCAAATTTACATTTCCTTTGGGATCGCAAGTGTTCAATTTCCACATGCCCAATTCTAACTTTACCAGGCATTATATTCCCGGGATATGTCAAAGACTGTCAGATTTTCAAGACATAAATTCAATAAATATGTAACATTATAATAATTTAATGTGTCTGAAATTTTTTTTCTGATTCTTTATTATTATCTAATTTGTTTCCAAATAACCTAACTGCTACACATTTACTTTGCTGAAACAAGTTACAACATATAGACATGTGTTTTGTATCAGGCCCTTACCACGGCTAGAAGTAGAATACATGTAGTCATCCAAATTTTGATGCAATTGCATAACAATTAACTTCTCAAAATGGAGCAGATTTGCTGTATCACAAATTTAAAGACATCTACTAACCACTCGGATATCGATTGCCTATAATCAAGGCAGTTTATGGGCATCACATCTTTTAAAGAAAACAAAACAGGCTTATGTGGAAAATCTTGACCAAATATGATACAAACATAACTTTTAGAAATTCAATAACATAACGCCTGACCTGCTCTACTATTTCCTAGTTTAAAACTCATTTTGCAGGGAAAATTAATATACAATTCAACCAAAATATGAAGTAGAAAGAGGCCACAAAAAGTGTGAAACTTTTTTTCACGAGGAAATTCGAAATTTACAAAAGAAAGTGTTTTGTCACGATTTTCTGCTATTACAGATATGAGTATTAAGGTACTCTGATCCTCAGTCACGAAGGGTAACTCTTTAATTCTTAATCTAATTCAAAAACTCTCAGAATGAGGCTTAAAAATTAATATTTTCATATAACAATTTACAATTTTCCTTCTATACCTCTCAATGTGTTTCAAGGTTCTTTGAAGTTCTTAGAACGTATTACAAAAAAAAAAAAGAAAGAAATTTTTTACCCTATAAAGGTCTCTTAGAATTACATATTTTAAGAAACTGAGGTTCTTTCAATCTTACCATAGATACCAAATGTTTATTAATATTATATGAAATTAGAATTGATCTATGGTGTTTTGCAATGATAGGAAAAGCATTGTAAAATGATCGAAATAAACGGAAGAAACTAGAGTACCTTATATGTATAACAATTTCTTCAAAAGCCTGGATACCTATAAATCTTATTTTTATAATATGTTTTTTGATCAAAGTTGAATTGGAAAATGCAAAGTAGGTGATTTCATTCGCATTTCCTGAAAATTTAATTCTTTGGAATTTACTTATTTTCCTTATATAATATGATAAATTTTAAAGACGAAGTTTGAAGAATAATCGTGGGTAAAAAAAAAAATCTTTGAGAATTCATAAATATTTTTTGTGAGCATTATAATTAGTCATTAATACTTTTCCGTGGAAAGATTTTTCTATATTGTTAAAAAAGTTTGGCGTGCCCTTTCAACAAAATTTGCAACATTGAAATATTACGGTTGGAAGATATTTTTTGTGAGCATTATAATAAGTCATTAATACTTTTCCGTGGAAAGATTTTTCTGTATTGTTAAAAAAGTTTGGCGTGCCCTTTCAACAAAATTTGTAACATTGAAATATTACGGTTGGAAAAGTGGCAGCCCCCCCCTTTCCCCCGATATTAAATGCCTGCATGGACGATGTAGCCAATTTCTTTAATTATTTGATTTTTGCAATATACTGTTATACGACCAAGCTGTATGTAAATGTAGCCTTTTCCTTGTCTTCGTTGTTAATCTAGTATAGAACATTTCTTAAAAAGGTCACCCGGCTTTGCTTTTCTTATTTATTTACAGTACAAATGAAAACATAAGGAGTAGGCATCCCCTGTCGACTGATTATGTAGACGGAAAATTCCGTAGTCAAATTTATTTATTAAAAAAAAAAGATCAAACTATTGGTATGAAACAAGTCGTACAAAATACGACTCAATGAGAGGTTCTAATTTACTAAGAATGTCATTATAATGAAGAAAGAATGTACGAAATGGCGACTTAAGTTTTGTGAAATTCCTGTAATATGAAAATTTATCTTTTAATCGTCTGTCTCGATTAAAATATTGAGCGTTTTTATTATTTATTTGACCTTGACTTCTGAGTTTGACCTTTTTAAATAACTTTAACCTTTCCCATTACTTTTGAACACTTGAGTGAGGCTAGGGCTTTTATATTTAGCAAGTGTATTTCGTAGGACAAAGTTTTCCCCCTGCATACCTCTAATTTTAACCAATCTAAAACCCTTCGTCATTGATCTTGGAGTTTAAATCAGTTTTAGAAAACCTGCCCCCCTCCCACTTTTTTCCCAACATTACCTTAACTATTTAAAATGTGCATTGGAAGTGGGTTCCACACACCCCCTCCCACTTCTTACCACAGTACACAGTATAGTGATATGAAGGAAATGTAGTATTGTATGGTAAAAAATTGGAAGTGAGAAGGAAGTTGGCCTTCAAAAATGTTGGTCATTTAACCCCCCCCCCCCCCGAAAAAATTTTTTGTTGCCCCCCCCCCCCCCACTTTCAAAAACGATGCTACGTGCCTGAATTTATATCGCATCTTAAGAATGTTTAGAAATTGAAAATTTTTTATGACGTTCAAAATCTTATTCTGCAATTTTCCATACGAATCTTTACCTTTTTCTCACTATAATACTTTTTTAAAGAAAATTTAAATTCTATTTATATGCTGGTAAAAAGGACATTTAAATACAGTACTCCACAAGATATTAACCTAGGAAGTGTCCAGAGTTGACCATGTGTGACCTCTACAGTGTGAACAGATCCTGACTTTACGACAATGCATGTTCCAAGTTATCTAGTGTTTTTCCAATAAATCGACTGGAAGTCATGCACAGACGTGCTTCCGTAAACCCCGAACAGCTGACGATGAGCGACTTGGTGCGGACAGATCTGGCGGAGTATGCTCCAGCCTCCAACCTCCTGTTTAATGAACACATCCGGGACCTGATCCAGTCCGGACAGAACATTTACCACTTTGCGTTCGGACAGTCCCCATTCCCCGTGGTGGAGTCGGCTGTCCGGGCCCTGAAGGATCACGCCGGGGAAAACGCGTATCTGCCAGTAGCAGGTAGGCCAGCCGAGAGTATTGATCGGATCTTTAAACTGAACTGTAGGGGAATTAGCCTGCATTTTTATTTTATTTCTCTGAAAAATGGCAGTAATTTGCAAGTCTCCGGCGAAAACAGTTGCCATAATATTTTCACATACAGTTTCATTGTCGACATTTTTGTAATATTTAATGCATTTAATTGTGCAAAATCTTCAACTGTAAAAATGATTATAACATTAAGAGGGAAGTTAACCTACTTTTTATTTTATTGTGAAATTCCTTCTTTTTTCCCCTGTTTTATGCTGATCTAGACCTTGACTTTGGAAGTAAGTTTAAATAGATACACCACTTCTATGATAAAAATAAATCGGTGTGGTCAACAGCTTATCGGTGTTTGTCCTTACATTACTCCAAAAATAAATTCGTGTATCTCTCGAACTTACAGTATATACCTATGTAAAATAACCAAGGTTGCCGCGCATTTTTTTTTCCGAAGTGCAAGCTGCCAAAAATAGGGAAGGGGTTCTTAATTATAACAAAAATGTATATTTATTTTAAAGATGTTAATCCAGCTGGAATAGGATTCAGTTTAATTTCATGGCACAGAGAGAGAGAGAGAGAGAGAGAGAGAACGTATGTCATTTAAAGAATTGTCGTCCGGTGATCACCTGAGGAGTGGAAAATTTTACAAAATGTGCAGAACATATCTCTGTTGCGTAGAACAGGTCTTTTGTATTTACTTATGATAATGTTTCCTGCTGCATATAGCGTACGTGTCACCTGATCCAAGGTTGGCAACCATTTATATGCATTTCAATAAAGCAACACGTTTGAGCGTGAATGCCGAGAAGCTAGAAAACCTTATCCCTTTTCCACTGGGATTGTATATGTCAACTTTTTTTTAAATTTACGTTTTACAGCATTAAAATAAGTTAAATTACATTGAACATCTCTTATCACTATGAAAGCAAAGTAGCTCATAAATCAGAATACAAGATAGGCCATTCATTTCATCTTGAACTCTGTTGAAAGTACATTTGAGATATAATTAAACGTGTTGAGAATTGACAATCATTTTATGTATACATTTACATTTTTACCAATGTCAAGGGGCTACCCATCGTCGGAAACCCACGGGTGATCTCGTATTTACTTATCACGATAAGTAAAGACGAGATCACCCGTGGGTTTCCGACGATGGGGGCTACCTCTCTAGGACAAAACATCCCCCGCGTGTCCAGAAAACCTGGAGGTTGTCTTGTAAGGAATTACCAAGTAGGCCCTTCTAACTCGATCCCGGGTCTATTATACCTATTGGCATGGTTTATACTTAGGAGATTTGAATTCTTTGATTTTTAATGGGGCTACAGGGAAGGAGGGGGTTAAATTTGTGTATATATACATTCCTTTGATTTGTCGTGATTGATTAAATATGTTTCACCGAAGGGGATCTTATTTTTATTTCTTTAGGACTCAAACAACTTCGTCAAGCAATATGTGACTTCCACCAGAAATATGATGGGTTCGATGAAGTGGACCCTGACGATATTATCGTGGGCCCCGGGAGTAAGGAGCTCATCTACCTCGTTATGCATGTATTCAACGGAGGTAAACATTTTTTTATTTCCATAAATCTTGGATTCATCTCTTTAATGCCTGCATTCTAAATTCCAAGCAGTTAGTTTGCAACAAATAAAATTATTTAATTGTAAATCTTCTTTTCCAGATGTTATAGTGGTGTCTCCATCATGGACAACGTATAAACCACAGGCCTGCTTAGCTCACCACACACCATTCGTCATGGAAACAGATCTAGAAAGCGCCTGGAAATTAACGCCAAAACTTATCAATGAGGTGTCTAATTTAAAATTAACTAGATAACTTTCCTTTATTTTGTATGTAGGCCTATCGGAAAGTTTCTTTTAGCTCAAAAAAGTCAATTTCTTTGCTTGTAAAATATTGAAATGTTCCCAGATTTACGCCTAATGAATACTGAGTAATTGTCTCGAGCAATTTAAAAAGTTAATTTACAAGAAAGCAGTATGCTATAGATTTGCACTTGCATGTCTTATGAAATGACTTTGTGCATAATAACATGCATAAATTATTGCATCGAATATACTTACAGTTTGTGGAAAAGAATAAGATGAAGAAAAACCGTCTTCTTATCCTAAATAACCCGGATAATCCAAGTAAGACAGTTTTGAAATCTTTCGTTAGAGGCAAACGTAACACGTAGTATAATCATAGAATGTAGTTCAAATAGAAAGAAGGGGGGAGGGGGTATAAAACTTGCAAATCATTGCTTTGTATTATCTACCTTGAGCAGTACTGTTGTTTGGAGAGATACACAATGTAGATGTGGTATTATAGACAGATAAGTATGATTACTGTGAAATGCCGAAAAAAATACAAAACAAATAATTATCTCGGTGATGTGAAATAAGTTCGTCTCACAGGTATTGGTTATTTTGTAAGAAAAACAAAATTAATGGTCAAATTGGTTGATTTTCTTTTCAAGCGAAATGGTTAGCTATAGTTTTGACGTGTTTATTTCTCTAAAACACTAAAAACAGTCAACAGTTTACTCTGGACTTGAGAGAAAGATTAGAGTTTCAGAATATTCATTCTGTATTGTGCTTTCTATAAGATACCTGTTTACTTGATGGTATAGATCGCTGTGTCAAAAATGCACGCAAATTGATAGCAGTCGTTAAAAAAACATGGTTGATTGTCGCGGCATTCGAAACTGCCAAGTATCATTTTCATAGGTTGCACATATAATTTGCATATTAGTTAATGTTTTGTCATGCTCTACAAATAACGTTCATATTTTGTTTTTCTATCATATATTTTATATTCTTCTTAAGATTTTAATTTTTTATATGAAATTGTAAACGCGATTCCTGCGATAAAACGTCTATATAAGAATCTTAATTTAATGCATGAATAATACCCAGTATGATATTGAGATATTTTTGATAAACTTTTTATAAAGAGTTTGAGGCACTCCCGCGGGTAACTAGTTACCGAGATAAGGCCATTCCTAGTTTTTTTTCCCCCTATGTTTAGCGTCCACCCATCTAACAAAATCCTACCTACCTATTCGCAAAAAACAGAGAAAAAAAAATATTAAAAAAACCCACACACAGACCTTTTAAAGTAACGTCTTTCAAAGGATTTGATTTCAAAAAATTATTTTTTCTCCTTTCTAGGTCTATACTTTAGCAAAGTCAATGTACCAAATGCTCAAAATATACCAAATATGAAAACTTGTAGACAGATCATTACAGGAAATGATAGAATTCAAAGATTTTGACCAGAATATTCAATATCGGGTTCCCTTATTTTGTTTTTTTTTCTGATATTGGGTGTCAAAAACTAAGGCGCACGCGGATGCTAAACATAGAAAAAACTTGGAGCTGGCCTAACTACTTAAAAAAAATCCTTCGACGCGAGGAAAAAAAATCTCCAGCAGTAAGGAGGACTCGGTGAGAAATAAAAAAATATTTTAGTCTTGTACAAAAAGCATAAATATGGCATATTTTATTTATGTTTATAATATATATAAAGTATTTTTAGTTATTTAAAATGTCAAGTACAAAATCATATATGAATATAAAAATATCTTGAATATTATACATTAAATTTTATTTTGCCAACCACGAAATCTGTAGGTAGGGAAACAGTTTTGCTCAGAACTATTCAGTTTTCGTGATATTGTGAATTAAACTAAGTTCCCTTTCAGCCGGTACAAGTTATTCTGAAAAAGAGCTACAAGATCTCAGGTAAAATGTTCCCCGTAATAAAATATTGCACTTGGCAAAAAAATGGTTCTTTTCTACTCAAAATGCAACCGTTTATCAAGTTTACTTATAAAAGACTGAGAAGATTTTTTCATATATGTACAAATTGTGTATATAAATCTTACTAACAAAGAAAATTTGTTTGAATAGTCAAACATGGTTTTGATATATGTTTTTGATTTTCAGTGGGGTTTTTAGAAAACACAACATAATTGTTCTATCAGACGAAATTTACTCTCGGATTCGATATGACCAGAAGCACGTCTCTCTTGCAAAAGTAAGAGAAAATCTTCATTATATTACAGTAACATATGATTTCATTCCCTTAGCAAGGGAAAAGATGTACATGTAATTTGTTTCCTTAAGTTTAACAGTTTTCAAGTCAATACACTGCATTGCCAAAATACACATGCACTAAGTATAAGTCAGGCACGTAGCATCGTTTTTGAAAGTGGGGGGGGGGCCAACCTGAGAAATTTTTTTTTACTTACCTAAAAAAAAGTCAACAAGCAAAAGTTATTCTGAAAAAGAGCTACAAGACCTCAGGTAAAATGTTCCCCGTAATAAATTATTGCAATGGTTTTTTCTACTCAAAATGCAACCGTTTATCAAGTTTACTTATAAAAGACTGAGAAGATTTTTTCATATATGTACAAATTGTGTATATATATATATCTTACTAACAAAGAAATAATTTGTTTGAATAGTCAGACATGGTTCTGATATATGTTTTTGATTTTCAGTGGTGTATTTAGAAAACACAACATAATTGTTCTATCAGACGAAATTTACTCTCGGATTCGATATGACCAGAAGCACGTCTCTCTTGCAAAAGTAAGAGAAAATCGTCATAATACCGGTATTACAGTAACATATGATTTCATTCCCTTAGCAAGGGAAAAGATGTACATGTAATTTGTTTCCTTAAGTTTAACAGTTTTAAAGTCAATACACTGCATTGCCAAAATACACATGCACTAAGTATAAGTATAAAATCAAAATATATTTATTGTTCATATTCAACTCGTAATATCTTTTCTTAATATAAATTAAATTATATTTGTTAACTGTTTTTTTTAATTACACTGATTTTTTATCTTCAACTTGGGGGGTGGGGTTGAGAAAAATGCAGATTAACTAGCCCCCCCTTTTTTTTTTACAATTATCTCTAAAAGTAAAATGTAAGCTAAATATTTAATATGCACATATAATAATACTGCCAAAAGTATATTAGTAAAGATTCTTTTTGTTCACAAATCAATTTAGGCCCCTCCCCTAAATTTTGAGTCCTGGTCATACCCCTACTTACAGCATTGTATACTGGATTTATAAGTACCTTTTAGTGTATATGACTTATCTTTCAGTTTTACCCAGAAGGAACCATTATTAGTACTGGTTTATCCAAATGGGCGAGTGCTGGAGGATGGAGGGTACGTAAACCAGTTAATACAACAGTGTCCTAAAATTATTATTACATTTAAAGCAAGTGAGCTATTGAAATTGATGCTGCTCATTTATTGAGTTTTGTTTGTAGTTGGGCTACCACATGTACCCTAAACAACTGTCAAACCTAAGGAAAGCTGTGAGGAGTGCTGCTAGCCACACCTACACTTCAGCCCCCTCCCCAGTACAATACGCAGCCACAGAGGTATGTCACACCTACACTTCAGCCCCCTCCCCAGTACACAGAGCCACACGCCACACGCAGCCACAGAGGTAAGTCAAAACTTAGTAAGGCACACTGATACATCAGCCCCATTTCATTTGCCGGCTACAGAGGTACCCCCCCCTCCTTGTACAATCTCCAGTCACAACGGTAAGTCACTTCTATACATCAGCCACTTTGGCCAAAATAGGTCAGTTACACCAAGAGATCATCCTGCTCTTGAGTTCAGTATGTAGTCTTTGAGGTGAACACTGACTAAATAGGGATAATTTAAGACTGAAAGTTATAACTAGCGATATATAAGGTGTGTCTTTTCTTTAGATGTTTCAGAATCTGGACCTCTGTGATGACTACATCAAACACTGCTCTAGGATACTGGATGCTGTGGGCTCTTACTGCTACTGGTATGGTAATTAGTACTAATTACTGCTGAACTTCTTCATCAGTCTGAATACTGAAAAGATATTTAATTAAATATCTCAAAAGATGCTTTGAGATATTTTTTCCACTTTCATCTATAACAGGGAACTTACGTCAGTGGGAGTAAAGGCCGTAAAACCTACTGCGGGGTACTACATATTCCCTGACTTTGAGGTCATCAAGGAAAATCTCAAAAGAAGGGGGTATAAAACCTGTGAGGAGATGTGTGCCATCATGCTGGATGAATGTGGTGTAGCTGTAAGTACTGTTTACAGCAGTAAATGTGGTGTATCGTTTCACCATTCTACAGTGAGACCATCTTTAAACCATTTATCTATGATTACTCCTATTTGTAGGTAATGGCTGGCGGCCCTGCCTTCCTGAGACCAGTGGATGAGCTGACCACTCGTCTGTGTTATGTTCCGTTTGACGGAGGTATCGCGCTGACCTACAGTCGTGACTTAGGACTCGACAAAGAGTTACCAGGAAACTTTGTTAAAGACTACTGTACTCCAGTGTACAATGGTATCCAGGTAAACAACTGTAGATTCCTTATTTTTTGCGAGTACTTATTATCGCGAATAGGCTCTTCAACGTCAAATTGCGAGAATAATTATTCGCGAAGGGACGGTTGGTCAAGAGAGTTTACATTGATTTCAGCACCATAATAATAAAGGCGAGTAATTCTATTTTGCGTGTGGTGCTTCTCGCGAAATTACGCGAAAATTAATTCCACGCGATTATTTAGGAATTTACAGTAATCTTAAAATGTACAGACAGTTTAACTTCAGGCAGGTGTGTAATGTTAAATACATGTCCACAAAGAGTCAGAGATATAGTATTTTCTACACTTTAATTTAGGGTATTCACATATATTTCAGGCTCTGAAAAACTGGGTATTGGACCAGAAGAAATACTAAAGGCTACTCATGATGGAAAGACTACTAATTATTTCAATCCTAGGGGTCTATGATGTATTGTGAATGTTGAAGACACCTAGGGAGATGAAGATTCATGAATAACTCTTCGTATATCTTTTATGTAGAATGTACATAAACTTAGTTCATTTTAATGAAGCATTTAATTTCTTGTATTTTCCTTGTACTCTTATAAATGAAGATTGGATATATTTATAAAACATTAAAAATCATTAAACAGTTGAACGTTGGTATCTCAAACATTGATATCTCAAACATCAAGGATATGTCCAAGTGATTTAGAGGTCCCAACCACTTATACCTTTGAGTATTTTACCATCAAGATCTCAAATTATCAGTTATCTCAAATTTTCCCTCCATCCCATTGATTTCAACAGAACAAGATTTGACTGTATATGTTTGTCAATAAAAAGAGAAAAAAAAAGAACTTGAATGCTTTCAAGTTTATTTTCATCTTACATCCACTCTTCCTCTGCCACATACTGTACAAGGAAAATAATATAATGAATTAAATAAATAGGATACTGGTGTGAGCAGGAACAGCACTGACATTAAAGCACTAACCCTGTTCCCAGAGGTACAACAAAAATCAACATTAATAATAGTTATAGGAAATCGACTGTCATTTCTTTCATACCAAAAAAATATCACAAAAACTATAACCAGTTAATAAGAAACTTCAAATGTAATGACATCTGACAATACTACTGGAAACTACAATATGTAAGAAATTTGATTTTGCTGGAAATTACTACATGTACAATTTCAATCAATTTATGTCCTTTTGTTTCTTTTTTCACTTCATTTATGGTTCAATCATAGTTTTGGAGACAAGTATGAAAATCTAAACATACTAAACTTGTATGTTAAAGTCTCCTATATGTAACCCAAATGTAATAAGTTATAAATAGATTCATGACATAAGACTAGTAAGTGTAATATCCAAGATATTCTGAGACACATGTACATATATACCCAGAACCTAGCTGCTGCAATTGTTTTAACTTCTATATTATTGTTACTTGTACATATACATGTATATATATGCTGCAACAATCATTAATAATGTCAAACAAGGAGGAAAATAAGGTGAACTAGAACTGTCCAATAGGGACAAATACCCCCCGCTGGGTTTTTCAGAGAAGGTGCCAAATCAAAAATACTTTATGGATCTAGAGGTGTTCACAATTTACTTACAAAAATTTGCAGTGAAATATAATTGCTCATCATGTTTCTTAATGAATGAAACAAAGGTGCAACCAAATGAAACATCAATACTAATACATTGTAATTCCATTGTAACATTTTTTCTTAATTTTTTCATTTTATTTTTTTTTATTACTGCATTAAAAAAAAATATTGCAATTATGTGTTATGTCACTCTGCAAACTGATTGTTGAAAAAAAACCATTATACAAAATCAAATTAATCTTGATATATCAATTTGAAATGCATTTTGAAAATAAAGAGCTGGTCATCCAGTAATGAAGTGCTTTGACAGACAATAAATTACAATTAAGAGAATAAGAGAAGAGAGATCTTTAATTCTTGTGCCTTATTCCCTGGAGATAGATAACACACACGCTTGATAAGAGATATGCCTTAACAACTTCCAACACCAAACTCATTAATTTATCTTTAACTGGATGCATGTCCAGTCATTATTCCCAAGAGACAAATGAAATTACATTATCTTCTGTGCAATGTAAAAACTGTTTTTAACACTTGATGATGTTTCTTTTTTTAAGTTTTTATGAGTAGTTTTAAGCTGTAGTATTTTTGAACAGATATTCTAGATTCTATATCTCAAACCTTATACATGAGCCCAAAATGAACAAGTCAATTAAAATAAAAAATAAAACCTGTAAAATGCAAAAAAATTAACAAAAAGAGTTGAAAATTCCAGGTGCACACCTTCATATGGTGAATAATAAGTGTACAAATTTTCAGATTAATCCTTGCAATAGTTTCTGAGAAACGGTCCAGACAAAACCACAAAATAAAAATGAAAAAACACCTGTAAAATTCAAAATAATAATCCAATCAAGATGAAAATATCAGGTGCACAACTTCATATGGTGAATAATATGTGTACAAATTTTCAGACAGATCCTTCCAATAGTTTCTGAGTAATGGTCCGGACAAAATCTCGTCTACAGACAGACAGACAGACGGACAGACGGACATGGTGATTCCAATATACCCCCCCCTAAACTTCGTTTGCGGGGGGTATAAAAATATAGATGTATTCGTCTTATTAAATGCTGTGAGAGAGGAAAAAACCCATTTAATGCTGTGTGAGAGAGAGAGAGAAAAAAAAAACAAATACCTATTACATTTTTGGAGCAAAAGAATGCAGTAAATTTTTTTTTCTTATCTGTTTATCAATATGAAGAAAGTAAGAAATGAAATGCATAATTTAAATCAGCATAAAGGGTTGACCTGCCAATGAACACTTTTACACATTGATGTAAAATATTGATTATCACACTATATGGTGTATGGCTAGCAAGAAAATACAGTGTAACACATTTTTCCATCTTCAATTGTTTACATGAATGGTGAGATGAGATGTTCTGATGGCTGAGAAGGGATAAATAAAATAAAACTCATATTTTCATGCAGAAATGAAATACTTATTTATTGAATCTGCATTCCCAGCAAAGCCAGCTTTTAAATAAAATGAGATTCATAGCCCTGATGTAAACATTCACTAAATGGAAAATTCTTCACCATGCAAGTCAAATGAACTGAAAAAATAATCCCTTAATGAACTGATGAGAAATGTAAAGAAGATTTTAAATGAAAGAATGTCTAGTCATTTGTTTAGTCCAGACGAGCACCATCTATTGCCGTAGACAAACACAATTAATAGACAATACTGGGCAGGTTAAGAGGTGGCCAGTCGGTCTATAACTTTCCTATACATTTCCACGTTTTCCTGAAATGTTGTCTCTAAATACTGGTGTCTCTGCTCTTCAGTGATGGAGCTTAAGGTGGCTGTAAACTCATCTGGACGTAAGACGTTCTTCAGCTTATCAAAATCACGACCATTTTTCTGGAGTAAAAAAGTAAAAATCTACAGTAATCACGTCTCTCTTTCAAAATTACAAATACGAAATATGATGAGAAAAAGTTCTAGGAATGCTTAGTTATATGTAGTGGATATGATCTTAAATGATAAGAGGACCTTCCTGTAAATGATTACACCCCCTCCCTAGGATGTGCCTTTTATTAGTTAAGAGGACGTACCTGAAATGGTGCATTTAGCCTCCTTTTCATGTCGAGCCTGTATGCCTTATACTGTTCTTTGTTACTTGTGTCTGTAGCCTTCAACCTCAGAATCTCATACACTCTCCTGGTTTGTCTCTACAATTCACACGACATACTTAAAACATTCTGAATGAGAGGAGGCCGATTTTTACATATACACTCACCAAAACTCTACCTTTTCAAGCAAGAATAGAATTACTTACATGTACTTACAAAGCTCAATTTTTTAAATGTATTTTTTTTCATTAACAAATGATTTAGATTTGAAGTTAAACTGCAATTTTAAATGTTTAAGTACATATAATAATTTAGATTCTCATTTAATAATCAGAAATAGTAATGCACTGAAAAATGGGATAAAATCTGAACAAAACAAAAACCTTGTTGAGCTTGAATTTTTCTCTGGCTTCCCTCTGCATTTCCTCAGAGAAGCCTTTCAGGAGTTTTTCTGGTTGAAAAGACGCCAGACTTTGGCAGTTCTTAACATCCACAAAGTCTCGGACTCTCTGGAAATTTTCTGAGGGATCTTCAACTGTGTTATGAAAACAAATAAAGTGGTAAAATTATTACTGTTAAATGACATTGAAGATTTAAAACCTAGTTACCTTAGTCATTCAAAAACAAACATAGTCTAAACACATGACTTTAAAATGAGTTTTCCTATTGTTTATCTACCTATTCTTTTCTATCGAATATGAAAAGTAACTTCACGACATTTTGTAAAAATGTTGTACATTGTACGACTCTATTTCTGCTGTATCGTTACCTGTGATATCCAACACCTCCTTTTTCCTGTACATATCGTTATAGAAGGTCTGTAACACCTCAGCACATAAACCCATCCTCTGGAAGGGAGGCAGGATTAGCACTTGACTGAAATCATGTTATAAATACATGTACATTATACAGATGTATCATTCTATCAAAGCCATTGATATGATTGATAATAGCAAATTTCATAGGCATCTTGAGTTTCAAATCACACCCTATTTATTTAACAGCATATAAAAAGCCTTTTACAATTTTATTTTCAAAGAAAACAAAATTAATTAGCTTCATGTTTTTTATTGAATTATAATAGTGCAATGATTTACCTGACTCTTGGACGTAACTTCTCAGGGTAAGCATAGTAATTATATACAGTCATGTAACCTGCTATAGCATACATTGGATTTCCATTACACATGTATTTTTCAAACCTAAAAGTAGAACATTCTGCAAATGAAATATGCTTTAAGAAAACTAGAATATTTAAAAATATAATGTTCATTTGTGTGAAGAGGGCATTATTTTGAAACTAAGCTTCATCATAATAAATATAGTAACTAATGAGGTCAAGGTCACAGGGTCAGTCAAGGGCAATGATTACACTAAAGTTGAATCATTCACCAATGTGTATCAGTGTGTGAATTTTGGTTCATATGTCTAGAACAGACTCTGAGAAACTGAGCTACATGTAAATCATGAATGCGAAGTGTGATGGCTGCAGTGCAAAAAGAATGATGAAGGATATATTGACAAACAATGCATGGAAAGGGCATAAAAATGGGAACAAGTTTAATAGCCATACATTATGATGGCTGATTAGGGTTGGCAAAAACTTAACAAAGAGAGTCTGGAGACTGAGAACAATAATTAAACCTGAGGATAACATACAGTAAGAAGAATCTCCATCGCTCGTCGTCCACGTCAATAAAGGAAGCAGCGTCAATGAAGAACAAAATAAAGGTCTGAAGCCTCTCGTGGTACTCTCTGAAGCCTGAGGTCTCTATACCAGTCCTGTAGATCTCAAACTGTCTGTCCCTCCCATCTATAAAATCAAAAGTCTCTGATAAGACTGCAGCTTTACTAGTTTGTAGTCTCTGGTGAGACAGTAGCTCTACTGGTCTTACTTCAAAGAGTGAAAAAGGTAAATTGTACCTGAACTTTCACCACTTAAAAAAGAAATTTACTTTACAGAATTACTTGTAAATATCCTTCTATTACAATTGACTGAAATTGTACCAAACCTAAAGTAGTATCATTTTGACAAATTTTCACATGTATTTTACTGTTACTTTGTATCATTATTCTTTAAAATCTTAAAAGAAATAAGCTTTATATGTCATCTATACGTGGTCAAAGTTCTATTAAAATCTGACCAAAAATGACGGAGTATTATCATTTTGAAAGAATTTCATTTTTAGTAATCATGGCAACCTTTATCATGAAATTATTTTGTTCCCATAACTTGATTTTATTGCTGCTTATTTAATCAATCTTAGATTTTTTTGTATAAAGCAAGAATAACTTCATTACCTTTCTGTACAGTGAAAGAGTGCATAAGTTTTCCAAATGGTTTGAAGTCAGCATCCTTTGGTATTGAGTTGAGGAATGCATCTCTACTAGTTAAGAATCCAGGGGGCAACACTTCTCGTAACTGGCCAATGACATCATCAGCCTAAATATAACCAAAATGGATACTCGATATAATTTCTGCCAAATTCACACATACATAATAGTCACTACTATCACAGACTCCTAGCCTCTTCCAGTAGAAATTCAAGATACCAATACATTTTTACATACTTTAAAAAATTTCTACATATATCTGTTTAGGATACAATTAATTCCTACCAAAAAAAGTTGAAAAGAAAAGTTCCATTTGAATTTGTTTCACATTTCTTAAAACAGAGTTATGCATCTGTATGCATCAAGATGTTTTAAACAAGTCTCCCCTGCAGAATTTGGGTTGGTGAAATTTACGAATTCTGATCCAATCTGCTCACTGTACTCTTGTCAATGATGACTTGAAAATCTTTGTCCTACTCATTTTGTTCTTTTGGATATTCTCTTCACTGATTTCCATAAAAAATACAAATCTAATTCCCTTCAACTCCAAATGTGCAAATTTGAATTTAAAATCTTTTGTATGTTTAGATAAGAGACAAAAGTAGACAAATTGAGATCAGGTTGGATAATTCTAATTCTGAATTAAATTGGAGATTAATACCTTTAGTCCTTCATGTAATTCTGGTGAAACTTTGGTGATGTATTGTAGATTTATGAATGTTGTTAGTTTAGCAGCAGTATAGTACATCTCTACTACCAAATCCTTGTATCCAAAAATACTCTCACTGTTAAAAATATGTACAGAATACATACAGTGCATTTACATGTACATCGAAAGTCCATGCTAAGCCATGTACTAGAAATGCAATGCAGTGTATAATCTAGCCAAAATGGTGACTTTCTATGAAGAATCAATCATAATTTGAAACACCACAAATAATGATTCAAGACATAGGAAGATCGAAACAAACACATAGTGATCTCTAAAATATTTATTGGAAACTCATCCTAAAAATTCTGCTTCATACAAGTAACATTTAAAATCAATTAATTCAAAATGGTCCTAGCAAGTAAAAGGTAAAGAATTGCCTACTTCTCTCCAAAGATCTGATGTGTCATCTCTGGTAGGAATGTTGATGTATCGTCTTCTAGGTCTTCTTCCTTTCTAACTACAAACACAAAGAGGAAAATTCAATTTTCTCAATGTTTTTTTTCTTGCTTGAAATTTATCTGCCATGTTTACATTTGGAACTCCCTGGATTATTTGCACAGTAGTAAATGCACTGAGTTTGAGTTATCGCTCATGTTCAAAGTCAATTTATAGAATTCTTTCGTTAAACTGGGTCCGTAGGACAATATCATTTTAAGGATAGAACGTTCCATCTTCCTGTATACTTACCAAGTTTGAATTGGATGGCTTCATTTGCTGAACATTTGTAGACATCAAATTTATTCTTTAATAAACCTAAAATAAAAAGATGGAGATATCTGTTTTGAACATGTCTAAATTTTATTTCTTTCACTTTAATTTACTATTTCTCATATCAGTGACTATGAGTGATATGGCGTTTGTGTACTGGCAGGTGCTAAAACAAAGCTTTGAAACAGTTATTTTATCATGTAAAATGACAGTAGTTAATTTATCCCTCTGCTTTAGGTCTAAATATTGATAAAATAGAGGAATTTCGAACTAACTGAAATTAACAAGTACCTTTTTCAACAGAGTTATGAATATAATAACATCTTTCATATGCTACAGAATAATTGACATGCTTATTTCTCGATTTTAATAACAGAGTTTTTTATTATTTTCATCGCAGGCCGCAGTTTATGTCAAAAAATGAATGGGATTCCGATATTGACTTACCCGCCATTTTTCTGTGTTCCGAAAGTATTGCTTTTCGAAACTCCTCTAAGATTTAGGATCGTTGTCATTAAATTGACCTTGACACGTCTGCTGCGATCACGGAATTCGAAAAGAGGATAACCAATCACAAGAATCGGAGGGCATGATCTTTTCTGTTAGCGAGACATGGCGGCTAATGGCAAAGACGTGAGTGGTCGCGAGTTTCATGTTTTGCAGGAATATATGTGCAAATTATTAAATCTACCCGTGAGAGTAAAACGTCAAAGATATCAAATGTAGTTTGATCTGAAATATAAATATTAAATTATCAAACAACACTACGTTCACTGTAATTTTAATTTATTTTCAGCATCCCTTCGAAATTGTTTCCAAAGTTTGGCCCATCAAAACTGCAAAATGTGAACACAGAAAGGTGAGGTGGAAAGAATTCTTTTAAATTAAAATTCTATATTTTTCTCTTCGGTATATTATTTCCTTCTAGTATGCATGTAATATTCATATGATGTGTTGAACTTGAAGGGCATGACTTGTTACCTTGAAAGAGTTATTTCCCGTTGGTAAACAAAACTTTTCTCAGTTTTTTCAACAGTTTTTAAAACTAAAAATGAAGAGAACTAATTTAATTTTTACATTGAATTCTAGGTGGACGTTTTTAATCGAGCAGATCACGAGCAACTGAAGGAAATATTTTTAAAAGTAAGGAATTTAACTTAAAAAGATCTAACGTTACAGTCTATTGTTAAATATTGTTGTCTAGTGTATTCATTTTTTTCCATGTTGGTAGTGTAACATTAGCAAATTTTAAAAGAGATTTTATCTTCGAACAGTATTGCAGGGAGTTTCAAATGTCAAGGTAGTTTGTAAATTTGAAGTGAAAAAAAATCCATAGAGAAACTGTTGATTAATTTATCATGTTTATAAATGCACTTGTAATTGAAGATTCAGGGGATCGAGTTTTTAGGTCTGTTTATTTTTGCAAAAACTTTTGATCACCATCACTGAAAACAACAGAGTCATACCTACACAAAATTTACATTTTGTTGATGGTTATTTTTGGACAAACAGTGACTACAATATTAACACATTCTTTATATTTGGCAGTATGCCAGTGTTGTTGAGGATGGAGAACATTATATGACCTATAGAGATCTTATTCAGAAGTACCTAAACTTTCTTGGTGAGGATTGCGATGAGTTCACCCTCAAATTATTTGCTTCCAGTGTAGACACTTCTAGAGATGGGTAGGTATTGACAATGGTACATCTATAGATGATAAAAAAGTTTGATGCATAAAATTCATTACATTCATCAATAACAGTATGAAAAAGTGGTTCTTGCTATTAATATAGACTCAATTAAACCTTATGATCAATTTTAAAGGATTGAATTTTTAACCACATATTCAAAATGAATAAAATCAGATTCTTGTTGCTCCTATTTGTTAAAAAATGTGCAAAGAGGATCTGATTTTAATCACATTGACCACTTGTTAAATTGCTGCATTTTGATAGCTAGACACTTAACAACAGTGCACAATTTATGTATAAATTTCTTGATAGAATATTTTGGACCTATTTTGCAGGAAGATTTCGTTTACAGAATTCCAGGCTTTTGAGGCTGTTCTGTGCCTGCCTGATGCCATGTATGCTCTGGCCTTCCAGGTGTTCGACAGAAACGGAAATGGGTATCTCTCCTGCGGTAAGTTTTCTGCTTGGTAATGATGTAACAGTGATTATAAGATCAAGGTGGCATTAGCTTAAGATATTTGCATCAGAAATGCAAAGAAATTATAATATTGCTACATGTTTTATTGAAATTATGATAAAAGTAGTGTGGCATATATATTTTCAAAAATGATAGATATGATATGTTTTTGGGTCATATATTGTGTTTTAGCAATTATTTGTTAGTTTAGCCCTCTTCTGCAAATGTTGTATAACAATGTATTTTGTTTTGTAGATGAATTTGAAGATATCATAAAGCACACAACTCTGAACAGGGAAATACCATTTAACTTCAATAGCGAGTTTATAAAACTTCACTTTGGGAAAGACAAGCAAAGAAAAATTACCTATCCAGAGTTTACACAGTTAATTCATGTAAGTAAATTATCTGCTTTTAATTCCTATGATAGGGATAATTGTAATATATCGTCTAGATGACAAGCTTCTATGAAATATCTCTTTATTTATAAGGATTTTCACGAGGAACATGCTTTACAAGCTTTTCGGAGGCGAGATAAAGGAGACACTGGTTACATCAATGCCAAGGACTTTGAGGAAATCATGTGTAAATTAAAAAGTTACCTCTTGACCCCATTTGTCAAAGAAAACCTGGTCACAGTAAGTAATCCCCCCCCCCAGTAGTAGACTATATTTCATCAGCATCCTGATTGCTCTACTTCACTTTAACAGTTATTTTTGCAACATATAACTTTAGAGAACATACAAAGTTTTTAATTTTGTAAGGATTTTAAATTTTTTTCTAGCAACAAGGTCTTCTTAAGTGACTCTTGGTTAATACTGTACAATAAGTACCTTATAAGAAGAATTTTATGTGCACATTCTGAAGCTTGATTTATTATTATCATAAGAAAAATAGCCTACATCATGTTAAGTCTACATTTATAAGATAGGTTATTATTATCATAAGAAAAATAGCTAACATCATGTTAAGTCTACATTTATAAGATAGGTTATTATTTTGTAGGTGGCGATGGGAGGCGGGCACAGACAGATCAGCTACTCCTACTTCACTGCTTTCGTGTCCTTATTAAACAACCTAGAGCTGGTCCAGAAGGTTTACCTGGCCTGTACACGACGTGACAAAACTATGGAGGTTACCAGAGGTAGGATAGGGCCGTGTGTAGGATGATTATGCATGAACATTCAAGATAAAACTCTGCATAGTAGTAGCATCAAGCCAGTGTTTCTATGCATAAAAAGAGACTGTGAATAAAGGGAGTGAACATGAAGTTATTTCCACATGCATGTACATTTAATGGAATATATAATGTTTTTTTTTCTGAATTTAGATATGTGCATGTAAGATACATGTATATACATGTAGATTGGTGCACAGTCTATGTAAACAGAAAATAATAAAGCACTAGATTTGAATCATGTCTATTTTTAATCAGAGGAGATGTTGTACCAAGCCCAGGAATTCGCTCAAATTACGCCACTCGAGATTGACATCTTGTTCCAGCTGGTGGGACTGAAGCATCAGACAGGGTAAACATGGGACAGTCATTTGTTATAATACAGAGTCAAATCAAGACACAACATGCACTTATTTTTCACATTCAGCTGAAATACTGCATTAAATTCTATAAAGCCAAAAAAATTAATAAATGCAAGACAAGAAGCAGTTATCAAGAAGTGCCAAAAATATATAAATAATAATTTTAAAATATCTAATTAAAAAAAACCCAGTAAATTTAAGATCATTGATAAATTGTGCTATTCATTATGAAGATGATTTATTGAACATTTGTGCCTACAGGAGGGTTACTTTTGAAGACATCACAGACCTGTCCCCAGCAGAAGGAAGGGAGACACCATATTCTATTCAAATGAGGATAGCACAGGTAAATTCTGATGATTCAATAATGTGTCTTATTGTTAAGAAATATATATAAAGAAAAGAAACATACTTGACATGGTAACTGTGTTGAGCAAATAATGTATTTTGTTGCAATTTATAAAATCTGTCAGAGATGCTATGGTTCAATGTCTTAGGATGTCAAATTCTCCTTCTGTTTCTTCATTGTTCTTCAGTGGAGTAGTATGACTTAAGAGTTATGAAAGAAAAGAGAGAGAGAAATCACAATAGTCGCTTTCTAAAGAAAGTTTGGGTGTATTGTTATTCTTTTTCATTTTTAAAAAATTATTCACAGATCTAGAAGTGAATAGGATAAGACAGCAGGCTCAGCTGTTTTAGCCCTCTCTCTATGTATTGATATCCTTGTGTCTGTATAACTGTCACATATTGTCACTGCTCCGTTCTCCGTTCCTTTTAGCATATGATTGGCCTAGTGATATAGCCAGGAATAAGGTTTTGGTGTGTGTTCTCCAAAGGGTGTGAGTCTTAGGCACAATTTTTCTTAAAATGAGGAAGTGTTTTCTTCAGTTTGGGGAGAAATGATTTAATAATTTTATGGAGTAATTTTCCTCAGATAGTATAATGTATATTTTAATGATGGTTTTGGATATGCATGAATGTGACTTCTTTTCTAAGTAAGTAAATAAGTTAAGTGCTTTTCTTGTAGTAGACCTTTGAATATCATTAATACATGTACTTTAAAAGAACATGTTTTAATTTTAAACTGTATGTAATTATTTTTGTGGGGCATAAATAGGAAAACTTGAAGGTATGGTATTCACACTTTTATAATCAAAGCTTTTCTCAGCTTGCTTTTTTATGTCCTTTAAACTGGAAAGAATTTATCTTTAAAAAAAATCTTGTCCAATTTTTGAAGCCTCCACTGTCAACTACATTTTCAACCAATTCTGACTGGCATCATTGATGAAAATACATAACTTGTGTCTACTGCTAACAGAAACGAAACAGTTTCCCAACATCTGACTTGTGTACAAGATCCTTTCTCTATAAACAATTGACTGAAGTATGCACCGGATAACATTAAATGTGGGAAGTGCATGGTTGTTGTTCCTTTGAGTTTAATATTTATTCTACCCCTGGTTATTTCTAAAAAGAAATTTAGATAGTCCACACACTAAAATATGTTTAAAAAGCACAGAGGAAAATATATAAGCACACTTTAAGGTCAGATTAGAAAGACTTAATTGCACTATTCTGTATGGACAATGTACATGTAAATGTATATATTAGAGTTGTATAAATCTGGTATTGTTAACAGGTTAAATGGGCACATCTCTACTGTAGAAAAACTAATTTAGTCCACACTCTAAAATATATTTAAAAAAAAATAGAAGCACACTGGAAAAATAGATACACTTTAAGGTCATATTGGAAAGACTTGATCAGTGCATTTCTATACTGTAGACAAACTCATTACAAACATACCAACTGGTTCAAACATACATTATTGTATATACATGTACATGTATATAGACTTAGTTTATGTACTAGTATTAAATACATCGCATGATATCATCACACATGCAAATTGTATAATAGATAAAAGTTTGATTTAGTTTATAATATTTTTATTTACAATTTTGATTTACTTTGGCATGTGATTCTCACTAAAGCTATTACGTACTGCAAGCTCCTAATTATTTTTACTGCTGTGTTGTTTAAAGTCAAACAGGTGTAGTTTTGAAGTAATTCAACTTAAATGAGAAAATGATTCAAATCTAACACCTTCATGTATTTAAGAGTCAAAATCAGCAAGCATCGAGCATTGAATGGAAAGTCAAAATTTTATTTTTTCAAAAGCTTTTGGTATATGAAAGATTTTGTCTTACCCAATGCTAAAACACAATTAAAATTTTTTTCGAACGTATGAAGGGACTGGTATCCAAGGAAATTAATTTCCTTAGCAACGGGTTCATAAATCCTTATGAAAATCAATGATTTTTAGACATTTTTCTACGAATATTTTTTCTGAACGTGATAAGATAAGGTATTTTGGTTACTTTATTTGTTAAAAGATGGAATTACTCTATTCTCCAAAAATAGGAAAAACAAAATTTCTGTAGTGATATTGTTGCCATGACAACGGGAAAAGAACATGGCGTCAATGCTTATTAATTTTGAAAAAAGTTACATATGTTTATCACTTTATTCACAAAATCTACAACCACTGCTGGAAAAATGAATGGTATGATCTTGTTAGGGGTTATCTATATGTCATATCTATACAATAAAATTTGCAGGCAACTTTAGCAGAAAAAAGTTACAAATGGTTAAAATGTGTGAAAATCTGGCATTTATAAGCTTTTTTGAAGGGGTGGGGGTAATTTGAATACATGTTCAGTGTCCATTATATTGGCCATATTGGTTCTGATCAAAGCATACTCATAACTTTACTATTGTTAATAAATAAATGCACATTCAATTTCAAAAGGAATTTTATATTCCTCACAAACGAAACTTGGAAAAAGGGGGAGGGGGTAGGAATCACCTTGTTCACCGATCCATATGTATGTAAAATTTTGACTTGTCCATACATTTCAATGAAGTGCCACTGAAAGTTCATACTTGATATTAAGATTGCTTGCGATCTAGAGATGTGTCAAAAACTTGACTCAAGGTCATTTGAACAAGTTCAAGGTCATTGGTAGAAGAAAAGTGCAACCTTTGCCCATTCTGTAACATTCTAATGAAAAGACTTGGTTTCATCTTGGGAATTATTTTTAAGCTGTAGGTTTGTCATTACCTTGACCAAAATTCATTTGAACATGTTTGCCCTTGACTCAAGGACATAGCTTTTTCAAGGTCACTGCAGTAAAAGTGTACTATATGAGTTTGGCACATTTACATATTTAACTTCGAATGAAGGGAAATTGGAAGTTTGTGCTCAACACATCGGTTTTACTACCTATGACTTGAGTATTTGTCATAGTCATTTTTGGTAAGTATATCTGCACTAGTAAAATTTTAAAAGGTTTCAAATTAGTATTTAGACCTTTTTTGTAATAAAAAACATTTAATGCAATAGCAGGAGGGTTGGTATCATTTTTATTAGCTTGCTCACAATAATTCTTGTTTATGAAAGAGAGTCAATATGACAGCTCACATAATTATAAAGTAAAACATGTCAATCAGGCATGTAGCATCAGGTTTGGGTTGGGTAGGGGGGATGACATCCCCCACCCAACTTTTTTCTCAACGTACCCTAATGTTTAACCACACCCCCCTCCCCAGTTTGTCCGTTTGTCCTTCCGTCTAGCTGTCTTTCTGTCTGTCTGGAACGCTTTCGTTTGCACACGATATCTCGAGAACCCTCTGAGCTTTTGCAATGAAATTTAGCATAGCAACAGTTACTCCCTATGGACTAAAGAAGAACCCTATTGATTTTGTGGTCAAAAAGTCAAAGGTCAAGGTCATAAATAAACAAATTCTGTCTTTTATAACACTTTCCTTTCCACACAGTATCTCTAGAACCATTTGAGCTATTGCAATGAAATTTTACAGAACAACTCCCGTGGCATTATGAAGACCCCTATTGATTTTGAGGTCAAAAGGTCAAAGTTAAAGGTCGTAAATTTATACATTCTCTCTGAGTGTAACACTATCATTTCCGGGCGATATTTCAAGAAGATTTTGAGCTTATGCAATGTATTTTATACCAAAACTTCCTAGGACCTCTCTCAAAGTGTCCCGCCCCGTTTGTTTTATTAGTATTTATAGTATTAAATGTCGCTATTTTTAGCACAGGGGCATGAGGAGAGTTATTGCGTATAAAACAGGTTCTCGGCAGAATTTATATTCCTATCACATCTACCAGAACTGTTTAATAAAGGTTGAATTAGACACCATGTTTTGTGTAAATTTTTGACGATATCAGACGTGAATATATACATGTATGTGACTTCATATTTGCATATAATTGTCGAAATTTTACAGCAGTTCCGTGGCGCAGTGGTATGTCTCCCGCTTCACATGCGAAATTCTTTTTTTTTACTAAATGATAGTATTCAGCATGTGAAATGTACAAACTCATAAAATCATCATTACGTTGTGATAAATAATCCACATAAAAAGAATCTTCTTTACACATAATCAAATCATTATATCAATATTGACATATTTTATTTGCTTCAGTATACATGTATACATTTAAGAATTCTACAAATTCAATTAGGGGGATCCGACCCCCCCACCCCCACCCCGCCCCGAACTGCGCATGGTTTACTTTTTCCCTAAGCGGGGGACACAAATTCTCTGAATTAGCTTGTTAGATTTACATCAATAAAAAAATGCTAACAGACAAAGAATGTTACTTTTGGATTGTCAAACATTTTTATTTGATCCACTTTCATGAATACACTGTACAATTTATGGATCTATTTTCTGGATCCCTGAGTCTCCGGTAACGCTTTCCACTCACTTCCAGCATCAATGGTCTGTACTGTAATGATGTATTCTCATAATGATAATCTGAAAAAGTGATAAAATTAAAATGTAATTATATTATACAGCTTTGCCTTCAGATACTTACTAAGAACCATTTCTAGTTGAGCTTGAGCAATGATGACGAATGCAAAGCATGTTTATTGGAATCAATTAAATTCCAAGAGATCTCAATGGTTTAGTTTATCATTTTATTTTAAAAAGTTAACGTTTTTACTAAATGTATTATTTACACGTTTTTCCTGTCTAATTCTATATCAGCTCATCCAATTCTGTTTCTGCTTCTTTCCGAGTTTGGCTTCAAAGTGGCGAATTTCATTCTAAAAACAGAAGTATACAACACAAAGTTGAGACGGTATTGATTTTAGATATTCTTTAAATTCATAAACTTGTAATAAAAAGGTCAATTGGTTATAGGTTTTGTCAAAACTCTAAATTGTGGTTTTCATTTCTTTCCAATAACACCCCCCCCCCCTCCCCCAAAAAAAAATAGAGTATAGAAATTCTTTTCAAAAATTTATGTGCTGTAATTCTAATGATGCTTATTATTTGAACCTAGTTGACTTAAATTAGTTTAGTGGTACCGGTGAGAATGTTAGCTGAATATGAATTTTCTTTCATAAGTAAACACTGGATGACATCAGCAAAAACCTTGACTTGGTTACACACATGCTGTGAATACAACAAATCAAAATTAAACTAAATTCAAATTAAACTTTATAATTTGGGATACAGTTATGTAACTGATCATGACCAACCTTTTCACGTTCGGCCCGCAGAAACAATCTAAGTTGGGGAATTTAATTTCATTTTATCATATTATAGTTTAATATCGGCAATATTATCGGGGAGGGGGAAGGGGCATATCCCCTTCTCTTGGTTCCTCAAGCCATGCATAATCTTTTCTTTTTAGTTATAAAATACTAAAGTAATGCTAACATATATAATCAATCAGAATTAAATTGAAATGTGCAAAAAAAAAACCACTTGCCAAATGTTACATATTTTCCTGCATGGTTAATTTTTGTTATACATTCTTCAGAAACTGTTGTAATGGTAAATTGTAAAAAAAAATTCAGTCACTAACCGTAATTAAGACTCATGAAAACGCCAAAACTGAGGCTCAGACTGCTCCAAGTTTGTAATTTTCTTCTAGTCTTCTGTACACTGTTATTGAAAACAAGGTAAGCAAACTACCGTTTATTCCTCCTATGTTAGAGAGCTATACCAAAGGGAGGTAATTTGAAGCAAAAAAGACAGAAAATTATGGATTTAAATCAGTTATCATATATAAATGCTTTAGTTGCCTGCAGATTTTTTTCTTGATTCTTCTAGGACAAATACTGTTTAATATATATTTTATGTTGATAAGCTTTAATGTGGTTGTAGATTTCTTATAGAGTACTGCAAATTTGCTGTTTTTTAAATCAAAATAAACCTCCAAAAACTAGTTTTATTTATCAAAAGGTGAAGAGAATTTCAATAATCAACAGTTGTTAAAATAGAGTATTTTTAGATAAATAGAATAATAATTTAAAAAGCTTTTATTAATGACTAGTAATAAAAAAATATTTGTTTAACCATAAATTCGAGTGTCATGATAAAGTACAAAACACGCTATTTGAAAGGCGCGTGGTTTCCATAGCAACAATGCGAAAAATTATTTTTGGCTTGCTTTTTTCTATTATACCCTTTGTTCTGAAAATTTATATATGAGTTTTAACCAAATCTGTTTCTATGCCACTTTCCACATTTTTTAACTAAATGCTCGATGCTTGCTGATTTTGACTCTTAATTAAACTAAAAATGGGTCAGTTTCCTCATGTATCTTACTGTATTGACATTCTGTTGAAGATCTTGGAAATAAACTGTACTTAGTATATTGTGATGGATGCAACAGCTTTAGCTTTCCAAATCTCTTTTTATTCATTAAACATAGTTTACATGGTCTGGCCTAGGTATGCCTTTGCCAATAGGTATTAAATTAAATGTAGAAGAAAGAAATTGCTTTTGTTACATACAGTAGTAATGTATTACTCAAAAGAATATGCATATTAAGTATTAAAGTGTATCTAAACTAGTTGTTCATGTACCTGTGCACATCACGTTTTTAATTGTATCTATATCCAAAATATCTATTGCAGCAATTATATTGCTTACTGTAAATGTATACTATTTTGTGTGTACATTATTAGGCAGGGATTGATATTTGAATAGGTTAGCGTAGATTTGATTTAACATATTTCTTCATATTCCTACGTGTATATTCACAAGACATTTTAGCATTGTACTTGATTTAGTGGTTGCTGTGTTCCGCCAAAGCTGGTAAAAAGAATACCCTGGTACACAGCCAAAGACATATCTTGGTTTCAACATTTTTGACCTCATTACCTTTGATTTTTACCTGCATTTGAAAGACTTAGACCATGGTCATGAGCTATCCTACTGTCTACTGGGACATCAGTAATTCACAAATTATACATTTTGTTTATAGACATGTGTTTCATGTACTAGTGATTTATTATGTAGAAAAAGGTACACTTATCTGAAAGGGGACTTTAAAAATATCTAAATGAATACTTGTAAACATATATATCCTTGGCTTTTGAAGATTTCATCTAGACAGTCAGCATTTTGAGCTGTTAAACAGGCTGATAGTAGAACCATATATACTTGCCTATAAGCTGGTTTGCTTATGACAGTGTTTCTAGTACATGTACCAAATAACATGGTGATAAATTTATTTCTGATAATAGAACCATATATACTTGCCTATACATGTAGGTTGAATCACTTATAAGTTGGTTGTATATGTATTTTTTCTAGATTATTTTGGAGGAATTTGCCAAAGATCTGCTTATCAGTTGGTAGAGTTTTTTGCTAAAATCTGTTACCAATGTTAGTTTAATGATTTATCGTATATATCCATGTTTCAAAGAATGCTTTGAATATTACATGTACATCTATATACATGTATAATCATTTATGTTAACACCATGCTGTGTTTTTCCATTACTTTAAAGTTCTTGAATTGAAAGAATTTATTCACTTACTATACTCTGCTAACTCAGCTAAGCATATCACCTGTGCAGATCTCTTGAGCAGTGGCTCCTCTGTCAATGAGACATGCAATATCATACACAATATTACACTACTTCATCTTCTTTATCATACTTTAGATAATAAGTGGCACAGATATAACACATGTATAAACAATGTCTTAATCAGTTTGTTAGTACGAGAAGTAACATTCCAACTAGAAAAAAAATGACATAAACATGCTAAATGCGGGTTATTTTTTTCTGCAACAGCTGCTACATTAATTCCCATACTATCAAGCAAAGAAAGCATTTTTATTATTTTAATTACAAAAATTTAAACAAATATTTAAACATTTAAAGCAGTAAAGCACTTGAATTTCATGCATATAGTAACCTTATGGTAATCCTTTTCCTGCATTCAACAAAGTTCAGACTTTCATGATATGATTATTAGAGAGTCATTTTAAATTTTGCTAAAAAAATTAATGATTTTTCTAGAACTCACTTATAAGTCGATCATAGAGTTTTAAAGATCAGAAAAATAATGACTTATAGGCAGGTTTAAACTAAAACTGAGTTCACCCGAGTATGCCAACCTGTTGAAGTAGTGAATATACCAATTGTATGTATGTTTTCCACCAATAAAAAGGTTGTTGATATACCAATACAATACATTGTACTTTACTTACCTGTATAATGGTTTCTCAAATTAGTTTACATATTAGGGATAACACTGTTTTGTTCAACATAAAATGTTACATGCTTTCAGAAATACTGCATTTTGTAATGAAAGTTGGACAACAGATTAAACACCATTTGAAACTAGTAGCTTGGATGAAAATATATTTTTAATTTGAGATTTACATGTAACTTCTAAACTATACAAGATACAAGATATTTTATTTACCAATCAAGGGCCCCGAGGGGCATTTCAACATACATAAATGTACAATTTAAACATTCTTTTTATATATATATATATATATATATGTTTTATCCTTTATGATGCGGTAAACTTGGACAATATTTGGGTATACAGGGTTTTATAGCAGTTCAGTGAATTGCTTTATACAGTGTATGTCAGTCATTTATCAATAACTTTTGTCCACTGCAGGAGAAGTTGGCTTTGGAGCAAGGAACAGAGAGAACCATTTTTCTGGAAGTCCTAGAGAGTGTCTACAGATTTACCTTGGGTTCTATTGCTGGAGGTGAACTATCTTAACTTTTATCTTAAATTATAGAGCATGTGTTGCACAGTATATTTCTTTATGTGTGAATTCATTGACAAGTGCCTTGTACTTCTATCGATTCAATAAATTTGACTAGCATCTCTTATTCAGAGGAAGTATATGTACATGTACTCTTTGAATATTTTATATGATTTCAATGTGATATTCTTTTACTTCAAAAGGTAAATCTTGATGTTGTGTACTGCTTTATATCCACTGCATTCTGTAAGTCTGTAACATTAAACTTTCAGCTACTGGAGCGACAGCCGTGTACCCAATAGATTTGGTGAAGACTAGGATGCAGAACCAGAGAACAGGTCCAATGGTAGGGGAATTAATGTACAAAAACAGCTGGGATTGCTTCAAAAAGGTGATCCGCCATGAAGGAGTGCTGGGGTTGTACAGAGGTCTGGGACCACAGCTCGTAGGAGTGTGTCCAGAGAAGGCCATCAAACTTACGGTAAATATCTGATATACAATGATATGGGTGAAGGTTGAATGGTGTAGAGGTTTTACTGCAAGATGTGAATTGAATTTTGTTTTAAAAAGCCAAGCAGAATACAAGAGCTCTAAATAAGATACACCTAAAAAGAAAACATGTTTGTAAAAAAAAAAAATTATGGTTTGAATTAAAATAATGTCTTAATTTTCCCTCTGAAGAAGTTGAAATTGATTGTGTTTGCTATAGACTGAAAATCCTAGATAAACACAATGTAGATATTCCAGAGATCAATGTTTTTCACTTTTATTACAGATGAATGACTTGATGAGAGATAAGCTGACACGTAAAGATGGTTCTATCCCTCTCTGGGCAGAAATGATTGCAGGAGGCACAGTAAGTTCATCAGGGATAAGTTATATGTATATTTCTAATTATGTAAAATATTGTCTGATCATTTACTGGTAAATCCCATAACAAATATGTTTGGCTTATGTACATAAAGAAATGAAATCCTGTTTATTTGACAATTAAAAGAGAATGGGCTGAAAAAGTATTCATTAAATTTAGTTTTCAGTGTATACTTGAGAAACAAGGTATGAGACTTTTGGGGAATATAAAGGTTGGTCAGCTGATCAAAACCCAGAAACCTCACAATTTTAATAGTTTTTATAATTGATTGAATACATTACTTTATCAACAGGCGGGGGCCTCTCAAGTCATGTTTACAAATCCTTTGGAGATTGTCAAGATTCGGCTACAGGTGGCAGGAGAGGTTCATGGGAAGGCCAAAGTCAGCGCATTTACCGTAATCAAGGAGCTAGGCTTCATGGGATTGTACAAGGTATCCAAGCACTGGCTCAATTTCTCCTCAAAACTTGGTAGTCATAGAAAGTTCTGGACTTGTGAACTTGCATCCATTTCATATCTTTTTTGGTCAACAAGAATTTGCAAGTAACTTTTGACATAAAATACTTTAAGATTGAATATTTATAACCAATCAGACACAACTGGAATACATCTGATGCTGGACCTTTTTGGTCAGAAGTATCCAAAAAGCTAAATAAAGGCAAAAGTTTAGGAAGCTTAGGCTATCGAAATTTACTTCTCTGGTTCTCAGGCCAATTTTCTCCAAAACAGATGCGGGAGGGTGGCATTTTGATAATGATTTTATTGGCAATAAAGTAGATGAGGGAGGTATTTTTTTAATTTGAATTTTCAAATTTTCTTTAAAATAAAAATAATTTTTTTTATTCACAGATATACTTTCCATTTCTGTTCAAAGGGTTTGCTTTTATATCCTTTGCTTATCAGCATGTGAACATCGTATGCAATGTCTTCGAAAGTATTCTTAAACGCAGTAGTTAAAATCTTTTTGCAAATGGCTACTGGAAGTGATATTTGAAATTTTGAATACTAAACTATGAAAAAATAAGGACTGATCTTTTTTTCAGGATTGATCTCTGCAATACCAACTTTTTATTTGATCAAAAATACAATAAAATTAGCAATGCAGCTAGCTCAAAAGGGATGTGCGTAGGCCTGAGAACCAGAATTTCAATTTTAAGTAGCCTTATCTAGAAAACAAGCAGTACTCATAAACAAATAGAGTTAAATCTTAAAATGGGTAATCTACAATCTACAAATAGGAGAAACAATTTAGCATGAATTGAGAAAGATATTTTAAGATTTAAATACATAAAATACTCAACTATTTGTTTGTTGTGCTGTAGGGGTCCAGGGCCTGTTTCTTGAGAGACATACCTTTTTCAGCCATTTATTTCCCAGCTTATGCAAACACCAAGAAAGCATTGGCTGATGAGAATGGCTACAATTCCTGGGGAACACTGCTTCTGTCTGCCACAATAGCAGGTATTGCAACAACAATGTTTCAAAACCGATAACTAATAGGCATTAATAATGAAATGTGTATTTTAAAAGTAAAGTTTCAAGGTATTTGATTTAATGAATTCATTTTACTTTCAAGGTATTTGATTTAATGAATTCACTTTACTACAAGATATCGTTGATTGTAAATATTGACTTTATTTTTACTGCATTATAGAGGACACATTTACATATACACTTTGTCAAATAAACAACAGCTGATACTTTTATAATCTGTATGTAGGTATGCCTGCTGCTGCTATTCCTACACCAGCAGATGTGATCAAAACCAGATTGCAGGTGCAGGCAAGAACAGGGCAGACAGCGTATAACGGAGTTATAGACTGTATACGCAAAATCTACAAAGAGGAGGGAGGCTGGGCCTTCTGGAAGGGAACACCTGGTAAGGAATCTGTGACAAAGCTGTCTCACGAGGTCTAGTAGGGATTAAACAGGAGATACTTTTTAAGAAATCTGTCTAAGGTCTAGTAGGGATTAATTATACAGGGGACACCTGGTGAGAATTCTTGTGTAGCTTTTAGACAAGGTCTAGTAGGGTTATACATTATTAAGGCTGGTTGTATTAAATATTTGAGTTCAGTCTGAGTTACGGAAATCATTCATAATTTGCTGTTAAAAAATGATTGCACATTAAGTCAGAATGATATGTAAGGTTTATTTTCAATCTTTAGCTGTTTTGATCTTCTGCCACTGGTAATATTAATTGTTTCCATCATGCATGATTTAAGAGCTATTTCAGCAGAGATAAATTTGTTTCTGTAATATTTAGATTTCACAATGAACACATATGCCAATTTATTTGATACTTATTTGGACAATGATTTGGTTTGTTTACAGCTCGTGTGTTTAGATCCTCCCCCCAGTTTGGTGTGACACTGCTGACCTATGAAGTTCTCCAGAGAGTGTTCTATGTGGACTTTGGTGGAAGGTAAGAACAGCGTGTATAAATGTTGTAAATAATCTCGATTAATGTTTTTAACTCTGTAAATATTTGAAAGAAAATTTTAATTTTGCCCATTTAAGGAGGCTCGGGGCATTTTCAGACTATTTTGATCTCCTTTAAAAGAACAGCTCCATATAAAGATATACAAAAATGATCAAATTTTAAAACTAAAATGTATGAATTTTTTCTTTGCCAAATGACAGTTGACAGCTTAAGATACCTTATCTATAAAAATAAATTGAATCTGGTAGTTAATTTGTTGACCCCCCAGCCTCCTTAAATGCATTTGCTTGTTTGCTTGCCAAGACAAGATTCTGAAACACTTGGCAGTTCAGATTGTCTTGAAGGCTAAGTGTCTGAAAAAGATAATTATGCTTAAATTCAGATTTCAGAGGTGAGTGCATAGTCTTTGCCATGTTAGAACCAGATATCTAGGTAAAGACTACTTTGTAGTTACATGAAATGTTTGTCTTTCAGACGTCCGGAGGGATCGGAGCCTCAGGCCACTCAGCTGGAGAAGCAGCTCTCACGTAACCCGGATCACATCGGTGGCTACAGGCTGGCTCTGGCCACATTTAACGGGATGGAATCCAAGTTTGGACTGTGTCTACCCAAATTCAAAAGCTCAATACAAACATGATCCGAAGGATATTAGGTTGTTTTTTTCACAGAATTAGTTATTTTATTTTAAAATTAGGATAGGTGTTGAACCATTCCTTAATCCCTGTGTGTTATACAGATAGACAGACTTGTCTACTGTTTTTATATTGTTGCTATTTATAGATTTGTTGACTATGTTATTGAAATGTTGAATGAGGTAAATGGGTGAAAATTGAAATAAGAAGGGTAATGATTATATTTCTAGTTGGTTCCTTTTCTAGATTTGACTGCAAAATTGTGATTTTATGGACTTTATAAACATAAGAAAATTTATTTTTGTGACAGTCCAAAACTGATGGTATTAAAATTATATTTTGCCAGTATGTGTACATTTAGTTAACCAGTAGCTCAAATAGAAAAGCTCACCCACAATTGAAATGTATATTGTTATCTTGGTTTTTATTTCCATGTAATGGGATGTGTCAAAGGGATGCATCAGTCCTTTAGGAATGTAAGGTCTCGACTTTGATTTATATGCCCACTTCTTTGGATGTTGCCAAAGATTTTTATTTGGCATAGAAAATTCAAAGTACTCCAAAATGTATTATAGTAGATGCTGTAATTTATTTTCTGCTAAAGTGCTGTTATAGAATCAGTATTGCTAAAGTTTACCATGGCTTGCATTATATGAGTTATTGTATGATAGATGGAATATATGTTTTGAAGTAAATGAGATGCTACATTTTATTATGCTTAAAGCAGAGAGGGGAGGGGGGTTATAGTAAGTATAGGTCTTTTTTTCTCTGTAAAGTGAAAAGTATTAATAGTGATGAGCAATCTCCCTCAAATTAGCAGCATAGTACAGTCTAGTGCATCTATTTACATGAACAATGTACATATACAAAAATGTCATACTAGATAAAATTGAGATTTGCAAAAGCAGTGAATAAACTGAATTATTTAATTTTTTTAAAAAGTCATAGATTTGAGCTGGAAAAATTCTGAGCTGCATCCAAGCAAAAAGTAAATTTTCCGTTACATGTATCTTCAAGTTTAAAGTACTGGGTATTGACTTTAAATTATCATTACCTGTAGTCAATTAAATGTTCCAATACAAGAGCTTTAAATAAATCTCTTGAGGGTAAATGGTGCGTATGGAATTAAGTTTATTTTAAACAATATACCACAATATTTTCATGAGATTGTTTTGAGGGCCTTAAATATTCTGTGTGTTTGGGTATTTGTTTGATTTTGTGAACAGTCTGATTTAATTGCATAGAAGACCAGTCAAAATCATTGAATGTTTAAAACAAAAATGTTACATTTTGTAAAAGTGCCATTAATAGCACTTCCAAGTTATTTTCCAGAGATTTGTGTGAAAAATTGGACTCTGATAAAGGGTATGGTGGAAAAAGAAACTGTTTTGCTTTGTATTTAGATATATCTTGAATATACATGTACGGTACTGCTTTTCTAAGAAACCTTTTTAGTACCCAATTTATTCACGTGGAAAATCAGAAAAGATAGAAGTCTTTGATAAAGAATGAAAAAAATAAAAATATCCTCTCTTGATCTTGAAAAATTTTATTTAAAATAAGATTTCTTTTAGAAATGAATGTAATTATTTTTTGATTTTGAACAACTTAGTCCTGATAAAGGATAGAGCTAAAGGTTGAGTTTAGTAGCTCGAATATAACAGGAAATATTATTTACCCATAGCTCGTATCAGGCATCATTTCACATTGTTATTTGCTAGTCGTATACTTCCTGGCATCAGCAAGATGTAGAGAAGATTATTTTATGATTATCCGATACCTTTGGGTATGTACTTTAGTATATTTAACAGTTCATGTGAATGAACATGGAGAAAAAAAAAAAAAAACATTGTGAAATGTACTTTTTTTTCTGTTCACAAAGTTCAAATGAAATGAACTATAGGCATGCATAATTCAAATTCATTGTCTGAAACTTCCAATCAAAATGATATACTTTTATTAGTTTTTGTTAGTTTCATATATATATAAAATACATAGTCAGATTTGAGTAAACTGACTTACATAAAGTCTCCACAAATCTAGTTTTTTAAATTAACTTTCACTTTAGTATTAAAGCAATCAGTATATGTCACAAGCTTGATTCTGCACCAACTTCTGAAGTAATTTGCCATAATGTGAACTGCTTTATACTAGGCAACTATCAGTTTTTTCAATTATTTATTTTTATACGTAGTCAAAAATAGTTTCAAATTTAATCTTGTTTCCAGACACTCCAAGAGTTTAAGAATGTAAATTTCATTAATGGTTTTGATATTCCCTGCTTATTGTTCATCATTGCCATGTTTTATTGTTTGCCGTCTAGAGTAAATACGGTACTGAAGTGATAAATATAAAAAGGACAGAAATATGAAAGAATTAATAAATAATTTTATATGTTTTCATGACATGGTTTTGTTTTTATTTGAGCTGTAGGACAATTTTACAGCTGTGTTGTACATTCCTCATGTTCTTGTCTTGGGGTATAATCTCGATGGGATGTCCATTGACCACAGTTTATTCAGAAATGAGTTTTATGCAGATAATATTTGCATATCCACTGCTCTCTCCCACTATGAACATGTAGTCTTCAACTGCGTTTATAGGACTATAGACGCAATTGCTTCTACTATGAGTGCAATTGCTCTATCACTCTCTTGTAGAACAATCTCTGCTACACTTATCAACGATGTTGAGAAGTATATATATGAAATGTTTCGTAAGAGGAATAAAAATAAGTTTTTAATAATATTTTTTGAAAAAAAAGGAAATTTAGAATATTTGAAATTGCTGATTTATATCTTTGAAAATTCAGTTTTTGTCAATGTATTTAATTGTAGGGGAAAGTGTTGATATTTCGGACACTTCAGAATGCTTTTTCGGAAATACTTGGCATTTACCGCTAAATATAGGCATGTTATACACCGTTCTATGCAGAAAACCTTCCGCTACTTATTTTCGTGGTACATCGGATCTTTTCGTGATATAATATCACAATTAAACGTATTTAAATAGTACCAGGTAGAAGGTTGTAACTTCGGACAGTGGTGTTGTAACTTCGGACACACAGTGTTATAAAGTCGGACAGTGAGTAAAAGAGGTATTGCTTGCTGCTGTGTCGCACAATTACACGATGGTCGTGCTAATTGCAGCAGGGAACTTCGACTAGCTTTTGTCGGGGTTTATGAATTAAAATTTAAACATATTTTTCAGTAGAAAAAATTAATATATTTGCCTCAAAAATTATAATTAGCGTGAACAATATGTAGGATAAATATGTGTAGCAAACTGTAGCAAAAACATCTGTGATTTTCTCATCGCCATTTATGATATGCAGATATATAATAAAATTATATTATTTATTACTTGCTTCATTTTTGTTTCTTGGGTTTCTCTTTTTTTTTCCTTTAAAAAAGAAATTAATTAAT
The DNA here is from genome assembly GCA_003671525.1 of Saccostrea glomerata. Taxonomy (NCBI): domain Eukaryota; kingdom Metazoa; phylum Mollusca; class Bivalvia; order Ostreida; family Ostreidae; genus Saccostrea; species Saccostrea glomerata. Next base: position 749,773 of record PRKT01000050.1, read on the forward strand.
TAAATAAATTGATTAAAACAATGATATGAACACTGAAATGTTTTACATCATAGTACTAGACTAGTATATCGCAGTCAAAAATTCTAAGGTTTTAAAATGAAAAAAGAAGACATTTAAATGAGAAATCACGCTTCAGATGCTAAATATTCATATATATTTTCTCAATGTCAGATATTGCTTGCAATGACATCGAGAAATAAAACATGATACTGAGGTGTTTAAAAAGAAAAAAAAAACATCTGAATATCTTTTGCCAGGTAGACTAGACCTACCAAGTACATGTGTTAATACATGTTTAACATCTACAGAACCTTGTGGTCAGGTAAATTTATGTATAACCATGAGTCAAAGTACGGTTGCAATTTTAATTTATTAATTCCAGTCGACTTTTTTTTATATCATTATGGGGTGGCGGTTTTTTTTTTTGTGGAACTGTAATACATAAAAAAAATGTTATGTACATGTATAGTGTCTGGGAAACCCATTGCAAATGAACATCTAAATGACATTACGTTTATATTATTTAAAACAATAAATTGAATTACATGAAGGGGATACGTTTATATCATTCATTCATTTTTTTTTATTAAATGACATAAACTTTATGAGTACAAGGCTTGAAAAATATTAAGTACTGAACACCTGTACAGGTATGTTACACTGGCAGACCAGTCACCTAGATCTAGAGTCGATCTTCTCTCTCTCTCTTTGTCACCCCCCCCCCCTCTTTTTTTTTGAATGGAAAAAATAACATAATCTTTTTAATTGTTCATTTTGAATATTTTTTATTAAAGAACCCAATTTATTATTATTAATACAATTTTATCAAAAAATAAAAAAGGTCTAATGGATCAAATTTTAGTCACGTTTTCTGTCTCTCAGAGAGGTGTTGTAATTCCGGACACCTCAATTTCAGCTAATTATTTCCTTTTACTAGGTAATGCTGCATAAAATATTGAAGAAAATTATTATTTAAGTAGAATTTATTCACATTTATAATTTTATATAAGTAATATTTAGCAGAAAACCAATTATTTCAACCGTGCGCCATTTTGCCTGTCAAACTGAAAGTAGACGGATATTAGCGTCATCCACAGCGTAGTCGGTGAAGGTCATTTATTTATGGCAATAAGTCGCACCTGAGTTGACACACGCAAAGAAAGTTTTTGTAAACCATTTTGTAAATATATTATTTACAGAAGTAAGTTTTTATATCATAATAAATAACAAAAGAGGAATAATTATAAAGCTCTTTATTGACTGTCCGAAATTACACACCCGTCCGAAATAGCAACACTTTCCCCTATAATAAAACTTTTTAAAATCATAGAGAACTGCCATATTTTTATTTTTTCGTATCATGCATATTTTTACAAAGAACGATAACTCTTCACACTTGGGTAATAACATTTAAAAAGAGAAAATTTCTATTTCAAGAATGATTTCAGCTATTAAAAATAAATAGAAAAACTAAAAAAAAAAAAATATATCAAAAAGCATTCTGGTGTAATAATCATGATAAAAAAATTCTTATTTTTCATCATAGTGTTAAATTATTGATTTTTGTCAGATAGACGAATTTCACATTCCTAAGAGTTATCTCCCGTTGTCGGCGTAATGCTCATTTTCCCCTCTTTGTCCTTTGTAAGTTACCTGTTGATATTTTTAAAATTCAAACGTTCTATGACAATTTCGATCTGTACCTGTATTGCCAGAGTATGGGGCAACATGAAAAACATATTGAGCATATTCATATTGATTTTATTTCTAAGATACTGACCCATAAAGTTGGTAAGGTTATAGAGGGAAAACAGCGTCTTACGCCGGTTGACCCCGGATTGACCCCGCAAAGGAGAATAACTTTTGTAAATGTGAAAGTCGTCTAAGGGGTTTTCATAACGTTGATCGATGACGTCACAACTGCATCAAAACAAAAATGTAATGACGGCGCTGCTTGTATCCAGATAACTGTGTTTGAGAGGGAAATATTTTATAAATTGTTTGTGATTTATTAGAGAAAAGGAGCATTAATCAGGTTTACTGATTTTAAAGCCGTATGTTTTTCTTTACTGAAGACAAGAAACTGCGTCCTTATGTAAGTCAGGATTTCCTCTGATATTCTTGAAAAAAAAAATCAAAGAACGCAAATATAAGTAATAAACAACGATTATTCAGTGAACATGGCATTATGAATAGCAATAGCTCTGCTGGCATATTTTCCATGATGCGCTAGCGCGCATCATGGAATATGCCAGCAGAGCAATTGCTAGGCCTATTCATAACGCCATGTTCACTGAATAACGTTGTTTATTTCTTAAATGATCACCTAAACTTTAATTGATGTTCCTGCTAGGTTTTGGCACTAAATTGTTGCACCATGTATGCAAATTTTCAGGACTTGCTACAGTAAGATGTAAACAAAGGTTTTTATGCCCCGCCATGAATATGGCCGGTGGACATATAGTGTTTGTCATGTCCATCTTGCGTCTGTCCTTCTGTCACACTTTGCATTTAGCTCAGTTTGAGTGTATGTACAGTATGATGTTACTGAAAATATGAAACGTTAAGTTAGATTTTTTAAAAAAATTGATTAGTCAGTCATTGTGTTTTAATTTACCCATACGCAGAAAAAAAGTCGGACAGGACAATAATAATTTGCCACCAATCTTCCTATTTTGGGTAGGGTGGGGGTATAAACAAAATGTTAATGCCAAAGTTAATACATATACCAATGCAACTTTTCCACTCCTGTGGAATCATCGAAATATCCTGGGGCCAATTTTCATGGATTGTTCAAATTTTTACAGATTTATGCAGACAAATTTCGGTATATGCATGCATACCTACAAAAGGAAACATAACCTTGCAACCCAGATGTGGAGGATGTAAATTGGTAAATTCTACCAATACCAAGTCATAATGAAACCCAATTACTCAACATTAATTCAAACAAGTAACGCTTCAGTCTGTTTAGAGGGAACAGTTGATTGAACGCAAAGGATAAAGCCCAAAAGAACTTATGACTAAGACCAAAACATAATTCTGATGTTTACTTTCTAATTTACAGTAAATTGAAAACGACGCTTTTAAGCTTTTTCAAAGAAATATAGAAAGGTATTTTTTACACTAGCAATTAGAAATATAATGATCAATTTTGCAGAATTTTACAATCTACTTAAGTTTTTGGTCTTAGTGCTAAGTTCTTTTGTATAACAGGACCTTGCTATTCAGTTAAATAAAAGGTGACTGAAATTTTACTGAAAGCTGACTGTACTGCAGAGTTCTGCCATTCAGTGACTTTTCCAGATCTTTCTATTGACTGGAAGGCAGAGTTTTATCCTCCTGTACCACTCCAACAGTGAAGTATCTCTTTGCTTTCTCATAATAAAAATATCTCCCACTCTCATTAGCTGTCTCACTTGTGCACTCTGAGGCCTGTTCAACAGAGCCAACATTTACAAGCGCTTGCCAAAATTCCTTTTACCTCCAATAGAAATGCAAGCACTGGCTGTTGAAGTCCTCAGAATTAATGCTGCTATTTATTTGCCTTTTTCTCGGCAAATATCCTGCATAGGTAATATAATATATAAGCCATAAATTTGGAACTTGAATCTCATATTCTAAAGGATGTAAGTCAAGGATTACAAAGCTGTAAACGTCTAATCAGCATTAAGTCTTCATTCATTGGAAGAAATCATCAAAACTTTATTTCAAATCATTTATTTTCCAGAGGCTGATAATGATTTGAACCATAATGTAGTTAATTTATCAACAGATAACAATAGCATAATCAACCATATACATCTTCCAAAGGTGTTCACCATGTTTCTTTGAGTGTCACTGCATGGTATTATTAATCCATGCCCAGATATATATGTATCACAACAACCGCCTAACACATGAATCTTTTTTTGTGAATGGTATCTCATGTCAGCTTTTCCCCTTTCCTTTTCCTTTCCCTTTTCCTTTGGAGGAAGTGGGTTTAGTTTCCTTTTCCTTCCCTTTTGTTTTCTTTGCTTGCTGCAACGAGAAAGTGTTTTGACTTTCCATTCAATGCTCGATGCTTGCTGATTTTGACTCTTAAATACATGAAGGTGTTAGATTTGAATCATTTTCTCATTTAAGTTGAATTACTTCAAAACTACACCTGTTTGACTTTAAACAACACAGCAGTAAAAATAATTAGGAGCTTGCAGTACGTAATAGCTTTAGTGAGAATCACATGCCAAAGTAAATCAAAATTGTAAATAAAAATATTATAAACTAAATCAAACTTTTATCTATTATACAATTTGCATGTGTGATGATATCATGCGATGTATTTAATACTAGTACATAAACTAAGTCTATATACATGTACATGTATATACAATAATGTATGTTTGAACCAGTTGGTATGTTTGTAATGAGTTTGTCTACAGTATAGAAATGCACTGATCAAGTCTTTCCAATATGACCTTAAAGTGTATCTATTTTTCCAGTGTGCTTCTATTTTTTTTTAAATATATTTTAGAGTGTGGACTAAATTAGTTTTTCTACAGTAGAGATGTGCCCATTTAACCTGTTAACAATACCAGATTTATACAACTCTAATATATACATTTACATGTACATTGTCCATACAGAATAGTGCAATTAAGTCTTTCTAATCTGACCTTAAAGTGTGCTTATATATTTTCCTCTGTGCTTTTTAAACATATTTTAGTGTGTGGACTATCTAAATTTCTTTTTAGAAATAACCAGGGGTAGAATAAATATTAAACTCAAAGGAACAACAACCATGCACTTCCCACATTTAATGTTATCCGGTGCATACTTCAGTCAATTGTTTATAGAGAAAGGATCTTGTACACAAGTCAGATGTTGGGAAACTGTTTCGTTTCTGTTAGCAGTAGACACAAGTTATGTATTTTCATCAATGATGCCAGTCAGAATTGGTTGAAAATGTAGTTGACAGTGGAGGCTTCAAAAATTGGACAAGATTTTTTTTAAAGATAAATTCTTTCCAGTTTAAAGGACATAAAAAAGCAAGCTGAGAAAAGCTTTGATTATAAAAGTGTGAATACCATACCTTCAAGTTTTCCTATTTATGCCCCACAAAAATAATTACATACAGTTTAAAATTAAAACATGTTCTTTTAAAGTACATGTATTAATGATATTCAAAGGTCTACTACAAGAAAAGCACTTAACTTATTTACTTACTTAGAAAAGAAGTCACATTCATGCATATCCAAAACCATCATTAAAATATACATTATACTATCTGAGGAAAATTACTCCATAAAATTATTAAATCATTTCTCCCCAAACTGAAGAAAACACTTCCTCATTTTAAGAAAAATTGTGCCTAAGACTCACACCCTTTGGAGAAGGGTTAGTGAGTAGTAAATGCTCAAATTCAGATAACAAAGACAGAAAAAAGTGATTGTTTATTTATAATTTTCAAGAAATATCTTTAATTAAGATACAGAAAGAAAGAGTTGAGAAAATCAGTACAGACTTTACAGAGTTAAATAAAAATGTAACACATCAGTTTGCAATAAACAAAGATGTCCTGAATAACTGAAATCTTTTCATTTCTAAATGTTTCAAACACCCATAGATGAGGAAAAGCCCATTAAAACAACACTTGATGCCTTCTTAAAGACACCAAGTCCCAAAAAACATTTGAATAATAATGGAAAGAAGGAGACCAAAAATGTTACAAAAACTCCCGTGAGTGTTCAGGATTTTTTTGGAGGAGAATCCGTGAAGCGGTCTGACAAAAAGGTGGCAGCCAAACACGTAATGGTCAGTTCTATAATACTTCTATAGTAATACATGAATATCAATGTGTGTATATATTCTGTATTGTACTTTAAAAAAAGATTTGAATATTCTACATGTGAATCATTATGTTCGTATTCTTTATTGAACATTAACTTTATTGACACTGAGTGTTTGTTACAGGGTAAATCAGAAGAACCGGTGGTGTATGATGTAGAAATGCATGAAGACGATGACTTTCAGAAAACTCTGGACATGGCGGATGAAAGCAAACCAAAACGAGTAGGAATGGGAGTTTTTTTTAAATGTATTTTTGATTGACATGGACTAAATAATATATTTTTTTTTATATGAAAAAATAAACCTGATCTGGTGACTGAAAAGGCCCAAAGGCCCCTTGTTTGTTTAACTTATACTGCCAATCAAATTAATTAAATTTTATTTAAATATACAGAATAACAGAAATAACATGAGCTATGGTAGCTCTCGAACTGACTTTATGAAAAATTTGAGACAATGAAAAAGTTATCTGATTTTGACAACAGTGTTTATAAATTTTAAGGTAAAAACTGAAGATAAGCAGGAATCATCAAAAACAGGTGGTAAGTCCATGTTCTAATAAACATCAGTCATCTTATATAGCAAATAAAAGTAGATTAAACATTTTGATTAAAATCCACTCTGTCCAGACATGCTCCAGTTATGATAAGTTTTAAACCAAGGTAGGCTACTGACAGTAAAGTTGATGTTACAAGTATTTTGCTGGTTAAAAGTCATTTCTTAAATTCTGTTGTTAGTATACAGAGTAATGATCTTGTTAGCAAAAATAACCTATCATTAGGTCTTATTTTTGGCCGTAGTGGTTCCTACCAATTGTTACGCCTTTGTCTTTATACGTGTACTAAATTTGACGACAGAATGTTAAGTTTATCTGATAAATGCATAGGGCTTACAGCAAAAGTGATATGTCAACAGGAGTAGCCTGTTCTTACTGGACTTTTATAAGGAACGCTGACTATTACAGTTGACGGCTTACTTTTACACTAGGACAATGTACGGAAGCTCTTTTACAATATAAATATATATAGCCCAAAATTTAATTCAGCAAAAATAACTGCTTATTTCAATGCACACATAAGTCGTCCTTGATGAAAATGACAACCAGCCTACCCTCATCTCCCGGCCTTCACATTTTAGTGCTAACACTATACCTATGACCACTAAAAATGTTTTCTTATCTATAGTTATCTATTATCAATTCTGTACCTTTTTACATAATACAAGTTTGAATGTCAAAGTAAAACGTCAACTATAAAAGTCAGTGCTTCTTGCTAAAGTCCACTAGGCACTTGATCCTAGCTCTGGTTTTTCAAGGGATCTGTATTAAATACCCTGTACACAAATTTTAATATAATGATTGTGAATTTTTATTGAAGAACATTTCAATGATGAAAAACATATATATTTTGCTTTTAAAAAGGCAATAAATAAAATGAATATTTGATTATTTTCAATGTTTATTCAGAGTTCTTGAAATCTCTTTTCCGCTGTCGGTCATTTGGATTGACTCCCATGCAGAGTTGTGGAAAAGTGCCGGTCATGCCGGCAAAACCGACAAAAAATTCGCATGACCGGTGAAAATGCTATCAGTGTCGGTCCAAATGACCGGCCCGCTCTTTTTGTTAAAGCTTTTTGTTTTTTATTTATCATGTGCATTTCCCTTCTAAATATTGTCGTACCTTGTATGCGATTGCGTAATACCTTTCCTTTTAACGAGATCGAGGCTGTAAATGAAAGCGAAACTGGCATGGTTCTCGTGACCTATCAAATTTAAATGCAACTGGGGTAGAATAAGGTAGAAAACTTATAAAAAAAAATAAAGTTTAGAGGAGCTAAATATGAAAAATTCAACAGAAAGAATGCAAGCACAGGTGGGGAAAGCAGTAAATCTAGTACTCCCGACTGTCCTGGACTTTCGTTTTTTTACTGATCGTTTATTGCTTGTATCGATGCAAAGAATTTTTGCAATTTCTAGACCCATTTTCTAGGTTAATATTATAATTCCAAAATGCATAAATGTTTTTAAAAAAATTACAATCACTATGTTTAATTAACAATGTGACCTTCTAAAAAGCGATGGTATCTAGTATTGATATAAATGCAAAATTAAAAGAAAACGGAAGAGGACTTGGAATTGGAGATTGAATTTTGTATCATAATTATCATGATTTATTGAAAAGATTGTGTTATAAAGTGAATATATTTTACGTTTTTTTTTTTCATTTTGCGACGTACTATTTCGGACCGACAAAAATCACTTCGGACCGGCTTATTTTGTTTTCTTGTCGGTCCGAATGACCGGCTATCTGAAAAAGTTTTCCACAACCCTGCCATGGAAAGTTTGTCAGTCCAGACAGATTTCTATTAGTCCAAAAAAAATCAATAAAAAGATGAAAAACTGTATTTGAATTTTATTATCAATACATTTTGCACCCTGCGTCAATACACACTGCACGCTTCATGCCGATTTGATCATCGTATTACAATTTTCATTAAATTCTCGTGGGGTTGATTCTTTAGCTCTACTGGTCAGAGACCAGAAGAGCTTATGCGATAGTAATGCGTGGTTAAGCTCAATTTTAAATATACCATTCAAGAATAGTGTTATCAAACTTCATATGCTGATACATACTGATGAGAGCTATTCAACTGCATCATCATTTTTTACCTTGACCTTTTCTTTGACCTTGACCTCACTTCATAAATAGTGTCCAACTTCATATGCTGATACATACTGATGTAAGCAATTCATCTGCATCAACATTTTTGAAATTGACCTTTCATTTGACCTTGACCTCACTTTTATCAAATTATGATTAAGTCAATTTGAAAGAAACCATTAATATTTTTTCAACTTCATATGCTGATACATACTGATGAGAGCTTTTCAACTGCATCACCATATTTTCTTTGACCTTGACCTCACTTTTCTTGAATTAGTGTTAAACTTCATATGCTGATACATACTGATGTAAGCAATTCAACTGCATCACAATTCAAGATATTCTAAATTTTCATACACAATTAAAAATTTTCATGTTGCTAAAAAATACCGTGTATTTACATGTAGCTCAGTTTCAAACATACCATTCAAGATGGTGTTATCAAACTTCACATGTTGATCTGTATTGATGACAGCTATTCAACTGCATCACCATTTTTGACTCTGACCTTTCCTTTCACCTCACTTTTCTCAACTTAGTGTTTAGCTCAGTTTATAAAAAAAACATCCAAGATATTTTTATCAAACTTCATAGGCTGATACAAACTGATGAGAGCTATTCAACTGCATCAATGAAATTGACCTTTCATTTGACCTTGACCTCACTTTTATCAAATTGTGTTTAAAACAGTTTAAAGAAACCATTTATAATATTTTTTCAACTTCATATGCTGATACATACTAATGAGAGCTTTTCAAGTGCATCAACATTTTGACCTTGGCATCTTCTTTGACCTTGACCTCACTTTAAAGAAATTAATGTTAAAACTTCATATGCTGATACATGTACATACTGATGTAAGCAATTCAACAGCATCACTATGCAAGATATTCTGATCAAATTTCATACACTAATACAATTTTCATGTTGCATTACTAACCTCTTTGGGGCATTCATGTCCTATGGACAAATTTCTAGTTTACTATAGTATAAAGAATGAACCCTTTTTGGAAATTCCTCTTCCTACAAAATGATTTAAACAATTTCCACACAAGAAAGAGATACAAGTGTAATGCTATTTATTGTAGCTTTCCTTTTAGACTGTCCTTGTTATGTTCCGTCTCCACAGCCGCCTTCACATTGTGACTTTGTTCCTCGGACTTGTCCTTGGTATAATCCGTCATCTCCTCGGGATACTCGGGATTGTATCGATGAACCCTGAAGGGTTCCAAGTCCTCTAATCCCACATCTTCCCTCTCGGGTACCTCCTGTTTCCATGTGTGGAGGAAGGAGAAGCCTTTCTTCTTCCACTCCGGTGTGACTTGGTATAATCCGTCATCTCCTCGGGATACTCGGGATTGTATCGATGAACCCTGAAGGGTTCCAAGTCCTCTAATCCCACATCTTCCCTCTCGGGTACCTCCTGTTTCCATGTGTGGAGGAAGGAGAAGCCTTTCTTCTTCCACTCCGGTGTGACTTTACCCGCGATCCTCCATTTTCCCTCAGTATCTGAGATGTGTTTCTCAAAAACAACGTACTCCAGTACATAGCGAGGCTGTTCCCGATCACCGTACGTCAGTCTACCAAAGCGGTTATAAATAGCAAGTTTCTGAAAGTATATTACAGAAAAGATATTTGAAAACTACCCTAAAACTTGTAGAAGACTCTACTTAGCTCTAGATACCTCATCAAGTTTACAAATGGTGGATTGGTATTACATCTTTAAACACAAGGTCCATGACCCACAAGTCTCACCCGAGTCACCTAAGTCTTTGTTCCTAACAAATACACTGTACATGTGTACATACAAATTAAAATGGAATCCTTCATTGTGACCATCACCCACTATTACAGCATTTTATCAATTTTTCAGTTTACTGAGGCTCATTATTTGTATGGAATCTTCTACTTCTTTTGGAAATCTTTCCTCTCCTAATACAGCCCATCTCTAACCCTAAGATAATTATACATTATAAAGGAATGCTTACATATTCTGTGAATATGGTTAATATAAAGCTTTTTGCTCTTCTGACAGTACAAAATATTTTATTACACTTTATTTTCCTCCTATGTATCAATTTCCATGAGAAACTTTGACCCCCTTCAATGAAAAACAAAATAGTACATATATAGGACAAATCCACTAACTTACCTGTAAGGTGTGAAATCTGACGGTAATCTGAGCATAGGCGTTATCTTTGACCAGTAAATCTCCGGCTGCTACGTTGACTATTCTAGGCTGTTCCACAGACTCAATAAACTCCCACTGTAGAGTCTTGTCATACATGCCGTTTGTCATTTGCTGAAAGTGCATAATTATATATCAAAATTTTAAAAATACAAATTACATGTACAAGTCAAACCTATTAAAATATTCATTGCAACATATACACATGACATGTAGATGCACATTTTCTAAGGTTACAAATGATGACTTTATAAGGAAGAAAATTTTTAAGTGATATAAAAAAAACTTTACAAGTTAGAGATAAATTACCCCAAATACATCCTGTGTTACATAATCCAGTAATTCCTCATCATCTTCTCTGATCCTACAAAACGTCAAAACAACGGACATAACTCTCAAGTACACAAATACTCGAGAATACACAATCTCAAAATCTCCTAAATACATTCTGCACATCTGTTGACCATCAATGTTTAACTAAGACAGCAGAGGTGTACTGCTCTTTACATTTCTTTAATAGGGAGTTGAACTTCAGTATCACTAACACTGATATTTCAAATAGGATGGTTATGTTGAAGTGATTTAGTAATCCAAACTTATACATAAGTACTTTATCCTTGAAACATGTATCTCAGATCCTCAGATATCAAAGTATTTTCTTGGTCTCATCAAGTTTGAGATGAAGAGGGTTGACTGTATATTAAATTCGTCATTATTACATTTATCTGAGTTTGTTGATCTGTTAACATGTTTACCTTGCGATACATTTATGAGCTGTAATATAGATCTGGTGACCCTATATAATATTCATCATTACATTTCAGAGTTTGTTGATGTGTTAACATGTTTACCTTGCGATACATTTATCAGAGTTTGTTCACTTGATGATTTAATGTTTACCTTGCGATACATCTATGAGCTGTAATATACATGTAGATGTGGTAAACCTATTTATTATATTCTTCATTACATTTATCAGAGTTTGTTGATGTGTTTTACATGTTTACCTTGCGATACATTTATGTGATGTAATATAGATGTGGTGAGCCTGGGCAAGAAATTCCTTTTGGTTATGTCCTTTATCATACTTCTTAACAATCCTTGTAAACCTGATATTGTTGATTTTAGCACGTGTTCGCTTTCTGAATTCTTCAAATGACTGCAAATAAAAATTTAAAAAATAATTGTAAATATTATTGTGGTAGAGTAAGATACATGGCATCCTACTAGCTTGGGCTAGTGGGTTAACCCTTTAGCTCAACTGGTAGAGCACTGGACTGGCAAGCCAGAGGCCCCAGGTTCAATCCCCAGCAGAGGCACAAAATTGTCTCTGTTACATTATCTCATACAATCATTTAATAAATATGAATATGGTGAATGGACCAGGTACAATGTTATAATTGATAAATTTGATACTAAGCCTCATAACTCAAGCAGTTTTCAAGAAACAAAATATGATATGTCGATGAAAGTCATTGCAGTCTTCAAAAACACCCGTACAGAGAATAATCCTTTGAATACTAAGAATTAGCAATATAGGACAATGACCTGAAAGCTTGCCCCTAAATGTTACCTCTTTTTCACTCAGAGATTTTCTGACATCTTTCTCCATTGGAATATAGGGGTTCATAATACTTCCTATAAAACAGAAGGCAGAGGTTAAGTGCATGATCACCATGGCAGGATTGTAGTTGACATAAAGTACATATAGTTAAAAAATACACTGAAATAACACTGAATCAGAATTATAATTACTGGTAAGTGTACACATTGTACAGAACTGTGAAACAATAAGTACATAGTTTATATTCTATTTTCTCAGATATATCAACTCATCCCAACATCACAGCTCTATCTCATATATCTCATCCCAACATCACAGCTCTATCTCAGATAAATCAACACATTACAACAGTGAACTCTATCTCAGATATACATACATCAACTCCTTCCAACATCACCACTCTATCTCAAATATATCAACCCATACCAACACCACCACTCTATCTCAAATATATCAACTCATTCCAACATCACCACTCTATCTCAAATATATCAACTCATTCCAAGATCATGGCTCAAACTCAGATATATCAACTCATTCCAACATCACAGTTCTATCTCAAATATATCAACTCATTCCAACATCATAGTTCTATCACAGACATATCAACTCATTCTAACATCACAACTCGATCTAAGATATATAATCTCATTCCAACATCATAGCTCTAACTCAGAAATATTAACTCATTCCAGCCTATTTCAAAAATACATCGCTAACTCATGTATATCACCCATCATACCAATAGATGTAAGTGCTATTTCCTTGGTTTTTGTATATATGCGGGTTGGTTCTTTCACAAGGTGTGGGTCTGGTTTTTCCTCTATCTTAAAAATAAAAATTAATAAATTGCAAGATTTCATTTTTTGGGGGGTTATTTATGGTAATATTGTCTAGTTCCATGCGGTTTTGTAAAGATAAAATGTGTATATATACTTTGTACCATTTAGTGTAACAATTTCAGAAGCTGTTTTCTCTATAAAAGTTAAACAAATAAAAAAATCTCTTAAGATAAACCACTAAATGGTCCTCATACAGAGAAGAAAAATTTTTTTTCTACGAAACATGCTGAATATACCATGATATACATAATGATATACTAACAGTAAAAACTTCAAAATTAAAATTTTTTTCCAACTTACAAATTCCCACATCTGTTTCATGGTTTTTCTGGCCCTGTGCTTTTTAAATTTGACGTTTGGATTAGGGTGGATTTGATGGGATGTGAACTTATATCGTTCATGGCTTTTCATACAATTCACTGCTGCTGTGTGCTGTAATAGTTTGACAGATGTGGCAAGTCTGCACAAGTCACCTCTACACAGAAACTGAAAATAAAGACAGTACGTGTACCCGGTACTTCAAACACAATTATTTTGAATGTAATTCAATTCAATTAATTCATAATGCATTTCATTTATTGTTTTTTCAAACAATGACTATATAATACAAGTAAAAATTACATTGATTTATGCGTTCATTACCCTTAGCCTTTTGTAATCATGAAAAATAATTAAGGTGCTCATTACCCATAATGTTTCAAAGTTAAATTTTCCTCAAGTTGCTTCTTCCTCATTGTTTCAATGTTGAAAGGTCAACAAACACTCAACCTTCCAAATATGTTACACTTAAAAATATTTTTTTAAAATGACAGCAAATATTCAACGTTGAAAATATGACCTTCAACATTGTTTCAACGTTGAAGTACGATTTTATATATTGAAGAAAATTCAACATTGAAAATATTTTGCAGCTTCAATGTTGTTTCAACAATAGAAAAATATTGAGGATTTAATGTTGAAACCTCAACATTAAATCCATGTCGAACTTAGTTGCTCAAATGTTTCAACAAATAACTGTCTTACATCAGCTTAATTCCACCTACTTTTCACGTTCAAATATTGTGTTCCTGCATGCTACAGCGACACTATATATTATCACATTTTACAGGGGATCAATAATGTAAAATTTATCTGATTCTTCAATGAAGCAACTTTTAGAGTGTATAAAATGCAAATTCATTTTTTAAAAGAAATTTACATTTTTCATAGATGTAGTGTGTTCCTGCATGCTACAGCGACACTATATATTATCACATTTTACAGGGGATCAATAATGTAAAATTTATCTGATTCTTCAATGAAGCAACTTTTAGAGTGTATAAAATGCAAATTCATTTTTTAAAAGAAATTTACATTTTTCATAGATGTAGAAGTCCTTAACTTTTGGCGTATATTCTATACTGGAACAATTATAAAACATTTTAATAATAATAAATTCTGAGACATATATACGATATTTATTACTAAATTATTACAAGTAATCAAAATTATAGTATCGTGAGGCTCCTGTCCCTGGTCAGATCGAATTTCCTCTACAATTTTTCTAATAATCGTTTTATTCCGTTATGTTTTCAAAGATAAACTGTTCCGCACAAAACAATTTCTCCAATGTGTAATCAGGATGATTAATTTTATGCTTTAGTAATTAAGTAAACTAAAAAAAAGAGATTTTTAAAATTTGTTTACCATGCCCAATGCTCTTGGTGTCGCCATTTTCAGTATTCCAAACCCGATGTAAATTAAATTTGTTACAAACCTTTATCGCTCACCTGAGCCAACGACTCATATCTATGTGTCTTGCTACAGTCTGTTCCTTTTCACAAAATTACCTTTCGGTAGAGGATCGACCTCACAGAACCCTGACATTTTGAAACTTAATGAATACAAATGTAATACCTTTATAATTCTAACAGCAAATTCACTTTTAAATTTGGTGAAACTGATAAGTATGCCAAATCCTGACATACACTTTATGCAATCAAACTTGCCACAACAAGCACATTCTATATCCACAGGTACTTTGGTCTTGGTTTATAAATATGTATGCACCTTAATGTCCTTATTGATATGTAAAAGAGTATATAATTATATACTTTTGTTTACAAGTACCTGTTGTCTAATGGTAATTTTTTTTCCAAGTACCTGTGGTCTAATGGTAATTATGGATATCATATGACTAATGCTGATTCGCATTCATGCAAATATTTATAGCAAATAAAGGTTTTCTTTCCCTTACACTGCAGGATATGATGAAATCAAAATATGAGATTCCTTTGTATAGTATTAAAATGAAATAAAAAAAACTCTACACTCCACAGATATAAGGCCTTCTCCCATTTATTGCACAGTTTGTGAAAGGGATGTTATTGTGACATCTATGTAATACATACGTTTTTTTCCCGGCCAGTCAGAAAGGCACAGGAAGGTTCAATTGCCCTAAAAAGATATTTTTTGACTTCTTACCAAGATTATTATTTTCAAGATAACGCAGATATACAAGAAAATACATTTATTAATTCAATAATTTAATAGTCGAGACATAATATATACAGCACTGATAGAAATATATACATTGAAAGATTGATGTGTCTCTATAGCACGATCACAGGTCATTAGAATAAAACAATTTATTATATGATTGAATAATTTCCTTCTCTCTGATTGGCTGAGATCCAACTATGTTAGAAAAATACTACGTTGTATTGACCTTCACGATGTACTAGGTTTTTTATAAAATAAAGTTTGATGTCTTTTGAACCCTTTTTCCTCCTAAAGTATAAAGCTATTTTTAACTTAAGTATTTTATAATTATATCCGAAATATCTGTTAAATCATTCTAGATATAGATGTATTCTATTTTTAATGTCTTTAAAAACGCAGACCAGGAAGGAAATGCTACAAAATGAACTCTCTTTTTTAATTTTGATGTACATTTTATAACAAAGTCTTACATACAGTTTCCTCTGTTTACTGATAGTTTGATATAAAATTCGAATTATTTTTTAGTCAAATAATTGATTTGTTGCTGATTTTCAAACGCTCCTGTGCTAAGGTAGGCTAAGATCATTTTTTTATTTTTGTTTTATTTTTTATTTGTAAAAAAAATTATGAAATAATAAGATATTAAGGCATTGAAATACACCTTTAAAATTCAACATCTTACATACAATTTATGAGTGTGTTAAAGAAAATCGTTATCAATATTATTGCCGATTTATTTTGTGTATATAGTGTATTGGTTATGTTTTCAAAATCTCATTATAGCGTTGAGTATGAATAGTTCGACAGTGCAACAATTGGCTCACAACTTTACCCAGTACAAGTCAAACAGGAAGCAAGAATCGCTCTCTTACGATGAATTTCTAGACCTTAACCATAACATGACTATGACTTTACTTCCCGTGGTTGTAATTATGTCAGTCTTTATGATCCTAGGAATTATGGGTAATCTTGCAGTGTGTTACATTTACCTCTTCAGATGGAAGAAAAAAACTGTTAAATATTTCATTGGATTTTTAGCAGCGTACGACTTAGTAACTTCTGTAATTTGTATGCCCATTGAGATAGCTATGCTTCAACACCCTGTTACTCTTGATGACCCTCATCTCTGCAGATTCCAACGATTTACTCGTTCTGTGACGTCACTGGGAGCCGGATTAATGCTATTGGTGATTGCAGTTGACCGATACTTGAAAATCTGTAGGTTGGCAAGAAGTCAGATTCAGATTCCATTAGCAAAGAAATTCTGTGCGTCAACAGCAGTAGTTGCGTTATTATTTTCGTGGCCATGCCTAATCATATTCGGACAGTCCAACAAAATGAAATCCCCCATTGCAGAAACATCATGTCACGTCAACAGAGAATATTCGGACACACCTTATCCAACATTGTACTACGGCATGGTTTCTGTTCTCTTTCTGATAATATCATTGTGTCTGCTCATATTTTACTCTTTAGTCTTGAACAAATTGTGTAGATATTCAGCAACGGGGATAGGAAATAAACAAAATATTCGGATCACTGAGAGATGTAAAACTAATACAACATCCTCTTCTCCAGAAAGTCTGCCCGATGACTCTACCAATCTTAACACAAACGTCCAAAATTGGTCCGAGCACAAAACTTCTCCCGTTCATCCTAAACCTCTAACATCCATGTCAAATACGAAAAAAATTGAAGCTACTCCACATAAACGAACTTCCAGTCAAAATCGAATGAGAAAAACCACTATTATGTTGTTGTTAATTACTTTTATACAGTGGACATGTTACTTTCCGTATTTTGGTTTGCTTTGATTGTGAGTCATAATTCTTATGGAAATTAATGAATCGATGTGGCTGATTAAGATATTTTAGTATTTTTATGTAATTACTAGACTTGTAATTGATATGATATATTACCAAAAAGCATCTTAAAATGATGTCAAAAAATTGTACCAGAATAGAAGTAGACATTGTGTAAATTGTTTCATAACATACAGCAATGATTGATTTGAACATAAAAAGATATGCTTCATCATTTAATAATTTTTTATCATTATAGAAGCATAGGAAATTTAAAAGACCCTCATCTTTTAATCATTAGATTCGAAATAAATTTTACATTCAGTATAAATGAATTTTTGATACTTTAAAAGACAAACAAACTTCAATACCATATCCCTTTTTAGCACTTTTAATGCAGGTGTCATAAATTAATAATTTGAATAAAGAAATATATTCCAGATATCAGCTGTGTTTATGCACTTTTTTGTTGATTTGACGCCTTTAATTTTTTGCCGTCTCACCTCTGTAGCAAAGGGTCACGTGGTCAGAAAAATATCTTCTACGAGGAAATAAAGCCGTTTCTCATACGCTGAAATTTTCATTTGCATATCCATATATGGAACAGAGGGCTAAATCTGGGCGGTAAAATTAAACAATTGTTATGTAAATGTACCTCTGATTGAAAGGTTAATTACAAAAAATGATAAAACTAGGAATACATCATTTTCATAAAACATTAAACACTATGTGGTTCTGGCGGATGACGAGAGACCCTATCAGCCGCGGCTTGCTGTCAACTAAATTTAGCAGAAATGAAACAACACAAATCGGGTTTTTGTGGTGTATCTATGAATATGCATCTTTTATTCCGTACCAGTAAATGACTTGTAATTATACCAAATGAAAACCATAAAAATGTATTTGTAAATAATTTAGGGTATAATTTGATGAATTTCAATATCACATCAAAGGTCAAGATGTTTGACAAGGTTTTAGTTAAATATCGCCTCGTTGTGACATTCACGTTGCTTGAAGTTTGCGTCAAGTGCTTTTTAGGACAGATACTAATATTTAGATATTCCAATGTGACCGCTTTTTGGACGTTTACTTAATGATAATTAACAAATTTGACTTCTGTGACTGAAATTGTTTATAGTTTCCAAGAATCTGTGTCATCGGAATATGTATAAGGAAAAAAACCAACTAGTACACAAACATTTCACCTTGGACAATTTTTTTTCTTTTGAATTGAAAATTCAATCATCAAAATTTTTCTCAGCATATCTTAAATAAGTTACTTTCAACAAAGTTTTAAGATATAGCCCTCAGATAGCGTGGTTTGTAGTCATTAATTAACACTAGGACCTTTACTTTCTTCCTGTATAAGTGTAGGTTAATAAAAAGATTAATGCAAAAAAAAGGTTCTATGAACATATCCAGAATGACTCTATATGAACAACTTTTGTTCTTTAATTATTTGAATAATTATTTTTATAAATAGAAACACCCATCGGGATTTACCCTAATCCTTTTCATTGAATTTACGAGGGTGTGAAATTTAAAAGCTACTACAGAAGGTATACATATGCTGTATTTTTCTTATTCTTAACATCAAAATTAACACCTGAAAAAAAATACGAACAAAACCTTGTGTATAAATGCAAGCACACTGGATTTTAACCTTTCTTTGTTTACTAGACAGAGGATGTTTACTCCAACATAGCACCTGATCGCGCCTCTGATATTTCAAGAGGACCGCTTATAATTTTTTTTATTTCGTTGTAGGCCTATAGGTCACACAGTATGTAATCCCAAATTCTAACATAGACAATAAACTCAAATGACAAGATAAAAAAATCGATCCCAAAAATCTATTTCAAAAGAAACCATATATTTGCTTTCACCAAAATAAGACTAATTGTATTATACTTTTAAATGTACTGGAAGGAAAAATCATAATTAATCAGGCTATAAATCTTATGAAAACTAGTGCTAATTGTAACGGGGACCGTTACAGATGTTCCCCAAACGCTCCCAACTCCCTTTTGGTGCCATATTCCCTGTAAGCTTCATTAAATAGGGGTTTGTTGAAGTGTAGGCCTGTCCCATTCTACATCTATAGTGAATGCAAAAAAGCGAGCTCAATAGCCTAACGTGTAAAAATAGAGGAAATTCGAAATGAAATCTGTACATAAGTCCGACAAATTTTTCTGTCCAAAATTTCGGAAGTTCTTCCAGGGTTCCATGAGAAATTATTTTAAAACATTAAAAAGACCAAGAATAATTCTTCTTTACAAAGATGT
Organism: Saccostrea glomerata; assembly: GCA_003671525.1. Lineage (NCBI taxonomy): Eukaryota > Metazoa > Mollusca > Bivalvia > Ostreida > Ostreidae > Saccostrea > Saccostrea glomerata. The sequence continues at coordinate 769,427 of PRKT01000050.1, forward strand.
TTACTTTTCTTTATTTGCACAAAGCTTAAAAGTAAGGCCATAATAAGAAAATTTTCATCCAAATTTTTTTTTAAGTTGAGGTTGGCAGGTGGCTTTTATTTTATAATTTTTATTTGTTCCATTTTGCAGATTTTTTATATTGACCTGGTCAATCGGTGCAGAATTATCTATAATACCTGAATAAAAGTCATAGTAGATGTCCACCAATATTTATCTCTTACTTCACCAATGACGCTTATTTAATATAAAGCATTTACAATCTTTTCAGCTGTCAAAATCATGCCAACATTCGCGTGTTTTAAAACGAAAGTTGAGTGGTAGTTGAATACCAATCCTGAACAGAATTAAGACGAAGCAAAACAGAAATAAAAAATTCGAGGCAGGGATAAAAAATCGGGATGGGCGGGGATGAGAATCTAGGAATATTTTTATTATGGCCAAACGCAAAATATTTTCTTCTACTCTACAATGTATTTCATTAAATATTACACAAGGCCTGTAGTCTTGTACAATCAGACACTCAGAAGTCTCCGTAAATTCCTAAGTCATGTGACGTCTCGGTCTTGACTGTGTCTCGTGCAGTTTGACGTTTGAAGAGGTGGGTCAACGATTCAACTGTAAATTGCATGTGTATAGGACTTAGCTTGCCCTAACGGTTATACCGTAAAACATATTTCGTTTTTTCAGAATAACAACACGATGAAGGCTTGCGAAGAGAAATGGATGTAGGTGAAAGCCTGTCCACTTCTCTAAAGAGAATAACTATTTTCAGGATTCACTTTTTTGTTTATTTATTAAATTAATTTGACAAAAACCACATGTGGTGCAAGTCATACATACAGTAAACAAATACACAAATTAAAAAGTTCAGTCTTCAAAATAAAGACGGAATAATCTGATAGTGAAAACATTTGAATGTCATACAAAAGGGGGAAATACTTTCTGTCTTTGATTATATAAAAACGTATAAACAAGTTACTCACTAGACGCCCTGCTACTATGAGACCAAACATGCTTTAATGTTTCAAATCGCTTTGCCTTTGGTTCATTTGTCAAAATGAAAGTAGATCTACGTAAATATAATGTGAGCAAATCCAGTATCCGGGTTTCATATCATCAAACACTCAAACGATTTGAATAGAAAATAAATTTTGAACGGATCCTATTTCTATTTCACACTGAAAAGAATATTATTCATGAGAATAACTATTTCAATATAAATACAAATTATTTTATTTAATGATATAATTTTGTTTTGAAAGTATTCATGATACTTTTTTTTTATTTTCAGGACCACTAGCCCTAATTATTTGTATTTCTGATATTCCGGAATTTTGTAAAAGGCAACATGGCGGACAGGGGACAAGGTTGGCCAACTCAGCAGGTAATTTTTATACTAAACAGAAACGAATAAAGCATTCTCAAGAAATATGTCATATGACTTGATCGACTACCCATATGTGAGCATGTTCCTCAACCAATAGTCCAATGAAAGTTATTTTCATAGCATGAAACATGGATTAGCCTAACATCCAACAGGTTCCAGCAAAATCCCTTGATCAGGTTGGGACCAATAACTTTTGGTAAGCAAGTTTTTCTGCAACCCTACAGTTTGTAAGATTGATCCCCAGGAAGTTAATGAACTTCCAAGGGATCGTAGAAGTGAGTACATGTATACTGTCTAGATATTATTGATGCATTATTATTTTTTAACACTCTACCTAAGAAAAAACTTTGGTGAAAAAAAAGCATGAAACTAATACAGTCCATAATTTATATGATTGATTAAAATGTGCATGCAGCCTTTAAAAAACATTTTTAGCTAGCATTCTAGTTTTGGTCAAAGCAGCCAAGAACTCAAAAGAAAATTACGGTAAATGATGGTTGAATATGTATATGTGCAGCAGTGCATTTTAATATTTATATTCTATCATAAATTAATTTAACCTACATTATTCTTAATGAGACACTTATATTTATGTACTTACACAGAATTCATGAAATGCATATAAAGCAAAGAAACAAGAGTATACATGTCATAATTAAAGTACCCTCCTTAGCAAAGACATGATGTGAATTTGCAACCATGGAATTTAATTTGAACAAGTACAGGCAATCACTATAATGTATGATAATGATGTAGTGAGCAAGAGTGTTTTTTGAAATACATGTATGTTATTTATTCCAAAGGATAAGTACACATTTTAAACATTTTTATTTATACTTTTTTGTGTTAGTGAGGTGCAATTGTGCAATATTGATAAAAACAGATATAAAATAAAATCAAATACACCCTGTCCAATACAAACATTCCCCATCACCCAACATGGCCAACAAGTTCTAACCTTCCCTGTTGTGTGTCAGTGAGTTTTGTTACCAGCCACTTTGGATACCAATTTAGGAATGTTCACCAATGTTTTGTTGACCAGTTTCACCCCTTCATTAGCAAGGCGTGAGTTTGATATGTCTAGAATGTGAAACAAGCATGCACTCAACAAAGCATGCCCACAGAGGTTAACTTAATCAGTGTTTTTTAATTACGACAATTAGTGTTTTAATATGAAGTCAGTATGAGGTAAAGGGACTTGAAATCTTTTTGCAATGTTAAAAAAAAATTTCAGCACAATTATGTTCAGATGGATAGAGTTTGTAAGAATATATTTGGTGGCATACTCATATTAAAATTAAAATATCCCAATTGGAGGGATAATTCTTTATCACAACTAGCATTTTGTCTAGCAAAATCTGTACACTGTACTGACTTTTAGTAGCTAATTCTACAACAAAGTTAGATATGGCACACTATAGACTCACAAATGACTTACCCGTAGGAAGTTTATTATCTGTCACCTTATTAACGCTGTTTATTACAGGGTGTTTGATAATGGGATCAGAATCCAGGACTCGAGACAAGTCTACAATAAAATACAAATAATTATAATGCTCAGTCGGCAATATAACTCAAATAATTATAATATAAGTAATAAATCATATAAATGTAAAACATCAGTAGAAATTTCGGCATTTCACTGTTTAATCAATGCAAGAAAAACTAGATTTTCAATATTAAGTTAAAAGTAAACTGTAATCTCTTCAGCATATAACAAAATACTGCTGGGACCGTAAGATACTAATGGTAGAAATAAATAACAGTTATTTATTCTGAAAACTGAATTCCTTAACTGATGAAAGGCAAGATACAGACCTTCAACAATCTGATGATAAGCAAAATGTAGATAAAGCAGGAATAAGAGATGAATGGCTGCCAATGTACAGGCCAGAATTATCTGCTGAGATTTCCCGTGAGTTCGTGAGGCAATCACTGCTACCTGAAAATGTCAAGTCAAGAAAATATTGGTCAGGAGTAAAACAATGGCACCTATAGTAAATCTTTCTCCTAGTAAAAAAAAACCAAGATACAGTAGATGGTGCCATAAATCTGCACCAAACTTTACTATCTAATCTCTTCAATGAAGAGTAATAAAGAATGACACAAAAAGGGATGGAAAACTTTTAAATTTATCCACTGAAGCATCATCCATAGTTTTAAGAATCCCCAATAGCCAATCAAAATTTAGATTCTTCAGTAAATTTAACAGGTATATATATATATTAATCCACAAGAAATTAGTATTTGACCACAATTAGACACTTGATTCTGTTTGTTGTATGTTGTAACATTACCATTTTTAATGTGGACAGTCCCCCAAACACTGCCCATAAGAGATAAAAGAAGAGATGATCATGTGACGTGTGAATCAGAGTCCCGAGCAGGATGACCACACAGTGACCAGTCAGACCGTAGCCCTGTAAGTTAAATTACATAACATATTACAGCTTACAAGTGTAAACCATGTACTTTCAAGTTGTAACAACAATACACTAGTACATGTAGTGACAACAACTTATCATAAATGACAACAACTTATCAGTGACAATAACTTACCAGAAGTGACAACAGCTGGATGCTGGTGATGTGTGCATTACAGACATAAGAGAGGAACCACATGAGAGCTGACGTCCCCCACCAGTATGTAAAGCACACCCCAAAAGCGGTGCCCATCAGTGTGCCTTCTTCCTGAAATTATGATATCCGGTATGTAAATGCAGATAAATGTACAAAAGAAATGCACTTTTTTAAGTTACATGTATGATAATTTACCGTCATTACCTTTTTTTACACATTGAAAAGTATTTTACACAAAACTTACACAAGAATGTAGCTTTTTGTAGGAGTTTTCTGTAACCCCCTACAAATCAAATGCTATCTTATCAAGATTATTTGATAATTTCAAACTTACCACTTTGTGTTCTGCAGCTTTCATCTGAAACAGGAGCAATGCTATCAGTGTGAAGACCACCATCAGAGGTCCATATAACTCCCTGTAGGCTCTCTACAAAAACAATATTATAAAATACTCCAAGTAAACTGCATGCTGTATAACATTATAAAATGTGTTATTTTTTTATATAAACTCAATTACACAACAGAAGTCTGGCCAATCATATTGCTAATACATGAATAAACCTGCCCATATATACTTTAAAAATAATATTTTTACACAAAATCTACAGCTCCATTGCAGCAAAGGAACCTTACATTTTTAAAAATACCTTCAGATAAATACCTGTTTTTCTGTTGAAGGCATTCTGGGTATAAATGAATATACAAGTCTGAAATAAAAAAGAAAAGAATTCTCCAAATATATTCATCAAATTATGCACCTTAAAAATTATCATCTTCTCCCAATCCCAAGATTATCAAATGAGAGATTTAACCACTTTAATATTTTCTTCTCATATAATGCAATAAAAAAATTGATACCCTCATTTTTACATGCATATTCTCAAATCTTTCAGCGCACAGAAAGAAAAGTAGTGTAAAATACAGCTATATTTTATGTTTTTTTTAAACAAGTGGTTAATAATAAAAAACAATTTAAGAAATAGCTTTAATTCTCATCTAGCCTTGTGCGGACTTCATGTGGCTCCACATTAAAGTAAGGTCGCAGTATATCAATGTTTCCATACAGGCTCCAGGCACGCTTAGCTTGTTGAGTTCCGGCATTCCATACCTAGAAAAGATATCTAACACATGAGAATCATGAATAAGTGATTATTTTTTGTATCAAACGTTAAAAAGCCATGTTTTTCATTATCAAACGTTACTGTTTTATTCTGGTTAAGGATTCATTTATTTTAAAATGTCATTATATTTCACTTCTATCCCAGCAGTTTATCAGAGACCTCTTATCTAAACCCTTCTCCGCTTTACTTTGCTATCTCCACTAACTAATGTAATGATCAAGAAGTTGCTACTGATATCCAGAGCAGAAACAACAGAACCACTTAGAAACTACAAACCACTGACTCGGATGAATTCATAAAATCAGCAGTAAGATTAACAAGTGTTTATACCATCTGAGTAACATTGTCAGTCAATCTCTTTCTGGCGTCCTCTTCAAAAGTTCTTTCTCTTTTGCCTTCTCTGGGACCTTGGGATACTATAAATTATGTTGAAATGTTCAATTGGTAATAGACATGACATATATACACATGTACTAAATATATAGCATATGCCCCAATGAATCAGCCCATGAAAAAAAATTTCAACAATTTAGTTGCTTTCAATCCCTCTCAATGCCTCATGTAAGTAGGTCTCTTTTGTTTGGGAGAAGGTCAGATTAAAAAAATTGGAGAGGGCTACATTATTGCAGCTATATATTGATTTGCATAGCTTGAATGAATAGAGAGTTTTTAAAACAGAGACATGCTTAACATAACAGTTTATGTATAAGTCATATGTATTAGACATTTTTTTCAGGAAAAAGTTTATAAGTTTAAATAGTAGAAGTGCATGTGTCACAAAGAAACCAAATTCAACTTTCTTTTTCTGGACACTTTTCTCTAGCAACTGTTTTCACTGATATCATGTTGTTCATTGTTTGCATGTTTAACAATATCCGACCTGTTGCTTTTGAAACCGTTGCAAACAATAATTTAAAAGTTTATTTAATGATTAATGTTTTAGACCCTCCTGGTTTAATCAGAGCTACTTTATATGACAAACAACAACTAACCATCTGTTTCATAATCTGATCCATCATCTGGGTCATTCACGTCACCAAGTTCAATGATGGCAGACTCATTCTGCAAAAAAATATTAAATCATGAAAGAACTGAAATTATATGTCTATTTCAAAATGTTAGACAGGTCTCACACAATATCTCTTGATTAAGCTATATACCTTGAATTAGCTTTATTAAGCTATTCAGAATACTGTCTGTATACACAAGTTAGTGAAGTTACCAAAAAATAACTTCACTCAGAGTTCCTGGGAGGGCTAAATAGGCAAATACCTCACACACTAATTTCTCAATCTGATGTCCAAATTCTAAGCCATAACAGTTATAGTGAGCACAGCTAGCCTGTGGGCGAAGAGAATATTCGGACTACTGCACATTCATTCTATAGAAATTTTTTCCGCAGTCACATTAGACTCACAATGCATTGCTTCCTAGAGCTATGTTCTTGTGAGAATAATTATAAAAGTTTAACAAAAAATATTTACATTTCCAATAAATTTCCCCTATGTTTCTTTACAAAATAAAATGCAGTTTCTTTTTCTCATGAACTACATTAACATATGTACCACGAATAAGCATGAATATCTCCAATGTTACGTCATAATACCACACTTGGCATCAAAAAATATAGTACTCACAGTTTTGCTTTAAAAATGACAGTTGAATGGTGTAAATTTATGACAAGTCATCAGAAAATAATGTAAATATAAGAAATGAGGTATATGAACTACAACGTATCTGTGCTCGCCTTTATGTATAACTTATAGCTAGTACAACTCTCTATCATCCTTGGACTTTCAGAAAGGCATGGCATTCTAGGCACTATATTGTCTCTCAAATGGCGAATAGATTCTCATTGATTAAGAAATGAATAACATCAGGAACTTTAAACTGTTGTAGACAATGATGAGACGACTTAAGCCCCACCTGTTTACCGTATGAAACGCTGTGATTTGATTCTTGCTACACTAGTTGACATTTGCCTGAATTTCTATCCCATGTATATTTCGACAGTAAAGGAAAGGCTGTGTAAATTTCAAACGCTAATTATGTCGAGAATGCCACATCTTACTGAAAGTACATGTACAAGGATAACGTCAAAGAATTGTACTAAATCTAAAGACTGCTCTGTCGATGAAAATACTCATTAAAGAAATAAGTGTGATCTAGCTGCAATAATGTAGCCCTCTCCCCCCTTTTTTTCTGGGGGGGGGGGGGGGGGGGGGGGGGGGGGGGGGGGGGGGGAGAGGAATACAACACCTTAGGATCTCTGTAATGGTGCAAGTGTGGGAGTGAATCACTCCCGCACAGCCCCAGCTCAAATTATCAGTAAATGCCTATTTTATTACCATTTCTTACCTGAACTCCAAAAATGTATAATTATGCAAGACATAAATGGATCCAAAATATTCATATTGTATCTGTTATTTTTTGTATATGTCAACATCAAAACTTGACTTTACCTGCCATGTTTACTGACCTTGATAGATTTTATTTTGGGACAGCCAGCTGAGAATTTAGGATTTATAGGTGCTGATCTTTCAGGAATTTCCTTCTTTAAGCATAAATATTGTTGTTTGTGTAAAAATGATTGAAATGGTTTTATTTATCCATGTTTTTGTGATACTATTCAGTGAAATCATTTATAAACACGAACATTTGCTTTATCAATTGTTCTAAGTTTCATGTGAAAGTCTCAGTGCATCACTCTTGAACTATCATGGCTGCTGAGTAGAGCAACTGGTAAACAGGCTACATTATTGCAGCTAGGTGTTATCTAGTACCGGTAGCTTAATTAGGGGTGTTGCTAAAATGCAGAATGGAAAACGACACAGAAAGCGGAACGGAACGAAAAACGAAATAATTATTTAGATTAAATGAGTTAAAATACACAAATTTTTTTAAAACGATTATCTTTTATATATTCAATCCCCTTTCAACCACCCATTATTAAAGAGGTTATTTTAGTCATGTTCAGTCTCTTATTCACGAAAATTTCTAACATAGCAGTGAATCGAATTTGAAAGGGGGGTAATCTTTAAAATTACGATTAGAGCAAAGCTTTCCGACAAGTTCGAATAAACACTTCATCCGCAGATCTAGAGGAGGATTTGGGGTCCGAACCCCACCCCCTCCCCCGTAGAGTTTTTAAATGTATATAGAATAAACGAAGTAAAAGTGACCTTGGACCCCCAACCCCAACCCTTCCCATTCCCTTGAAAATGCTGACGCCTCACTTATACGCGAATAGGTGCTAAGTGGCTACTAGGTTGAAGGTAGGAATATTTCAAAATCATTAATTTACCCCCATCCCCTCTCACCAAATAGGTTTATCACGTTTGGGAAGGGAGTTTACATTTTTTTTTATTTGTTCGTTTTTTTTTTGTTTTTTTGTTTTGTTTTTGGCTTGTCAAGAAATATCTGGGATTGGAGCCAAATGTTTAGATTGGGGCAATTCCTGGATCCTTGTCTGAACCTCTATGTAATACTGGTTGTTAAAATTTTGTACAAAATAGAATCACTCCTATTAATTAAGTAATTAAGATTGAAACTTTTCTGTGGTAAAATCAATGTATCATTTCAGCGATTTTTCCCACCCATTGGGAAAGGTTCCAGTATCGGTTAAATTGGGAAAAATTACATACAAGAAGAACAATGAGAATTTTCTCTTATTTAGTCAAATAAAACGTATGTTGCGTTTATTCCAGCTAAATTACCTATTAATACGTGTTTTAAAGAATAAGCAACAAGTACTTATTGCTTTTTTTATTAATGTCCAATGTTTTCCACATTTTCATGCTTTCAATATGTCAAAATGTATGATATACTACGCTGTTTACACCACAGGTCCCGCCAAATTACGACTTTCTCTACTTTCGATTTAAGTGGATGTGAAACAATTAGTCAACTTGTACATTGTTTCATTTAAAAAGAAATACGATGTTGTCATAGTCTGTTGCTTCACAGTTGAATTGGGAATTTTGGTCACAAAATTGGGAAAAATTAACATTTTTGGCATCGGGAATGGTGCCGTTTATTGGTACCAGTTAAAGAAGGAAAAAAAACGCTGCATTTTACAATCAATGATGTTAAATTTTGTTTGTATGTGGTATATGTGTGTGTGTTGAGGGAGGGGATGGGGGGTATATGAATGACCCAGTAAAACATTTGAGGAGTCCGATCTAAATGAAAAATATCTGCACTTGCCCTTACGGTCGCACCGTTAACATGTTAGTGCACAAATTAAAATTTTCATTTTGGCTATAAATATCATAAATCCGCATCAGGACACTTAAAAAGGAATAACTTCTGGTTGACAAGTTTTCCTGTATGTCCATTGTTTAGGAGATTTATCCCTTGGAAGTTCATTAACTTCCTGGGGATCAATCTTACAAACTGTAGGGTTGCAGAAAAACTTGCTTACCAAAAGTTATTGGTCCCAACCTGATCAAGGGATTTTGCTGGAACCTGTTGGATGTTAGGCTAATCCATGTTTCATGCTATGAAAATAACTTTCATTGGACTATTGGTTGAGGAACATGCTCACATATGGGTAGTCGATCAAGTCATATGACATATTTCTTGAGAATGCTTTATTCGTTTCTGTTTAGTATAAAAATTACCTGCTGAGTTGGCCAACCTTGTCCCCTGTCCGCCATGTTGCCTTTTACAAAATTCCGGAATATCAGAAATACAAATAATTAGGGCTAGTGGTCCTGAAAATAAAAAAAAAGTATCATGAATACTTTCAAAACAAAATTATATCATTAAATAAAATAATTTGTATTTATATTGAAATAGTTATTCTCATGAATAATATTCTTTTCAGTGTGAAATAGAAATAGGATCCGTTCAAAATTTATTTTCTATTCAAATCGTTTGAGTGTTTGATGATATGAAACCCGGATACTGGATTTGCTCACATTATATTTACGTAGATCTACTTTCATTTTGACAAATGAACCAAAGGCAAAGCGATTTGAAACATTAAAGCATGTTTGGTCTCATAGTAGCAGGGCGTCTAGTGAGTAACTTGTTTATACGTTTTTATATAATCAAAGACAGAAAGTATTTCCCCCTTTTGTATGACATTCAAATGTTTTCACTATCAGATTATTCCGTCTTTATTTTGAAGACTGAACTTTTTAATTTGTGTATTTGTTTACTGTATGTATGACTTGCACCACATGTGGTTTTTGTCAAATTAATTTAATAAATAAACAAAAAAGTGAATCCTGAAAATAGTTATTCTCTTTAGAGAAGTGGACAGGCTTTCACCTACATCCATTTCTCTTCGCAAGCCTTCATCGTGTTGTTATTCTGAAAAAACGAAATATGTTTTACGGTATAACCGTTAGGGCAAGCTAAGTCCTATACACATGCAATTTACAGTTGAATCGTTGACCCACCTCTTCAAACGTCAAACTGCACGAGACACAGTCAAGACCGAGACGTCACATGACTTAGGAATTTACGGAGACTTCTGAGTGTCTGATTGTACAAGACTACAGGCCTTGTGTAATATTTAATGAAATACATTGTAGAGTAGAAGAAAATATTTTGCGTTTGGCCATAATAAAAATATTCCTAGATTCTCATCCCCGCCCATCCCGATTTTTTATCCCTGCCTCGAATTTTTTATTTCTGTTTTGCTTCGTCTTAATTCTGTTCAGGATTGGTATTCAACTACCACTCAACTTTCGTTTTAAAACACGCGAATGTTGGCATGATTTTGACAGCTGAAAAGATTGTAAATGCTTTATATTAAATAAGCGTCATTGGTGAAGTAAGAGATAAATATTGGTGGACATCTACTATGACTTTTATTCAGGTATTATAGATAATTCTGCACCGATTGACCAGGTCAATATAAAAAATCTGCAAAATGGAACAAATAAAAATTATAAAATAAAAGCCACCTGCCAACCTCAATTTAAAAACTTTTAAGCTTTGTGCAAATAAAGGAAAGTAAACATCTTTGTAAAGAAGAATTATTCTTGGTCTTTTGAATGTTTTAAAATAATTTCGCATGGAACCCTGGAAGAACTTCCGAAATTTTGGACAGAAAAATTTGTCGGACTTATGTACAGATTTCATTTCGAATTTCCTCTATTTTTACACGTTAGGCTATTGAGCTCACTTTTTTGCATTCACTATAGATGTAGAATGGGACAGGCCTACACTTCAACAAACATTTCATCTGAAATGTGTCTGATTTTTTGTAACAGGTGTGTTAAATTAACAATTTCAACTTACATGTATTAAATACATACAACTGTCACAAGAAAACAAACCTTGATTTGTTCTTCATCCATTTTAACAAGTTCTCTACCCCAGATTTAAATTTTGAGCAAATAACTCTAGTACTAGTAGTATGAGACTTTGATCTCCTCAGGTGACTTGTACCTTGCACACTGACCTTGCACACTGAAAGGAGCTTAGCGGAGTCAGCCAAGTCAAGAATTGCTGACTGTGGTGGAAAAGCATAAGTTTGAATCTGGGAATGAGAACTTGTAAATATGGACACACTGTAAAAAATATGTAAAGGTTGATTTTCTTTTGACAATTGAGTTTATTTATGTTAATAAAACATGTCTGTTATGTATAAACAGACATATTTCAGACAAAATGTTAGTTGAAATGTAGGCTGTCATCGGTTATACATTTTACACGTTTTCCAGAATCAAAACTTGAAGGCCTGCGAAGAGAAATGGATGTAGGCAAAAGCCTGTCCACTTCGCTAAAGAGAACAGGAAATTACTATGCTTCACTTTATATCATGCTTATATCTTGATTATTGGAACTTGCTTGGTAATGCAACTTACATACAATATCATATGATGTCAGAATCTAGGCATACCAAATGTCACATGCCGTTTGTTTGATTGATTAAATATTGTTTAACATCCCTCTCGAGAAATTTTCACTCATATAAAGATGCCACCACTTGCCGGTGGAGTGCTACAACTTTTGTCCTATGTGTGGCACTCAGGGCCATTGAGCAGGGAGGGATCTTTTTCATGCAAGCACCTGGTGCGACACGGTACCTGCGACATAAGGATCAACACCTTGCTTAGCTACTCTAAAGCAGACACTCTAACCTTTGCTCCATGCGGGCGACTATGAGGTTTAAAGAATAAAATCTAAATTAAACCTGAATAGGTATCTTAGCTCACCCTTATAGTCAACATCGTCAACATATTATTCGTTATAGTTTTGGATTTAATGTTTCATACCAACAGGATCAAATACATTGATAAGAATCAGAAAAGAAAGTTTCTTTTATCATCATAATATTGCAGTACAACAACAACAACAACGGAAATGTATTACAATTTGTTTTATTTTAGTTCCAAGCTACAGATACACTAGCAAAATGCTTGGATGGACCTGGAAAATAATTTAAAGCGTATATGACTGTATATATAGGGTTGTCTTAAAACATTCTTATATTTGACAAACAGGAAGGCAAAAGCCGTCACAGTGGATTTAGTTCCATGCATTGCTGGAATTAAATCAGCAAGTAATTTTTCTTGGTCATTTTTCATCGTTATGAACATTTTGCTTGTAAATGGAAGTTGATTAAAAAAAAATTTTCTGTTTATATTGTTTTTGAAGATAATATTGCAAAACATTATTACGAAAAAGCATATCACAATACACCATATTATATAAAAGATATGTGCACTCACATTGAAGGATAGTTGACCACTGATTGCATTGTGCAAGTGCTCAGGTGAGCATTGTGTTCTTTAGGCCTTTTCTTTAAACAAGAGGCCCATGGGCCTTATAGGTCACATGAGCAGTATGCAACAACTTTCCAGTGATTGAATTTGATTCATGTTTTAATCCAGATGCTATGGCATTCACAATTTTGAAATAGGCACCATTGATCATCATAACAATACACTTAGCAGTTGCTTAGTTTGTTTACTTAATACCCATAGGCAGGGTAGGGGAACAAAAAATGCATTTCAAGTAATCAGTAATATTCAGCATGATCAGTAATGCCCCAATCACACATGAACCCCTGACCCTTAGGCCTAGATCCACACATTGCACAATTTTTGAAAAGGCACCCTTGCTTTTCAAAAATATTTGATAAATACCAAGGAGCAGATTTCAAACAATTCATCCAGTTTCAGTATATAAGTACAG